>CM052219.1:12473243-13014146 GCA_028454225.1 Lasioglossum leucozonium
GTATGTCAAAAATATAAACATTACCATAACACCAATATGGTTAGTACATCGATCAAAGAGTCTATCCTACAGTCATGGAACCGGCACGTGTTAGTGCTTTATTTAAAAAATTTAAAAATTTTGAAATAAGAGGATTTTTGTGTTCTTTAAAATATGTCCTAATTATTTTCACATATTGCAAGTGAGTATTGTTAGTGGTACTTTTCTCTACTATTTTCAACTTACAATTCAATAATATATAGTAAAAAGAAAACTTTAACATTTCACAGATGCAATTATTTTTCTTGAGAATTGTCTAAAATAAGATCGAAACGTTGTTAAGTATATTGCAAACTTGCTATTAAACAGTAACAATTGATCGAACCCGAGCGCCGACAACATTAATACTGTTTGTAGCACAAGAAAAGCTTGTTCGTTTGAAACGAACTTTCCGCACGTTCCAAAAAATGAGGACGCCGCGGGAGCGTCCTAAATGGTGGTGTTCGCTCGTTAGGGGCACTGTTCGAACGAGATTCAAAAGAGGCGGGCGCCGCGCCGCGGAGGCGAAAGTCGGAAGTCGGATGGCGTATCGCGGGACATCGGAGGAGGCGTTCCTTTGTTTTCCGCGGGATCGATGCGATACGTGGAAACGTGTCGCACCCGCTTCACATCGCGAAGAATCGCCGCAGCTCGCGCGCGCACGCGGCAGCTATTAATACGGAAAACCAATTGAAGCGCTCCGAGGTTCGCGCAAAATAACCGGGCTCGGTTCGCGGAAGCGGTTCAATGGGATCTTCGGTTCTCGAAACTCGACAATAGGAAAAGCGGACGAGGGAAACTGGGCCAGCGTCGGTGGTAACGACGTTTTCACCGAACGACTGTCGATCCCGACCGGCTGGGTTACGCGATATACGGGAGAATCGGCCTGGTCTGCGTAGTGTTCCTTTCTTTCAGTTCTTCGAGATTGTTATACAGAGTTTTATCGATAATTTGTCAAAGCACGGGTCCGGCCAGGTACAATTATCCGCCAGGGATACTATTCTTTGACTTCTGCCGAACATAGAAAAGGATTACGAAGCCCGAGGGCCTCGGTCGCCGAAAAGTGTAAACATAATTAATCCAATAACAAAACTTCTTCATTTCTCACTAGTTTTTATGGAACTTTGACCATCCAAAGTATTGTCACTGGATTAGTAGTGGTCTCACACCGATATACACGACCCGTATTTTGTTACACTTCTCGGCGATCGCAGCCTCTCGAGCTTCAGGGACAATATCGATAAAACACTGTACTTCGTGCGGTATGTCGATCATTAGACTACGGAGTTTATGCACAATTTCCAATTTCTCTAGACAAATTTTAAGTTAGTGGAATGGATTAAAATCGTATTTAAAAGAAAAAACAAAAATCGTATTAATTTCCATCGTATTTTGTGTTCTAGCATTTTTTGAAAATTTTCATGAGCAACAACTGCATAAGAATCCGCATTCTGCCTATCATCCATGACCTCTATCAGCAAATACGATCATCCGACGGTTTCCGGCTGCGATTGCAATCGTCCAGGCATTCGGGGCTCGAAAGACCATTTAGTTATCGAGTTGGACTTCCTCGACGGTGCACGTGGCCTATGAAAAACCGCTCGCTCGGTCATTAACAAGAGCAATTAAGCGTCGTTAGTAAGTACCTACCCGTGGCGGTGCGTCGCGTCGTAGCTCGGCTCGTTCGAGATCGTTCGGTAATTCGTCCTACTGGTGTGTTACTGCGCATTTGCGCGTCTCGTTTCGTAGCCTCGCAGGTTTCAGCCAATACTTTCAATGTTTACCATCGTAGACGTTGTCTGGCTTCGGTTTATCCGAGAGTGATTTATGGTTCGTTGTACGTTCAAAGTGCGTGCACATTGTTGCGCTCGAGGAAGATTGTGTTATCCAAAGCGGTTCGGCATTCCTGTCGCCCTCGTAATTGCGCTTTGTCAGCTCCGCGGTACGTAATTGTAGTAGCGCGACGGGAAAAGGTTTTGAGGGTTCCGTGCGGCGTACACGGCTCTCGGTGAGAAGAATTACGATAGTACTAATAATAATCTGTTTGTTGCACCTATTCGGAAGGCTATGAAACATACTTGTTCGCGAGCGAGTAGTCTAGTTTCTATCGCGTCTGAATTAACTGCGCCGCGGTTTGCTAGAACGAGTAATCTTGGTTTACGCAAATAATTCATGAGAGAACAGATAAGCGCCGGGATTGGAGTAATTGTGCGTCGGGAGAGCGCGTTGCTCGATAAATGCAACTCAAAGGACAAGATAAATCTCGAGACGATTTCTAAGGACTCGGAAACGCACCTGCGCCTTTTTCGTTTTATTCGCGTTCGCCCCCATCGAGGGACTCTCCTCTTCGAGCTAAGTATATTACCGTCGTCTTATTATCTGGAGGAATTGATATCTCGGCGATCTTGTCCCGAGCGCAGACCGTCCTCCACGTTTAATACGTCCATTGTCCGCCGAAATGCATTTACGTCGCAACTGCAAACAATGACTTCCGCGTCGCAATTGTATCAAGCAACGAATTCAATGAAACCGTCGAGTCGCGTCGCGTCGGCTCGAAAGGAAATTTCCCCTCGTTGCGGTACTCTCTGCGACTCGAGGACTCTGAATTTTGCGCTTCCTGCCTGTTGCGTCGAGCAAAGCCGACGCGCGGTGGCATGAAAGTGCGCCATATAATGATAATAACGCGTCTTTATTATACGCTCGGCTCGTAAGCGAAGAAAAGAGAAAGAAGAAGAAGAAGAAAAGAGCGAACCCGTGCGTTCGTTCATATACGTATATAAATAACGTTTCAAGGCCATTTGCGAAGATGGACAACGCGCGATACCACCGGGGCGAACAGGTGCGCCGTGAAAAACGAAGGGAAAAGTTCAAAAATAAAATTTAAAAAAAAATGGAGTTCCACGACATCGAAGTTAACTCGGTCGAACGAAATGAACGAGTCGAAATTGCTCGCGGCGGTTCTTCAAACTTCTCGTGTTCCACAAATCCGAGTAAAAGTTAATTTCGCGCGAACACGCTCCAATTTCGCGGGGGATCTCGTGCAACTTATTGCGCAGGCGACCGCAAACGAGTCCGATCGAGATGGGAATCTCGGTTCCGTTTGACCGTAGACGAGAGCGGGGCTCGTCGAGCCGAGGGAAGCGCAATTAAAAAGAATTAACTCCATGGGAGGCATTTTTCCGCGCCGCGCCGGATTCTCACAATCGAAGAGCGCGGCATGTCGCTGTTTCCGTTTCGAAGAAATCCCCGCTATTCCGACCGCGAAACTGTCCATTTATTTCTTAGAGCAAAAATGAAGTCCTGGTTAGGTCGGCCAAATATTTCCGAGAATTTCATTTCGGTTTCGCAAAGAGAGCGGAATAACGCGAGCGCATATTCGATTCGTACGTGCGGCCGACTCGATGTGACGGGACAAGGGTCGAGAACAGGAATCACGGGCAGATTCACCTATGGCGTGTTGTTTTCGTTGATTCCAACCTCTCGGGCAGCCGACAGGCGATGTTACGTGTGCACGCGCCACTCGTCGGTTTATTGCGTTAGACAGGAAACCGAGAAGAGAGTTAGTTCTACCGGGTCGACCTGGTTTAGGCGTGCCCTACAGGCGCCTTGTGTACGGTGTACGGATCCAGAGGGAAAGAGAGGAGAGACCGACGAACGAGACCGCTTTCAAATGTCACGGACCCCCAGAGAACGGATACATACCCCGCGCGAGCGCGCGGACGGCATTGCGAACTCCGCGCGATTCGCAACGGGACCGCGTCGATTCGGCTTTTCGCTTTTGACGCGCTGCTGCTGTTGAGGAGAAACTTGTTACACGCGTCGATTGTACTCTCACCGAGCGGTTGGCAGTTTGTCCCTCGAATTCCCGAATTCACGATGGTTTGCGGAGTCGCTGCGAGAAATATTCGTGGACCATTCAGACACCGAATGGCACCGGAGTTGGTCCAAGTTTTTCGTCGGATTTAGAACGGCAATCGTGAATATAGGTGCTAGCGTCTCTGTCCAAATTAGGTTCTCATTGATTTTACCTGAAATCAGTATCTGCATCCTGTCTGAAATTTTGGTCGCGGTTCACTTGGACAGCGGATTTTATGCGTTTGTGACAAAAATTAGTAAGTGTAACTGAAAATGATAAAACCACTGGAAGAATTTGAAAATACTATTATATTACTTTCAACCTGTTAAACATATTCAAAGAGAAAATAAATTTCCATTTTGCTGCAGTTTGTTGCAAGTCGGATGGAAAATTTTTACCGTCTATTAAATACACACGCTGATTAGTTCAGAGCAGGACTTAACCTTTTGCGGACGGAGTCATCCGACGATCGTGCGTCGCTGTGGACGAGAAGTATTGGTGCGCGCAGTTGAGAAAATTTGAACATTGAACGTTTGCGGTATAATAACTAAAACTTATTCTATTTGCGTTATAACTTTTATTCAAATTCAAAAAATGTTTTGTCGATTATTTGCCGACATTCGTCCGCAAAGGGTTAAAATGTTCACTTGAAAACTACGAAAGGGTGGACGAAGAGACGTTAGGATAAAAGAGAAAAGGACAGGAAGGGAGGGTCGGTCGGACAGAGATCGGTGGCCGTGCAAATATTTGCATACACGTGGCCGTTCGTGGAACGTCGGAAGGCGAAGGCGGTGATCGAAGGGCGGCGAAGCGACGGGGTGGAACGATTAAGGACGATCGCGTGCCCGCCCGACTGGTCTGAAAAATTGATCGCGGTACAGCCTGCAGGTAGGCAGGGCCTAGTCGCGAGCCGGTTAGGAGTCCGCAAGTCCGAGCAAGTCCGGTGGCGCACGACGGTCTGGAATGTCGCTAATGACCGTCGCGACGTAGGTGTTACCTGCGACGCTCGATTCGGCTCGGTTCTGTTCCGTTGCTCGTGTCGTTGGCTAAACTACGAGGAAACTCCCGTTGCTAGGCGAAAACGAGACTGGAAAAACGCGTGGGCGCGGGAATTCCGGTGCTCGGAGAACCAACCAACGATCATCGGAGGTCGCTGAACCCGAGAGAGTCCCGTGCTACGGCGAATGGCCGAATTAGTTTTCCGAGGGAAGTTTCGGGAGCGGAGGACGCGACGATGCCGTGCCTAATCACGTAACCGTGATTCCGCAAAGTTCCGGGTACCGTAACGGGGGCTATATCATTGTATCGCGGAGACTATTTTCGGGCTGCTAAGCACGCGTAGCATTAGGCGGATCGCTCGAAACAATTACAGGATGCGAACGCACGATATCTCAATTGTAATTCCAATTCTGCTGTATGTAGGAATCAAAGGTCAATTTAATGCATGCAATTTAATGCGTAAAAGCGTTCTCTAATGCATTTGAATAGAAGTGTTTACACTACCGGATTGCATCAGACGTGTATTCCTATGCATTTCCGTGTTTGTGCGGGTATTACAAACCGACCTTTGATCTTCCATTTTGTCTACATGTTCTCGAATAGCTGCGTCTCAACGAAACCAAAGTAGAATTTCATTTTAAAGGAAATTAATGATATTTATCAGACCCTGTTCGGAATCTCCATCGCTTTGGTCAGACACGATATTGTAGGGCAAGGGGATAACGTAGGTTCCATCCCGTCGGACTTGCATTGCCGAGCAACGTTCGTAGGAAAGTTTTGAATGTTTGCTACGAGTAATCGATGCGTCGGTTTCGAAGTTCGAACGAGCAAGCGAGCAAGCAAGAAAAACCAATACCAAAATTTAAGCCAGCAAATACAAGCAAGACGCGTCAGCACACAACGGTACCCATAATACCGATCACCCACGCAGTCAGCGTACCCGCCGGCGAAAGAAAGTTAGTAGTCCAGGTGTGCGGTAGCAGAAGCAGAAGCAGAAGCCGCGGTTGGCAATCGGCGAGAGGCACTCGGCTCGTTACGAAATCGAGCGAACGAGCAAAGACGCGGAAAAGACGCGTCGGTGCGTTCCGTATATAGCGAGGCAGAAGAAGAAGAAGAAGAAGAAGCACACAGCCTAACCTAACCGGTCGTTGTATGCCGTATGCGCGCTCGCGAGCCCCGAGCAAAATAGAGCGTGCACGGTGTGCTCGGAGCGGTCTTATCCAGCGTGGAGCCTAGCCGGATTCGACGATCCGCGAGAGGCAAAGCGTCGTATCCACACGTGCATGACCGGTGCACGGTGCACGGTGCACTGTGTACAGTGCACACGCGGGGCCCCGACGTTCGTCTCCGCGGCCGCGGCGAGTTTTCTCCGATCGAAACTGGTTCGCGGATAAGGTCTTTAACCTTCCTAGCCCCGTCGCTCGATGTCGGGATCGGTCTAGGAAGAACGCCGCCGCAAAAACAAGGTATACGACCAAGGTAACGAAGCTGTTCTTCCACGGCGAGCAGACGGAGAGCCGCCCCGCGCTTTTGCCAGGTTGTCGTCGGTCGTCGTCGGTGTCGTTACGGCCGGTCGTAAAACAATCGCGATCGCGGCCGACAGGCGCCCGCGGCTTCTCCCACTTTCCGTCCGAGCCCGAAGAAACTCGCGAATTTCCCAAACGGAAACGGTCAAGGGTTCAGGAATCCCGAGCTTCGGGCGTGTCACCCGATCGGCGTAAACAAACCTCACGATGGAGTGGCAAAAAAAAGTGTTAACACGTTCCAGCCATTCGTTTCGCTGTGAATTGTGGTGAGACGACATGGAGATACCTGGCAACAGTGTCGCCACGAGGGGAGGCAGCACGAATCGAGGGGAAAAGTTACCCCCTCTCTGTACCAGTGGACACACGCGGGACAGAGACGAAACGCGTCACCGGGCCGTGACGAAGGAGCGAGGACTAGCGTCGTGGAGGGGGAAGGTAGAGTGGGGACACGAGTGTTGCCTCGGGAACCTTCTTGTCATCTGACCACGGTGCCTTTTTTGTGAAAATGTTCGATTAAACGCAGCGTGCCTTGTATACGACATTGTAAAAAAGCTCGGTAGAAGAAAATCGGGGACGGTGGTAGCGAACATGTTGACGACAGAATGGGAGAGGAACGATCCGCAAAACTAGAGCCGCACAGAGATCGATGGAGGCGCAGGAAATGTGCGTGTACCGGAGAGGTAGGTAGAATAACTTTGACGGTTCGAGGATCTGCTTGGGAATGTTGTTCCCGAGAAATCTCCGAACGGAGCGAGGACCAGGAAAGCCGGGATCTCGATCTTGCTTTTAAACTCTGTCAGGGTCTGCCTCGGCCAGCTGACACCTTTGTTCGGCTCGGAATACGATTTAATCAGCGTTCCGCCGGAGCGTATTTAGCGGGTTGCCGCGCGCGGCTCGGTCCGATCGAGAGACAAAGGAGTCTTTCTTCGAGCTTCCGCTTCTGTTCGACCGCGGGGCGAGCTCTTTAGAAAACTGTCGGTGTTTACACTGTAACGACGCGTAACGGAGTCAACGTGGGTTTTCCCGTGGGTTCGCGTCGAAAGTGGCACGCGCTTCTGTCGCCGATTGTTCGGATCGGCGCGACGCGGCGCGGCCGTTCTTTCCGCGAAACACGGAAGCGCCGATAATACCGTGAAGCTGGAAGAACAATGGGCCAGAGAGCGTACGCGCGTTCGGGTTACGTACGACGAAAGCTAACACGAGGAGTTCGATCGCTCGGTGAGTTTAACCAGTTAAATAAATGAAAAGCCGAGAGCGCAGGGGTCACCAGCCTAGAACGATTCCGCCGTGCAGCGCCGCGCTGGTGCCGGTGCCGCAATCGGAGAAAGTTTCCAGCGATAAGTCAGCCGCGCCGGAAACGGCGATCAACGATGCCCGGTTTCGAGAGATCGCGGGTTTCACTGACGGAAGCTTCGGCGACACGCTGGTCCAGAGCGTACCTCGTGGCGTTCCTGATCGCGATCCAGGTGAAATCGGTGCTAAACGTTACGACACGTCCCGTTTGCCAATACATCAGCTGGCTCCTTTCGAACCGATCCTGCGCGTTTACTGCGCTTTCGATGCCTCGAAGCTCCTGCTGCATTATCGATAAGTTACCAGCACAATGAGCTTATTGTTCGTTGTCAAAACTTAATCAACGATCTAAGAATCGTATTAAGGCGGTAGACTCGTTTCCAGAATCGCAAGGTTCCGGGATACGCGCTCTCATTTCTCGATAATAGGACGATCGGGTTTTTCGGTAGTCAAAAATCGCTAGATGAAAGATCGATCTAGGCATACGAGGCTTACATTATTCGAATGTGCAAATTACGCTGCTGAATAATGCAAACTACAGAAAAGCTAAAACATGTTCGCGAAACTCGCATTGTTTATTCTCCTGCGAGCTCGCTGTACTTTCGATTATCGGAAAGATGAACAACGCTGTCGTTCGCAGCTGAAGTATACCAATGGTTCAACAGGGTCTCCGGTTCCCGTCTAAGCGCGACCGGAAATTAAGAAATCCTTCTTTCGAGGATGCCACGGAGGTAATGGCGGCGATAAATCCTGGCTTTAGCGTGGGCGACGGTCTTTACGACGAGATGTACCTGCAGCGGTGCAAGACTCGCGCAAACCGGTCCTAAGAAAACGCGAAGCCAGCCGAGGGACCGACTCGGAAAATCAAAGAAAGCCCTCAGGATTCTGGGAAATTGGTCCCAACGCAACGCGCGTTAGGTGGTCCACAATTTATCGCCATTTTCCGGATCGGCGATAAAGGCGCGGAACTAAGACCTCCCCGCTTGTTGTTATCGTCATCTGGATCCACGGACCATGGAATTATTTTGTTTTCCGGCTCATGAATTTTTTAGATCCTTCAATTTTTAAATGGCTTCAACCAAATCTACGATAGTTGCAGTCTGCTGCATCTTCAATGGAAAGTACGCTGAGCGGAAGAGATTGTCAGAATGTCTGAAAAGATCGGTAGTCTTTCCTTTGCCAATTCACGTTTTATGACGAGAAAATTCGTACAAATCGTCGATTAGACTGTCAATCCGTTAGCTGGATATTAGTTCGTCGCAATTGCTTAAACGGCCGCGCGACCTGTTTGAAAATTCTCATTTTCCCCCGCTTCAACGGGAAACTTCAATTCCACGGAAACTTCAATGGCGCCGAAGGATCATGCGCTTTCAGTCGCGATTCAAATCTCGGTGGTATTCTTCTATTGACAGGAGTTGTATTAGGTTTACCGCGCAGTCCGGGAGATAGGTCTGCTCGGCACCGTTTGGCGGTAGAGTTGTCGTTGGTTACAGGAGATAACGTCGGTTTTTTCGTTCCCAGTTATACGTCTGGTTTGTTTGGGGATCGCGGGACGCCGGGCACAGTTGATCCCGAATGGGAGAAAGAGACGGAGAGGTTTTATCGCGAAGTTGGAATAAATTCGGAGCAGACAAAGGGTCTGCCGATCTCTTTATTGCGAAGAGACTCTTCCACTGCAATAATGCAGCGGCGGTTTCGTCGGGATTGAAAGAAAACGCTGAACTCTCTGTAAACCGGCGACAAAAGGAAACCCCGTTGTGAAAACGCGGTCTAACGAGGCGCCCACGGGCCGTCGCACCGCGCCGAATGGAAACCGATATCAAAACAAGTTGCCTTCTCGTCGAAAACGAGAGGCGTTGGCCAGTTATCGAACTGCTAATGGGATTCGAAGCAACCGCCCGTCCCGTCCTGTCCCGTCGCGTCGCGTCGCGCCGCGCCGCCCTCCCTCCGTTATCGACCATCTATTTTCAGGGATTTCTTCATCTTCCATCGATCGAGTTCAAAGAACGCGCGCGCATCTAAAACGGGATTCTTGATCGAACCGCTCCGCCTGGAGCGCGTTCAAATCAGCTCTGCCGGAGATCAAACGAGCACAAGCCCGAAAGATCAGGCCTGCGGGCGCGGTCAACTAATTTTCTAAATGCTTGCACGGATCGTGAACACGCTCCGATTAGGTTCAATAACGCCACCTTACATCCTGGATTCTTCTCTCGGATTTTCTACGCTGTTGCTCGCATTTGTTCTTGGTACGAACGTTTGCTGCCCGCCCCGATTCTCCCCCGTGGTGAAACGCGACTTCAAAAAATTAATCAGCGCGCTTTCTGCTGCATCCGGAAGATCGAAGATCATCCTGACGAGCTGAAAGACAACGAGAACGATCGCGCGAAGCTTCCACGGAAATTTTGTAAAAACGTGTTTTAGGAGAGAAATGTAACAGTAACGAAGGTGATCGATCCTGGTTCGGACCAACCTCGCGAACACATAGAACGGAAGTTCAGTTTTTCCATGATGATGTTACGAAAGTCGGCGAAAGAATGCGCGCGTCGTATTATGCTCGGTCGAAGAGCGTTACCGATAATGATCGTTATTGTGCATGAGAATTTCTCACTTGCTCCGGCGCGGCGTGCTTCGCAATAACCCGCCAATAACGCAACAACAATGTGGATGCATAACGAGCTGGCGTTGCATGCGCAAGGGAAACCGTAAACATTGTTAGACTGACGAAACGGTGATGCTCTCTTGAGAAAGACCCGGAGGAAATTTGCCGTTCGTTGACAATTTACAATGGAAACAACCGAAATGGCCGCCGATCAAAGCCCCGGCAACACGATTTTGGCACAGCCAACCCTCCTGTAACGCGATTAATTCGAAACGCGTTACATGTAACATATACATATGTATACGGTAACCGCGTAATAGGACACACAGAATCACTACAAATCGGGTCAAATTAAATTCGATTTGATGCGGATCAAATCGCAACTTTTCAAGAGGAATCTCGGAATTAGTACAAATCAGATCAGATTCAATTAGATGCCATACAAATCAGATATTGCAATTTTTGCATTATAAAATAAAAGTTTTCTATCTGAACTTCAACAAACTCGAGTGAAATGGAAATTTATCATCTTTCTGAATGTGTTCAATAGGCTGGAAATAATGAAACAGTATTTTAAAATTGTTCTAATATTTTTACTGTTTCGAATGGTAGCCACACATTACTGTCCAGTTATAAGAAACTCGGAATTGCTAAAAATCATATCACGTTAAATTCAATATTTGATACTAATTAAATAGCAATTATTACTCCGCGTTATAGTACATTGCACGTTACATTGGATATGAGAAAAGCTAATCGTTACGTAATCAAATGAATAATATAAATATCAAGAATACCGCTCGGCAGAGTGTTTTTTGAAACACGAGGAATTAAGAAAGGAAAAGATCTCAGCGCCGAAGTCCGTGAGGATATTCGGACAAATAACAGGCTGTGAGAGAAAAAGGGCGAGGAAAGGAATGTCGAGGCTACGCCGATTCGGTTAGGTTAGTCGGAAAATCCACAAGTGGTCGAGAAACCTGCTGGCTCACGCTCGAACTGGTTTTTCGTAATGGTTACTTCGGGAAACCGAAGGCCCTGATACGATCCAAACGATGCCACCGAAATGTTGACCCGATCTTTCGTACCTGCGTGACAGCCGAGCGTAACAGGTACGCCGCTGCACATGTTCGTGCAAACGGTTCGACGGATCTCTGCTTATACAGAGTGTCCCGGAATGTTTCGACTAAACGGGGTCAGCACATGTTGCAAACAGAAACACCGTGAACGAGGAGTTCGCGTTGAGACTACGAAATTTCGGCCCGGAGCACGCCCACCACTGATCAAAACTGGAAATACCACCCACTAACTATTCGAGATATTCGAATCGACAGCAGCAGTTAATCTGTACATTGCAAAATGCAAGGGATTTAAAGATCGATTTTCAAGTTCATCTCGAAACGTCACCAAGATAAAGGAAACACGTTTCGTTCGAATTTACCCGCGCAAAATTTAACAGGTTAACCAGTGCCCGACACGTATAGTTGTCCACATTTGCAAATTCATTTCTACGCTAAACATTCAGAGTTCCGGAGTTTGGTTATGTCTCGCGAGATGTACAGAAATAAAAATGGAAATCTTGGCTGTTTTGTTTGGTCAAAGATATTGCTCCGAGAATTCGGAAGAATGTCAAAGGCTGCCACGAAATCTTCCAGCGTCTCGTGTACAAGCTGATCTTGGAAGAACGAAACTAGACATGAAATCGCGTTGCTAGAGTCTGGCAGTTACGTCGATATTAAAAGCTAAATAGTCATCGCTCGTCGATCTGTGGAACCCGGAGGCCAACAAGTGGCTGCGGATCCATCATCACGTGGAACACGAGTCCTCCCTCTCTCTCTCTGTACGCTTTGTGCGTAGAGACTTGGCAGGGACTTACCTTGAAAGCGAACTTTGAAAAACCGTCCCGATTACGCTCGATGTTTTTCCGGCTCGATGGCCCGTATTCGAGTTCCGTAGCAAAACCGGCCTACTGCACAAAGCGGACGCACTATTCGTTGATATGGTCGAAAAGAAAAGGGAAAACGAAAGAACACAAAAAATTTCAATGTTTCACAGGATTCAGCACAACAGAAAACGAACCACCCAGCAACGTAGTTTCGCGGCGACGGTCTGTACACGACAATGCAACTCTACGGTGCACGGCGGGTGAAAACAATGAACGCGAGTAAACGCGAAAACAAACATCCAACGCACGCTCGACGGTTAGCGAGCGAATGAGATTCTGTTTTCTGTCGGGCCCACCACCAGCCATCAACCAGGCCAATAACCTAGCAGCGTTCCCGCGAACATTCTCACGATCTTCTGACGCGTCGGGTCGGTAACGTAGAGGTTCTGTCTTTACCGACTGTCGTTAATCCAGACCGCATACATTAAAACACCGACCACCATGTAAGATTTCGTCGTATGTACTAAAATGACAATATTGCCAATTAAAAATTGAATATCGATAACGGCTTGTTCTTTCCAGGGACGATACAATTGGCCGAACAATTGGAGTCCCACTGTCAAAAATTGTCAGTCTCCCTGGAGCTACCAAGCTGGACGGATCTCATCGGGACCTCGCTGAAGTCCCAGTCCTGGTACCACCAGGGGATGTTTGCAAGTCCTTGGAGGCGCCTGGTGGACTCTGATGCACCTTCCCCTTTATCCCTAATCCCTTGATCCACCGCTGAACCTTGCCCTTTTTCTGACTCTCTTCTGACTCACCCCTCCACCCCATTGACCCTTTCTTTTTCTTGACTCTCCCTTGTCCGTGACCCCTCCGTTCCGTTGACCCTACCTGTCCCGTGACTCCTCTCTTCCTTTCCCTACTACCCAAGTCCTTTCCCAATTCATTTCCCATTCCATTGACCCTTCCGTACTCTCTTTCGCAGCTATTTCTCTAAGAAAGATGACAATAATAGCTATCTAATGGCGGCAGTAAATAAAGACGGAATTTCTGTGCTTTGAAAAACTCTTATTCCACATTCTTCGCTAAGACATTAGCAGATTTGTATCAGCTACCGTTTAAAAAATATGAATTTGAGCGATATTCGATAAAACTAAAAAATTGAGAACACGGAATTGCAGTACACGATACTTAAAAGTTATTTGTATGAAGAGTCAGGTTTATTCAATCGCTCGAGCGATTAAATAATCATTATATATCATCGCTTCGATCATTATACATATAACACGTTGGTTATATAACGTTCGATCGTTGTACTATAATTAAATCGCTCTAATAGTTAAAGAATTATTTAGATTTAATTTGAACAATATACGAATCTTTTAAATATAGATATATAATGACGTGTTCTGTGCATTTTTTTTTCTTCACATTCTCAATGATATGACTCACGCGTGTGGTACGTTACTATTTATAAGTAACATGTATTAACGCGTAAACGTACATACTTTGTTTGTCAAATCACATACATATGTAAAATTATAAGTTACGTTCTGAAACTACTCGATTCACACTCTTTGTCTTTGATTTAATTACTAATTCAGGACACCTTGATACCCCAGCAATGAAAAAATATTGTAAATATTTCTCCTTTTATCTTATAGAAACGATGAGTGGAACAAGGTTCCGATAATGTATAAATTTCATTGGTAAAGAAATTACAATGCAGCTATTATAAAAATAAAACTGTACACGTAACACCGTTGTATACGTATACATTCTTTAAATACATAAAATATATTTCTATGTACTTTTAGTGCGTATATATGCGTCTACATCTAACTATGGCATGCGATGTTGTGTTTCAATAGCCGTTAATAAAATGTGCGTAACTTTTGTCTTCCTTAAAATTTATGGCCAGGATTTCCGTTACCATGAGTTAGTAACTACTGTCAGGGAACACACACAGTCAATAGATAGATATAATTCCGTTCGTGATATGCGATAACAAACAACTCATCCGCCTCGTGAAAACAATAAATTCAGGCACATTGAAAATATATTACATATTATTTGTTCAATACTTAAACTTAGGGTATCTAGACAATTTCAGCGACAGCATACACGCTTATTATTTCGTTGCATGGTCGACAATAAAAATGCCTCTTTCTCGTCGTATCTCGTAAAACCTATGTAAAACAGTGATTGTATCTAAATTTAATAATACTTACTCGTCTAATTAAAAATTCTTCAACAAATTCCGATGCAACGACTCCCTTCGCGAAAAGCGCACTTTCGTCTCTCTCTTCGTCATGTTCCCTTAACTATAACGTTACATTTTTGGTCCATTGAATATTGCTATCTCTTCGGTTTCCAACTAGTCGTATATCAGCGACAACGAAGATCCGAAAGCATCTTCGATTTCGTAACAAACATAAAAATTTAAAAAAGCGTCTGAAAAGTCGCTAAGTACTGCGTAAGCGTCGCAGTAATCTCAAGGTCGCCGTGTGCTAGACAAATAGTAACAGTACTAGACACTATGTAAAAAACGTTTTCGACCTTCAAGTCCTCTATCTTTGTCGCGTTTAAACATTCAACAAAGACGAAAGCTCGCGTTAAGCAAGCTCGTCCGTACACTGTTTCCTCTCCTCCTCGACCCGCTGCCGAGTGCGATTAAATGCTTCAGTTTTTAAGAAATCCACTGTTTTATACACCGTCGTGTTCGGCGGTGACTGAGCCGGCGGTAAACTCGAGGATGTGAAGCTCTCCGTCGCTTCCAAATCAAGATCTAAATATTGTAGAACGACGAGACGCCGGTTCGAAGCAGGAATGAACGTATTCTGATCCTGATAGTAATATATCTGAAAGATTAAAGTCAACTGGTATCGATAAAACCGTTTCACCGAACAAATCTGATATATCTACAATATCAACGTATATCGCGTACCTCCTCTTTATCGTCGAAAGCGTTGTTATCTTCATCCGATGTTGACTGATGTCTGTTCGAGTGCACATGACTCGGTGGCGTTGGACTAGGGGCTGCTCGAATTCTTCCTCTTCCAGGAGGAGACGCCAGTTGCAGGGGTCCTGAAATATTAATAATTTATGCAGCCTAAAATACTCTGTACTTTACTGGGGGGGAAATCAGAGTGAAATCGTGGGCGTACCTTCCACAGGAGATTTATTTAAAGGTGGTTTGAGTTTTCTGTTGATACTCGGCGGTTCCGCGGGCGAGTGTTCAGCGGAGCTTGTTTCTAGAACTGGTACACTTGTTGGTCCTGGAGAAGGCTCGTTGCTAATAATTGACGTGGAGTCGCTGGTTTTCCTACCCGGCTTCAGTTCACGGTAGACAACTGGCGGGGCCGCGGTGACCGGCGCAGAATTCTCACGGACAAGAGGACTCGGCAGATTCGAGTAGGTAGCGGTTGCAGAGCTTTCAGATCGAGGACTCGACGGTTCATCTTCTTGGAAGTCGTAGCGGAACACGCGGGTCTCTTCGACGCTGCTAGGCGCGGCGTTCGAGTAAAAATGTTTCGACGATTGCTCGATCGCGGCCTGGTCGAGCGGTTGCCCAGGCTGGTGAGATCGTGGGAAATCGTACGACTCGTCAGTGATTATCGCGGTCGCAGGCGTTGACGGCGCCGGGGTAGCCGGTGTTGTGGGTTTTGAGCTTTCTGTAGCACCGTCCAGGTTTAAATAATTATGACCAGGGTTCTCAGGTAACATGTGCGGAGGCTTCGGCGGTCTGGGAGGCGCTGGTAATTTCTCGACGGCGGGAGGCACAGCGGAATCGACGATTCTCAGCTTACCGAATCGTTTCCGCACGCTCCACGATCCAATCTCGGCGTCGCTCGAACCTTGCAGTTGTCTCGACTCACCTGTAACAACATTTAGTCGGTTAGAGGGTTTATTTTAGAGGAAACAACGTATATTGGTTTAAAAAGGAATAATTACCAGGAGAAGGAAACGTTTCCCAATTAACGCTAGGCACAGGGGTAGTCCACTCATCGTCGGTGAACACACTTTCCGCGTCGGTCGTCGTAGGAGATCTAGGAGGCGAAGGGGCCAGTCGTCTTGGAGCATCGTAATGTTCGGGTCCATGGCTAATAGCCGAATTCAGAGAACTAGTATCGTTTAGACGACGACCGGAAATGCACTCGCTGATGGGAATGTAAGGGCCAGAGATGGTGCTAGTAGGTGAAATAGGTGGGGATTCTTGTGTTTCGAATTGGAACACTGAAAGCAATATTGCGATCTCAATCAACCATTTAAATACAATGGCTAACGACTCCTCGGGACTGTATAATGGTAAAACTATATACTTTGACACGGCTGCTCTTCGTCCTGCGTGTAAGCTTTCAAACCGCATACTTGACATACCGCGTCCACCCACTTGTTCATGTCAGCTTCGCTTTCAGCCACTAAATAATACGTTCTTTTCGGTGTCTTAACATTGAACATGTACTGATATTTTTGTTTCCTATTCTCGAACCTCAGTCCCGCGTCCACCTACGCATCGATACGATTAATGGTAAACGGAGCGAGCGGACAAAATACAAGCAGCTCGAGGAAGTAATTACCTGTTCGCACTGGTCAAGATCGATACGACCTTTCAGTTTTCTACACCGTTTGTCCGTAAAGTACTCCAAAAAGTATTGTCCTGGCAGCTCTCCGCTATGTCGAAGGGCAAACCACCTTTTCCTCCATCGCTGTAAGTAGATAAACATTGAGAACGATCGAGAATCTTTGTGCCTACAGCATGACATCAATGTATTTTTAGCAGAGTCAAAGAAAGCGCGACAAGTTCTGGTTCTTCGAATTCGAAAATCTCGAGTAGATAATATTATCGTCCGAACGGCTGACGAAGGCACGCAAGATTCGAGGTTAGAATTTGTATGATTCCGAACGGAACGTATCTCGAACACGGTGGTTTTGACAACCGTTCGAGAACGTAAACAATGGAAAGGTTCGGGAACGGACGGAATTCCCTGTTCGCCACGGTTCCATGGGATACTGACCGCTCGCCAAAGTTTCGTGGGTGGCGATTTAATGAGCCACCCTTCGTGCACTATCTCCTGACTGGTTTTGAGCTCCTCCATTCCTGTCCGCGGTCGGCCAAGAACCTCTTTTAATAATCGCGCATTGTTACGGAGTGCGTGGAACCACCGACAACAAGGATGGCACGCTGCTGCTCGTTCATTTATCTATTTTTGGACGGCGCAGCAGCGATCCCACAGACACATCGACCGTCCACAGAGATCTCAGCACACGAAGACGATGCGCGAGCACCAACACAACTCGGTCCAGCTCCCATCACTGACTCGGCATCATCAATGACGAGAGAGAATACCCTCCGAGGAGCCAGCGAGGAATTGGAGAGGAACACTGAAGCGAGAGACGGTCGTACGCAAGAGAGAAGGCCTGACTACCGTGCCTGCCACCATTACCACCACCATCTTGGCCACGCGTGCCAAGCCATGTCAAGTCGTCGATGACTGTGGATGACACACGCTTCTCTCTGTCTCCCTCTGGGCTGTGCCCGAACATTGTTTGCGTTCAGATATGCAGGCACTGTTCTGGTAATTTCTTTCTTTAGGCTAAATCGTCAGTACAAATGAACGTTTCCCACGAGTACAATAAGCGAAATTTTATACAGTTCGTAAAACAAGTCTATAAATCTCGTAGCACAGAACTGAAAAGTCCTCCTAAAAATTGCGTTTAATTAAATGGTATGAATGCTATACAAATGCTGGCTCAAAATATAATAGAACTCTATTTAGATTAAAACTACATTCTTACCCCCTTTTTGTCTAGTTTATTGAATGACTATAAAAATTTCATATGATAAACTCTTTGAACCCATTCAGTTGATACCTCTTTATAGATACACATAATTATTCTACTTTTATTTCCCACTAATTTCTTAATTCTATGAAATTATCTTAAAGTGCTTCAGTTAATCAGTTCCCAATCGAGGATAGCGCAAACAGGACAAGACAAATGATTGAATAGAACACATTCGTAAGCCATTAACATCATTAAACAATTTAGTAAGGAAATACTCTTGAAGATGCTTTACGGTTGTCTCACTTTTAGCTTTAGACTTGATAAAAAAAAACACTTCTTAAATTATTTATCGATACACAGGAGACAGCATTTATCAAATGTTCCAAGACTATTTGTGTCAATTCTGGTTCTGACGCTTACCAGATTTTCATCTCTGGACAGCATAATTTAGAAGTAGCTGCAACAGCTTTAAATGCAAGAAGTTTTAGGTCACATTGTATATTTACCATCGAATTGTTGAATATATGGTTTATGAATTAATGTTACAGGAAACATTTATGAACAGTGATGAAATTGCTACAAAATGTGAGACAGCCATAAAGTATCTGTAAGAGGAATTGAAGAAATACAAATGAGTGGTATTTACTTACTAAATTGTTATTTAATATAGTTAATAGCTTACAAATCCATTCTATTTTGTCATTCTTCTTTCTCAGGCAATAGTGCATCAATGTACCAAGAGACTTGTATTAATATTTTCTGCTTCTTCTAATCTATGGCGTTCTGAGATAGCCAAATCACAGAAAGTGAACCTGTAATTCTTATAAGAACAATTATATGCGACGATATGAGTCTTGGCGTAAATATTATATTTAAAACGAAATACTATACATATGTAAACTGTAATATAAGCGAACAATTTTAAAATTTACCGCGGCATGGCAGATGACAGCGCAAGGATTCTGTGACGTTGTCCATAACGTAGATTTCTATATTATCAAGATGCCGATCATGCGAATTCCTATTTTATAAATATAGATTTTATAAATCTAAGTGTAATAGACTAATTGTAAGAGCCCCATACCATCGACGAGATACTATCAAAGACTGTCAGCCCTTGTGCTATTTAGCGGCACCAAAAGTGGGCACAGGTGGGTGCGGCGATAACGTGGAACTTACAGTGATCTGAAATACCACACCGCTAAAAAGTTCCAACACTGAAGAGTTACTGTAGACTGTAGACTGCCAGCCTTACGAGAGATTGTGTTATTCGAATAATTCGGTGTTTTCTTACGCCCTCTAGGATATATTCCGGCCGGAATAAGAAATAGAAGGCCACCGAGAAGATTTTCGGTCTGTGAGGGAAGGCGAATCATCAACCATATCGGTTCACAGATATTGAACTGATAGTGAACTTTGGTAAAAAATTAGATGGCCAGGTGGTCAAGCAAGTGCTTGTCGGCATCGTTGACAAAAGGAATTGTTATAAATATTAAACAGGTAATATAATAAATTTATTCATAATTACAATCACGTCGATCGAAATCAACCAAAATTTGATGAATTGGGGAGAGTTTCACATCATTGCGCAGGTGCGCCTAAACTCTACGAGCACTCTCAGTCAGTCAGACGGGCCGCGGACTCCGGCGGAAGCGGTCGGACTCCGGGACCAGGAGAACTACGGGGACCTGGGGATGACCAGGGACTAACCAGAGGATGACAAAAAGTTGGCTGACCAGTGACTGACCACTGGCAACTTGACCATTTGATCACTGACCATTGACCACTGACCAATTGACCACTTGACCACTGACCAGTTGACCAGTTGACCACTTGACCACTGATCAGTTGACCACTTGACCACTGACCACTGACCAGTTGACCACTTGACAACTGACCACTGACCAGTTGACCACTTGACCACTGACCACTTGACCAGTTGACCACTTGACCATTGACCCCTTGACCACTGACCATTGACCACTTGACCACTTGACCACTTGACCACTGACCACTTGACCACTGAATACTTGACCACTTGACCACTGACCACTTGACCACTGACCATTTGACCACTGACCACTTGACCACTGACCAGTTGACCACTTGACCACTGACCACTTGACCACTGACCAGTTGACCACTTGACCACTGACCACTGACCCCTTGACCACTTGACCAGTTGACCACTTGACCACTGACCCCTTGACCACTTGACCACTGACCAGTTGACCCCTTGACCCCTTGACCACTGAATACTTGACCACTTGACCACTGACCACTGACTGACCAGTGGCTTACCACCCGGCTCAGTTTCAACAATGATGAGTTTGACCTTTTTTTTATTTGTGAGGGTCTATATTGCAAGGGTTTATTTTTTACTTTACAGCACAGAGTGAACCGAGTGTTCTACAACGCTTTTGTTGATTACCCATGGCCGACCTTCAACGACTCTGCCCTCAACTGTTAATTCAACGGATACCGTTGTTTATTATCAAATTGTATGTTTCTTATTTAAAATTGGTATTCAATAAAAATCTTGTAAATTAATATCCATGATTATTTCAAACCTATATCCTTACATATCATTTTACAATGAGCAACGAGCATCAAGTTGATAGTGGAACTTTTGCGATGTTAGTATTTCAGATCATTGATAGTTTCACGTTTTTAATTCCATCACGGACGAGAGAATCTGGTCAGTATCTCGCCGCCACGACTCGTTACCGATCGGTCTTGGATCTGTTGGACCCGCTTGCCTATGTCGCTGAATAACACATGGGCTGACAGTCTTTAACAATATCTCGTCGGTGCTCGTATGGTGATTAGCGTACTCCTATACCTCGTGTGGCGTAATACTAACTATGTAGCTCAGTCCAACGCGTCAGCATCCTCTTTTGGGGCTAATGACTAATAACGCCGTCTAACGCCCACTTCACTTTCCGATAACCGACGGACGATTCTTCCCAATTTTGTTGCGCTCAACACGATTTCGAAAATCGTTTCTCTATCTACCGACCAAATGTGAAACTTTCATAATTTGCTGTACGCTAACCAGAGCCGGCACGAGGTAGGTTCAGCACGTTCGCCGGAACCCGGCCTCGCGTTTTGAAAGGTTTCGCGGTCTATGAAAACTCATCAGACATTTTTCTTTTTTTATTAATGCCATTTGAATCTCAAGGAAGAGATTATTTTGCAGCATCAGACATTTTGCAGGACCCGAAGTAGCAAACTCAATCAATTTTGGTGACGTAATCAAAGATTTTGCGGCGAAAAAGTGAGAAAAATTATGTAATATTCATCTTACAAAAATTTATCTAACATCCTTTGTACTTATAATAAATAATTCCTTATTGTGAAATTTAAGTGTACGATTTGAATGTGTATTCTGACCCCGCAAAATTTTTTAACCGGGCCCCGCAAAAGGTCACGCCGGCCCTGACGCTAACTGCAGAAGCTGTACGGAAAATGTTCCATGCGTAGAATGATTCTGTAGACGTAATCCCTCCTGAATCAGATCAAACATCTTGCAAATGACGTAATCGTTTATGAAAAGAGTATCGCAGGCGGAATTGAAAAGCCATGCGCAAATTGTCAGAGGTTCGTCGAGGCTGCGGAGTCCCGTCGATAAAAAGAAAAAAGCGATTGCGAAGACAAAGCGCGTCGAATTGTTGTTATTTTCGTGGACGATTAAATATGTGCTGATAAACCGCGTCGTCTCGTTTCGTTGTTCCCGCAACGATCATCTGTCTAGCTGGGCGCAATATCGTTGCGCCGCCATAGATCGGCAACCGCCGTTCAAACTCGAAACCCTGTACAATCGCATGACGGCCGACGGTTAAACGAAGGACAGACAAAGCCCAGAATATGCCGCGGTTAATTTGCAATTCAATGCTTAACGCGGTAGACGCCGATCGATATTTAAACCTAGCCTTCACTCTCGCGATTATAGCGATGTTCTTTCGCGGCGCGGCCTTCCCGACTGTTTATGTTCGTAAATCACTCGCGATTATTTTATCGGCTATTTCGATGTCTCGTGGAATTTTTAACAATTTATTCCTCCGTCAGACTTTGCTTCGGCATTCTCAGCTCTAGGAACTTTCTAAACCTACTCCAATTTTCCCATCCGCTTAATTTCAGGGCTTACCAAACTGGCAATCAGTTCGTATCCCTCTTGGCTGTAGACGGAGCAACTTTCGGGTAGCTTTAGCTACACCAGCGAACTCTTCTCCCTTGCACTACAAATTTATTTCATGATCACACCGAGTCGAACTTCTGCATCGTTTAGAATTCTCTACAGGGGAAAGAAAACTTGTGTTTAGACAGCGGATTTTATGCATTTATGACAAAATCGAGTAATTTAAAATAGTAAAAACATTGGAAGAATTTAAAACTATTAAGAGAGAAAATGAATTTCTAGTACACTCCGGTTCGTTGCGATTGTGGTTGAAAATTTTTTATTTTGCATAAGGATCCGCTGTCTACTTATACTTATTAAACTCGAACAACAACGAAATCGAATTTTATTCCAGTTCAAAGGAAACTCATAATACAACATATTTGTCGGATTATGTTCGACGGATTATACTGGAAGGAGTTAAATGGCGTCGGATCGCAGACAGTAGGTGGCTGGCAACGATCGAACAAACACAGGCGGCAGTCGAATAATTCATAAATCGTTTATTAAATATTTGTCGTTTGTTTTCTATACAATTCCCTTTGTAGGGCAATAAATGTATATATACATATATATCGGTGTCGCAAACCGGTCGCTGGAATGGGACGCGTGTCGAAGGGGTTTTTCGGTAGAAATTCGCGGCGAGGATCGGCCGAACATCCTGGCCGATACGTTCCTTTCACGGGAGAGTGATTCGACGCGGCCCGAACAATGGAATGTGTCTCGCTGTCTCGGCGGTCCCGCGTCGATATGGTACAAAAAGAGCCGCCGCGGGTAATCTTTACAGGACGATCGCAAAACTTTCGTCGGAAACGTCGAATGTAAAAAAAGAAAGAAAAAAAGAGCCGAAAGAGCGATTCCGGGGGTGAAGGCCGCGGGAAAGGCTGGGTTCTCCGATCGAAAATAAGCGGGAAAACCGCGGAGCGCCGGTGGATATGATTACTCGGTTTTATTTTCGGACGGGGAGTCACGAGATCGTCATCGGAACGCTCGTCAGCCTGATCTTTGGACGAAATACATTGCGCCGCTTCGCGTGCTCGACGCGTTTCGAAGCGGCGAGCGTGCGCACGCGTGCGCCCACCCTCTCTCACCACTTTTTAGAAAAAAAAACCTGCTCCTCTCGCTGCTTGCTATTTGCTACGACGAATCTATACACGTCCGTGTATACATTCAGCTTTCCTCGAGGTGGTGCGGTCGTTAATTATACATACAGCGCGGCCCGGGTTCGATCGGTCCTGCGAAACCAACCCTCGGGCGAAACTCGCAACGGCCGGACCGCATAGCGTTTACGATTATTCTGCAGTTATTGCGTGGTTGTTGCGCCGCTCTCGGCGGTCGCTTAAAATCCGTGCCGGCGGAACTCCGCCACCTCAAGCTCACCACCGGATGAATTAATTAGAATATTTCTCGCATTGATTCGCGACGGGCCGCACGCAATCGTTCCACGGGTTGCGGCGTGGCGCCAGGTCCGTCCGAGTTATGTTATGATTCCGTTCGGTATAATAATACCATTTTTGTGTTATAAATTATCATTATTAATTGACCATATTGAAACGCGTTAGACGAACGTTTGTCCGATGAATGGTATTGTAAATCGACCTTTAGCCCTTGGCATACGTAACCGTTGAAAGCGTATTGTTTTTTGATTTTTGGCAAAAAATTGGACGTGAGAATGGTCCCACCATGGTATGCCAAGGGTTACCAAGGGTCTTGGAATCTCAGCTGGACGCGGAACAGCTGGTTGGCTGAACGAACTTCGTCCGTTTACTTTCGCAGAGGGAATCGCATCCCTCTTCGAGCCGCGCCACGATCGTTCGAACGCTCGGCATTGTTTCCGAGTGCACGTGTATCGCACGTGTTTAAGTACACACTGTATGCTTACAGAGTACGCGCGTACATCTCTATACATACATATGAACGCGCGTGTAGGTCAACGGGGGACTATGAACTTCCTCCTTTTGTCATCCGTCCCGCCCGTTAGTGTGCGTGTGCGTGTGTCGCGTCGAAGGATCGTTCGTCGCGATAGATAACGCCGATAAAACAATCTCGCGGACTTTGAACAATGGCGAGGAAAGCCGGGACCATCCGGAAAATCCGTGGAAATCTTCTCGCGTCTGACGCATGCACGGTTATCGCGGGTTGAAAACGACCCGGTCCCATCTTGTTGTCACGGTCGATGCGGTGTCTCATTAACCCCTTGCCGTATACATGCACGGCAATGTCGAGTCAGGCTCGTGACGAAAATTGTAAATCGAGGAATTGAAATAAAAATACACTACCGTGCAAAAGTAAGCAGCACCCAGTACAATGACGAAGAATATCTTCGTGTAGAAATTGTATTGTACGATGATTGATTTATTGCATTTAAAGCAATTTATTTATTGCAATTAAACAGCAGAACTTACTGTGCTCTTATTCGACTTTTTACGCTTTTCTATTAAATATGGTCGAATGCTTCTTTCTTTTGCACAGCAGCGTACACTCCTCCGTTGTTAATGTTCCAGTGAACGTAACACACGCGCAGCAAGTCCCAAGTAGACTGCGGATGTCTATGCAAAATAAAAAAAAATAAAGCCGTTTAACCATCAGAGAAAATGGAGACACACGGTAGATATAAATTTCCTTGTTCTTCCATGAACTTTTCAGCAGGACGTAAAAGTTGTGATCGCTGCTGTTAACTGTAAAATGGCTCACAGTACGAGGGGTTAACGACGAGGGTAGGTTGAAAAAGATTGAGAATCCGCGACACACGGAACACGCTATGGTCGATAGTTATAGGTGTGTCTGATAAGAGAACGCACAGATACAACGTCTGGGTATTCAAATGTTCATACGTAAACTTTATTTCGTCAGATTTCTCATGTTGCGTTAATGGTACGGTATGTATAAATATATACACATATATGTATAACTCTTACGTGTCGGTGTTTTTTCTTTTTTTTCTTTCTTTCTTTCTTATTCTTTCTTTCTTTCGTTTACGTTGTTACATTACAAGCTGCAATCGGTTAAGAGATTAGTTTTTTTTGTTTGCTTACGACTAAGGAAAGGAGACACGGCGAACACAATCGGAATAAATAGGTGGTGGGTGTGGGGGATGGGCGGTGGCGGAGAACGGAAGCGAGAGGCGTCGTAACCGCGTTCGTTGAATATTTCGGTTCCGGCCCGGATTTCTTTTTTTTTTTTATTCTCGGGTTTTCGTGTGTTCTCTATATGTGTGTCGACGAGGAGAACGGCAGGCGAGAGACGCAACGCCTCGAGAAACCCGTTGGATCCCGATCGTTGGTGGTTCGAGGATCGAGGGGGTTGACTCGCCGTCGTTGTCGTCGTCGTCGTCGTCGTCGTTGGGGGTGGCGCAAACGAGCACGTATAAAACAGAGGGGATGGAACGGGAACCAAAATGTCAACGAACCTCGCCATGGATTCGGGACCAGTTTATCGATCCAGGCCCGAAGATCTCGCGACGCTCCGAACGGACCAACCATGGAGGAAAACTAATGATCGTCGCGCGGTTCATGTACAAATATCATACAAAGTATGCAGGCGCTTGCTCGCGCTCGCGCAGCACGTAACAAATAGTAGAACGGGAAGAAAGCGAGACCACACCGAAATACGATTTTTTCCTGCGGACGAGATCGCTGAACGAACACCGAGACTCACCGGGCGAAATCAGCGAGCGAGCAGATACGAGGCGCCGTATCGTGGTTACAACAAACAGAGCCAACGAAGTCAACGGAAAAATCTTTAGCCTATCGTTTGCGCGCTGTCGATTCGGAAACGATCCTTTCTTTTTTTCGAAGCGCGTGTCGACGGTACACGGATAACTAGAGATCGCACTCTTCCTTTCACTCTCACTCACTCTTTCCCTGCTCGTGTGAGTGCGCTTTATTCCCAGTAGCCGGGATAAAAAATAACTGGTATCTCTTACTAAACTCTCTCCTCGCGTGTTTATATAAATACTATCGACAATTAGGGGGACACATCGACTTTTCTTTTTTTGGTTTTGCGTTCTGTTCGGTGGTTTCATCTTTCTCGTTTCATCTCGATTTTCCTTCGTTTCCTCTGATGATCATCGTTTCTCTCTTTCGAGAGAGAGAGAGAGAATAGTACGCGTTTGCGTATAGAATATGAATGTATTGTATGTACACGATCTCTCGACAGCGAGCCGCCTGAGCTTGAGAGAAAAAAAAATAAAAATTGTGGAATGTATTTTTAAAACTTGTTTTTTAATAATAATGTAACAATAGTCGGGTTAAATATTCATTGAACATCAACATACAGGTGTCCTTATCTACGTTTACAAATCGTTAAGAGGGAAAAACGAAGTCTTTTTCTTTGTTCTTCCGTTTCATCTCGTTCACTTTTGTCTAAGAGTATAAAAACCGTAGCAAAAAACCTAAATTCACTGTTGTGTGTTCGCCCCCTCTCTCTCCGAGCGGATACCGCGACCGGCTAGCTTTCGCGCGTGTTTTACAAAACTGAAACTTACGTATCTTACAAAAAACGCCGTTTTACAAAAACAAAAAGTGGGTAGTGATAGAAGTAGTGGCAGCAGCAGCAGCAGCGGTCAAAAAGAAGAAGTAGTAGTAGAAGAAGAAGAAGAAGAAGAGAGGTACAGCGGAAGATAGAATAACGGAGGCGAGAAGTAAACGAAGACGAGTTCGTTTCCAACTAAAAGTTCTTCCGAAGTCACTCTGCGGAGCGGTCTTTACAACGGGACAATATTTATTACAAGAGAAAAGAAAATACGGTTCGTGTGTGAATGAGTGAGCGAGCGTGTGTATGCGTGTGTGTTCTCGCGTATCGAATGTAAGAATGACGATTAGTCGCGAGTAGTCGCCGATATACGTGTTCTAATGATTCTCTCGTGCGGCGGGAACGACAAATAACGCCACCTATATAGAAAATAAATAAAGGAACGCGCATCGTTGGAAATATAACTATTTTACAAAATTTATCGTGACCGATGCAGTCGGTTTTTTCGGTTTCGTATGTATCGATGTATTTCCCCTTCGTCGGGAGAACAAACAAAAAGGAGAGATCGGGATCGAGAAATTGCTGTCCGTCTCTGTGTTGCTCTACGTATGTGTGTCTCTGTACCGATTTGTGTGTTTGTATGTGACTCTGCGTGTGTTTTCATCCATTTTTCCACCTGGGAGGGGATAAATGTTACATGTTGCGTCTCAGTAGTCGTTTAATTAGACAATCATCATTATCGTCGTCATCATCATCATCATCATCATCATCATCATTTTCATCATCATCATCATTATCATTATCATCATCATCATCATAATCATCATAATCATCATCATCATCGATTCACTATTTACGAAATGTCATAATAAAAAGTAGTACTCTATAGCTGGTAGCTCGATAATAATAATAATAAGAATAATAATAGTAGTATAATAATAATAATCTTCATTATTATTATTACGCTTCGTAGTTCTGTGTATGCGATTATCGTCTATCGCACGATTCATCGATTGGTTAATTAACGTTTATTCCTCGTCCCGCGACAGGGCCGCGGGCCTATGTATCGTGTTCCGTTAATATAAAAAAGAAAACAAAATCGTATAATATATATTTCTATATGTATAGCATCGTTATCATTCGCTTCTCGTTACAATAATAAATTGCCGCGAACGCCGACGTGCCAACGGAGCTCCGACGAGGGGGGCAACACCGAAGCCGGGCTTCCGGTTCGAGAGTTTTCTTTTCCCCTCGTCGGATGCGAATTTCACACGAATTTCCTCCCCGTCTCCGTCTGTCTCTTTATCTCTTTATCGCGCCACGATGGAGCCTCTGTTCGGCTCAAGACCCTTTTTTACACGCGCCGAGAACGCCCCACGTCGAGACGCGATCCACAGAAAAAACAGTGAGAAAACGGAAAAGACAGACGCAGACGTAGACGAAGCGGTCGGTTTCCCCGGCGAACGCGCGACGGTTGTTAATTATATAATTTAAAGAATATCCCTCCCTCCTCCCTGTTAAAATCCTCGCGAAGGACCCGGCGACCGGCGCTGGCACGCCGACCGGCGCGGCGTTCGAACGTCCGCACTTAATGAGTTTACTACCGCAACGGGTATACCACTTTCAAATTTACAACACTGCCCTAAACACAGCCATACTAAGCCAAATACTTTTGGGTTTTTGTCGTTAATTAATCCTCCTTCCGACCTAGGAAACGCCTACGGTTCTCGGTTACCGTCCACGCTTCGTTTTAGTTTACACGCGTTCGGTCGCTCAGAGAACGCCTCCACCTCACGATCCCCCTTTTCCACCGAATATCGAAATCGTGATATTTCCCTCGAGAATCACCGTCATCGTCGTCTTCGTCGTCGTCGCTGCGGATCAGCTCGTTCGTTCTTTATCTTTGGAAGCTCGGACAGAAGTCGGCGACGCAGCCATAAACAGAAAGTAACGAATGAGAGAGTGAGAGAGAACGTGCAAACGAAAAAAGAAATGTCTCCGCGAGTGTGAATATCGTGTAAAAAAGTCGTGCACGAGATGTCCACACGGTTGCAGTGCAGCAGCCTTTTATTTTGCAAATAGAATGCTACGTATTTTTCCATATTGTACGAAGACGCGTGTAAAAATAGTTAGATATGCATGATGCGTGAGTTGGGGGCGAGGGGCTACGTACGCCAGGTCAGGAACGAAAGAAATATTTTTGTAATCTATTTAAAAAAATGTTGCCTTTACTGTTGCTCCTTGTATGATATAAATATGTAGCATTCCGTTTAAAAAATTAAAAGTCCGCTTCGTTATTCGAAGAATACTGAAAAACATAAGCAAAATATATATATATATATATATATGTCGTTTTGCATCCCGTGAAGATCCCGTACGCCGCGCCGCACGTAAACCCGCGATAGGAAATCACCAACGAAACAAGGGAGGAAACGCGACGCGATTTCCTCGGACGATTAATACTGGATACGAATTACGTACGCGTTTACCATGGGAGAGAAATTAGAACGTCGATTGATTCCGTCGTAACGCATCGTCAAAACTGTCCGGCTTCGATCAACACTTCGCCTACCGCAGGTCTACTAATTGATTTTCTAATGACCGCCGTGCTTATGCTATTCGAGATAACTCAGAGCCATGAAATTGTTGCCGCTGTCGAACAACCACTTGAGAAATCCGTAATTATTAATCTTTGATTTTTAACTGACTATTAAACTTATCGCCTCGGTAGATGAAGTGTTAACACTCGACTCTGGCTTCCTCTCTGAACCCTGCAATGGCACCCGACATCATTTTCTGTATACCGAATTTTCCTGAAAACGGACCAATGCTTACAGAATTTCCAGAACGATTCATAGTTTAAGAAAACAATGCGCCGTTGCAGGGTTGAACCGGATTCACCGTGAAAGAAACAATGTGTGCTCGTGAAACGAATTCGAAGAACATCGATGTACCAGCGTGTGACAATAATAGTAATAATAATAACAACGATAATAATAGTAATAATGACGATGTACGATGTCGCGTGTGTGGTTGGCCGGGAACGCGAGCGTGACGAACGACATCGAATACATTAGCATAACACGCTTGAAATTTCGCGCTCATCACCGGTGAATTCCATCTCGTTTAGTAATATATTAATGTCTACAAATCACGTGTTAGTTTCTCTCTCACTCACTCTCTCTTTTTTTTTTTTGCATCGACGAAAACGACTCCGCACGCAATCGAGGATCACTTTTTCTCGTAATCCACGCCGAGACGTGCACGAGTAGCCCATAAAATTGCACCTCCGGTAGTACGAATTCGTTCCGACGTAATTTCGTTAATAATTCCACGTGAACCAAATAGAAGTCAGTAATAACGTAAACAGAAATCGATCAGAAGTGAAACGAAACGTGCCGATGTGAAAGCGATGCAATTTCTAGGACCACCGGTGTAAACATCGCGCATCGTCCGGCGGAAAATTCCTGTTTGATTGGCTACAGTTTTCATTACAATGGCGGACTACATTGTACACCGTGTCCGACACGACCGTGGACAAAGGAAAAAACAAAAAAAAAAAAGAAGAAGAAGATGAAGAAGAAGAAGAAGAAGAAAAGTGATGAAACAAACGAAAGGGACTCTCCTCGAACCCGCAACAGCTCGCACGCACCGCGTCGACCATCCGATTAGTGTGTTCCCCTCTATCGTCTAGACGTCTTAAATAGGTATCGAAGGAAAAAGAGTGAGGAAATGTTACACTTACAATTTACTATGATACAGCACTGGCATAGTCACGTAGTGTCGGAAATAGTTACGTGTCATTTTAGCGCGCGTCTATACGTTTGTCGCCGTGTCGATCATGTAGTAATGTATCTGTATCGTGTATACGTGTAAACATATGTACGTGTACGAGTACGTGTACGAATGTGGATCCCTTTCTCGCTTTTGTTTTTTCCCCCGAACATTACACTATACCTATACGTTTTGAATTTCTTTGCAATAATATTAATAATAGCGATAATGATAATAATAATGATAATTAATAAGAATCAATAATAATAATATAATAATAATAATAATAATAATAAATTTATAAGAGACAGGGAAATTAATAATAATCGTTATTATTATCGTAATAATAGTATAGTATGTACAGAACGCTTTTCATGGGTTGGGACAGACCCTAAGTTTTACGTTTACGCTTTCGTAGCTACATTTTGATTGAACTGTACATGTCGGGCCCGTCCCGATCGATTTTTGTTGCGAAAGAACTCTTTGTGTTTGCTTTTTTTCCTTCCTTCGTCTTTCAAAAATTAACACGATTCTTTTCTCCGTTTTAATCTATAAATCCTCCCGTGGCCAGCGAAACAGCAGCTCGTCGTCAATCTCTATTCATTTTTGGTTGCGACACCGTTAATCCGCGCTTCTCCCCCCCCCCCGTGCTTTTGTCAAGAGGAGAGAGAATCTGTCCAGTCCGCATCTCGTTTTCCCTCACCGAGTCTCTCTCGTAGCGAAACGATCCCCCGGGCGCGTGTCCGGCAGTATCAACCGAGGAACGGTATCTTTTTTTTCACATCGGTTCGCCGTACACTTCGCCAGAATGTGTATCCATAAAATTTAAACGCCGGCCCGAGGATGCCGACCACCTCCGGGGACCAGCCGTAGCGATCTCTTAACAAATTAGCCTAAGTTAACATTACTTAACTTCTTTTCATCCCCCACTAAATCTCTCTGTTCTCCCTTCCTTACATTACAACGTTGTGTGTCGGGTTATTTTATCATTTTTGTTATTTCTCGCCCCACTTTCAATTATATCGTTTCCATCGCTCGGTCACGCTTTTCTCTCTCACTCTCGCAGTGACGCATGTACGCACGCTCATTCTCTCACTCTGTGTGCTCTTTCATACATTAGTCCACGGCTTATTCACTTTTCTCGTTTATATATATACTTTTGCATCTCGTCACGATAATAATAATAGTGGTATATAATAACTGCATATAATCGCTACGCTAATAGTATTTGAACTATTAATTATTAATTAACGTTAAGTATACACAACACATTTGTACGATTTCACTCAGACTGCACGAGCAACAGCAGAGGGAAGGTGGTAAAGATGAAAAAGGTCGTGTGTTTGGATGTATCTCTCTCTCTCTTTCTCTCTCTCTCTCTCTTTCTGTTTCTCTCTCTCTCTCTCTCTCTCTCTCTCTTTCTCTCTTTCTCTCGTTCTCTGTATGTGTGCATGTACTCGTAGGGGATGTAGGAACAGGACTCGAGATGATCTTTTTCGTGTACGCGCGCGAGTTCCAGGTTCTGGGTTAGGATTCTCTGTGTGAATCTGTTTGTATCTAAGGTCGAGGACGTATCAATAGTCTCTCTCCGTCTCAATTTTCGAATCAATTTCCATCGGTTCTCGATTACAGAGTAGTAGTAATAGTAGCAATAGTAGTAGCAATAGTAGTAAGAGGGGGGTTGGGATGGGGTTGGGGGATGGGGGGGAAGATGTCGATGAGGTACGAACAGTACAGAGTTAACGTAAGAAGTTCAAAGTGTCCATTGAGCCAGCTGTAGCGCGTCATCGCCGGAGCGTCTCCTAAAGCAGCACCACTTGCATCATCGTAATCATCGATCACGCTGTATCTCGCTCCTGCACCTTAACTCGGAGATAAAAAGAGGGAACACGCGTCGTTTGAATTAATTTGGTCGCACCACAGCGGGGGGAGGGGTAGAAGGGGACCATTCTCGGAGCGATCCGCGGTACCCCTGGATCTCATGATCATCATCTATCTCGCTCTTACTCTCTCGCTCGCTCGCTCTCTCCACGAAGCTAGGAACGCAGAACGGATGGGGGTTGCACGGCCGGCGCCGCCTCATGGCGACGTAGGCTGCAACAGCGACCGTCCTTGAAACGGTGGACGGCATCGTGGCCGCCCGGTCCGTTGTGTACGTAGTCACTCGTAGCATCGGCCGACTTCACTAACAGTCACTACAATCCTTCGACGAACTTGGAGAGTTGGTCTTGCGGCGTCATTGGCGTCACTTCACTGGAGTCCGCGCCACTGGTCGGCGGCGGCGCCGGGGACGGGTGATGGGGCATCGCGGCCGGATGCCCTGTCGGTGCCCCCGTGCCGCCGTTCAGCTGCGAGAGCATCATCTCGCTGGGCCCGCCGAGCTCGTGGGCCGGCGAGTGGGTTGGCGTGCCGTGGGCCGGATGATGGTGTGGCGATGGCACCGGCCCCGATCGAGGCGAAGGAACTGGTTGGTTGCGCGGGGATGGAACCGGTCGCGGCGAGGGATTCGGTTGAGGAGATCGAATGGGCGGCGGAGACCGGACCGACTGCATGAGCTGTTGCTGTACAGAGATCCCCGGCGGCCCCATCACGCCCTGCGGGGAGGGTATCGGTGGCGGCGTCGGCTTTAAACCCGGCTGACCGTAGCCTTGTTCGCTAAACCCACCGTAACCTGAGGAAGAATACGCGGAATCGTGGCAGACGTTAGACCACGAACCAACCGGCTCGACGAATCTCGTTTTGTCGGGAATCGTATGGTGACTCTTACCGAGAAGGGACGGCCTTATCGGTCGTTGTTGACCGTAAGGAGGCGCCGGTGGTTGCGTGAACGGTTGCTGCTGTTGTTGTTGTTGTTGTTGCTGCTGTTGTTGTTGTTGCTGTTGCGCCTGTTGCTGTCTCTGCATCACCAGCATCTGCTGTTTGTACCATTGCGGTTGTTGTTGTACGGGCTGCTGTTGCTGTTGCGCCTGTTGCTGTTGTTGTTGCTGGTTCAGCATTGCTTGTATCTGCATTCTACCTGGTTGCTGTTGTTGTTGTTGCTGTTGCTGGTGCTGCTGCTGTTGTTGTTGTTGTTGTTGCTGATGCTGCTGTTGAGACATCATATGCTGCAAACTTGGTTGCTGTTGCGGTTGATTAGGACCCAGAGGTCCGGCGACTCCTCCGCCGTATTGACCACTTTGTTGCTGAAGGGCAAGCGCCTTTTTATTTAAAAAATCACATGGTAATAGAAATTGTCAAAAACCGAGAAAATATATTTATCGGAAATAATAGCGAACTGTGGGATAGGGAAACAAAGGTAACAATTCTATCAGCTTACCCGTTGCTTGATGAACGCAGCCATTATCGGTGGATTGCTTTTGAGTATTTGCAGTATTTGGTTTTGTTGCTCGGGCGTGTGGGGATTCTTCAGGGTCTGCATCAACTGCTGTAAAACTTGCTTGTGCATCGCGGAGTTCTGAGCCTGCGAGCCAACCTGACTCACGGGGGCACCGATTATGCCAGGCTGTCTAGGCATCTGTCCTCCCATTCCGATCACCGGCTGTCCTTGGTGTTGCTGTTGCTGTTGCATCAACTGCTGCGGCGTTTGCTGCCTCAAGCCTTGACTTTGTTGCATCACCGCGTTCGGTTGATACCTACTACGCGTTAGAATAGATTTATATCGTGTAGGGTAAATATTTTGAGGTAGTTGTTTCGACGACGATTTCGTCGTTGTTGTTGTTGTTGCCCCATACCTTGGCGTCCACTGATCCATTGGAATGAGATGAGTACCACCGGGATTTGGCATTTGGACGGGCATTGGTCGTTGCATCTGCGGCGGTGGCATCACCCCGCCTGTTTGTCCTCCCACGCCTACCCCGACGCCGACGCCGCCACCCGGTGTCACCTTGCCATAATTACCATGGGGTGCTTGCTGCCTCGCTGCTTCTTCTTGTACCTGCTTAACCACCTGAAGGACGTGCGCGGGCGGAGTTTGCGTACCAGGTTTCAACCCTATTCCAACTTGATGCGGCGAAGGTAAATTGGTAGGACTGACTCCTGGTTTCATGGCGACGCCAGTTGGCATAGTAACATTGGAAGTTTGTTGCCCACTTTGCATCGCGCCGACCGGGCCTGTCGGTCTCGTATTCATCACAGCCATTCTCCTTCTACGATAACCAAACACGCATTTTGTGCTGAATGTGCTTTCAGATAATCTTCGGAACACTTTAATTATTCTCTCCCTCTCTCTCTCTCTACGTACCTTAACAATTGCACTTGCTGTAGCCTTTGCTGAAGCTGTTGTTGCTTCAGCTTGTGTTTGACATTCGAACAGAATGGGACGAGACATTTAGTCTCCTGGCAGTGTTTGGCGTGGTAACAGCATAACGCGGTCAATTGTTTACATATCGGACAACCACCGTTCGTCTTTCGCTTGCAAATCTTTGTATGCGTCACTACTCTCTTCATCTTTTGACAACTGGGTAGTCGACAGTTGGCGTCTCTGCACTGGCACGCGTGCACCAGCGATTGAATACATCTTTGTATCGACAGTTTACGCGCCTCCTGTTGAAAGAACGAAAAAAAATAATTAGCAAACGTCTACCTTGCTTCTACGCATACATTTTGAAATATTCAAGCTGTACAGAAAAGTATTTTACCAGTGGATTTGCTTGCTTGGCATCGGCCGGCGATGAACCATCATCCAAATCTAAACCAAGTTTCTCCATATGATGCGGATGACCATCCTTTTCTTTACAACTTATACATAGGTCAAAATCCTGTATATACGAAATAATAGTTTAGTATAAAATAGTTAGAAATAATTTAGTATAAAAGAAAGGAAAAGGAGAAGCGTTACTTTCGATACTTACATCACAAACCGTACAGTGGTACCTTGTTTCTACATGGCTCTTACAATTATTACAAGTATAAACAAATTTGTCTTGGCCTTGGTTGTGCAGTTCGTACAACATGGACATAGAACTAAACTTCGCGCGTCTCAAGGAAGAGAATTCGTAATGTCTTTCTCTAGCCATCGTGAGGAAAGCGTCGCGACCATCCATGAGGTCGCAGTTAATAACGGGATCAGGATCCTGGATCGGCTTTAATAGATAATGTTAACGAATATTAATACCATGACGTTGTACAGTTGTATCGCAGTTGTACACATTTTAGAAAAGTAATTTGAAGTACTTACTGCTAAACTGGCTGCACTTTGAGCGCTATGCAACCTGATAACAAAGAATACTTCTTTATGCTTCTCCATGGTCGCAAAAATTTTTGCAGAGAGATCGTTTCCTGTTTGGGGAGTATTAGACTTTTTACTATTTTTCCTTTGATTCGCTTTGGACTTATTCGACTTTTTGGCTTTCTTCTGTCCCTTCTTCTTGCCATCGGGACCTGTCTCGGAGTCTTCCGACATCGAGAAAATCTGAAACGCCATATTGTCGATCTAGAATCGCTATCTATCGGGATTGAAAAGAAACATCAAATAGAAATGTATCGTTAATTGTTATGATACCCACCGCGTTAGCAGCAGCAGCTTCCGCAGCCTCTGCTTGTTTGCGTTTCTCTTCTTCTTCCTGATCCAATTCTTTGATACTTTCTTCCAAGACATTGGGCCAGAAATCACCTTCGAAATAAGGTAAATCGGCGGCAGACGATAGTTTGTCTTCCATCGCTTGTTTCAAAATATCCTGCAAACAAGGAACAATACGGCATGATTCTCCGCTTGGATTATGTTGCAAATGGAAAACAAAAAAATTAAAAATTATCTTATTTGTGTCGTCTGTTTATCCTTTGTTCAAATTTACGTGATCACTAAGAACATTAGCTTATTCAGACGTTACTGTTAAGTCTCGTTTGACACCAAAGAGTTAAGGATACACTCTTAGATAACACTTGAGACTAAATCATATCAATTTGATCGAAGAAAAAGGGTCAGTCAAATCAGCGCCGGTGCCTGGGATCGAACCCCGGACCCTTCGCTTGTCAGACCACTGCCTTGGCCACTAGGCTAACCGAGTTTCCAACAACTCATTCCCATCAAAATCTTATAAATCGAAACATAGATAATGAAAAAACTAATACTAACTTTGTAATCCAGTACAATTCTCTCGACCATGCCTTTGTCCAGCATTTTCTTGTACCATTCCTGCAATCTTTTAGGCTTTGGAATCTTTTGCTCTTGAGGATGGCAGTGAAAGATGTAATCATCTCCTTCGGAAGGTGGACAGGCCCAAATATGAGCCATGGTGTATCTGTATTCAACAAATGGAAACGTTATGAAAATGTTTATCACGAGTACGCTACAGACTGTCAGGCATTTATTGTAGCACGTACCCAAGCTGTTTCGCGTAATCCAAGTACCCAAGAAGTATCTCGTGGTAGACCGCTGTACGAAACTGTCTAGGCCGGAAAAAGTGTACGGAATCCAAGTACGCGATATAGACTCTTCTGGTGTTGGGTGGCGTGCACTCGCTGCCATATTCCTGCACGTGCATGCCGAAAAAACATACATCCGTGCCGTCGACCTCTTCAAATGCAAACAACGCTTTCGCTCGATACGGAAACTCGCCGGGCATGTCACCGTTCTCCACGAATCTGCTTCTCATTCCTGGCTTGACTTCTACCACTTTGTCGCTGGAAGCTACGACTCTGATGGCAACCTCGCCGGCTCCAGCTTCCTTCTTCTTCAGGAAGTTGTTCACTCGCGTCTCTATGTAAGTGCCCAATTTCGTCACCGGCAAACGTTTCGCGTTGAACTTATTCTCTTTACGCTTCTGTCCTTTCTTCTTTAGACAATTATCACAAGTGAACCTGCATCGATAATACACGTTGCATTAGAAAATCTTGTATGATGAAAACAGAGTAGAATCGCCTGTGCACAGTGAAGTGAACAATTTTTCCACTTCTACCGTCGAATGACAGTGTTAAAATCAAATTTCCAGATCAGTGTGCAGTATGGAGAATTAGTGATTACCCTAGAGGCCAGATGGACTCCATCTGTAGTACGCAGATCTGATGTACTTTTCTACCGCAATCTGTGCACACGACAAAAGGCTCCAATTCCAAGTGATCGTTCTTCATTTCCTGGAACTGTTCCTTCTTAATCGCACTGAAACAAAAAAATTGATCGTTTAGCTACCTTGCTCATCGGGGAAAAGTCGTTCTATCGTGCAGTATTTTTATAATTTGAGAATACTCACGTCTGAGGTTGCGTTGGATCATCTCCCAACGTCACAGTGTCGCCAGGAATGTCGTTGAAACATTTCTGACAGAAGGTGTATCTGTCGGAAACAAGACCATATGCCTTTAGACTATCGTGTTCCAATAGTGTTTAGATCCAAATTGTCAATTCGTACGAGGATCGATATACATATATATTTTTCACGCCCCAATTGATGTATCCAAATATATGCCGAGAGTCCAATTTTGATAAGTGTTTATTTTTTGTCCGATTATACACATGCAAATAGTAATTTTTTTTGCCAATTGTACGTGTACATATACATTTTTACATATATGTATGTGTTCAAGTCCGTTTCATTTAACAATTTCGATTCCAAAAATTGTACAGAGTCATCATGTTTTTTTTTTGTTTTCATGATTATTTTCGTGTTTATCGCAGATATACAATTTTTGTTTTTTTTTTTTAGTTCGTTTTCGAAGCCACGACATCAGGTATCCAATTTCGATCGTCCCATATTTTCCAAGTAGCAATTTTCGTGGTACGAAGTAGTAGAGTTGGAAAGAGGCAAGGGGCGCGGGCAACACAAGAAGCAAGCAGCAAGCAGCAAACAAGGATTTTGTATGTGCGTGCGCAACCCATGGGTAGAGCGAAGGTAACATACAAAGAACAGAAGAGTGCCATCGTTAGACACAATATACATACATATGTATATTATATATATAAATTACTTAATTACATATACCCAAGGGTTACAAACGTGTTCTCTCTTTCCCGCTTTGTCGACTAAGCGCTCACCACTTCTTTTAAAATGATTCGAGTCAACCGAACTAATCGTCTATGAAAGCATCTACCTCTCTCGAACACTAACTACAATGTGGTTCCTCTACATATCCCTTAAGTATATGCGTAATAAAAATCTCAACTTTCACATGTGCGAACAATTCGCGTAAAAACACGTTGGTTTGTAAACGTATTATTATCGTAGTATCAAAACTGCTCTCTCTCTCTCTCTCTCTCTCTCTCTCTCTCTCTCGCTCTCTCTGTCCCATACTATGGTCACTCTTACTTTTATCCCAAACATTATGATTCAACATTATAGAACTTGATTGAATGTTACATTATCAAAAGTATTCCATGCTCACTTTAGAACTGGTACGATGCATCTCTAACGTGTGCCATAATATGGGGCAGAGGGAGTTTAAAATGAACGGAGAAACGGAAGTAAAAGAAACATGTAGGTCAGGAGACTGGCCTGCATCGACTGGTACGACCGAAACAGGTTAATTAGCCTGCCAAGTTAATCTGGCGTATTCGGTTATAGAACATTTTCTCTTGACAAAAATGCACTGTGTGAGTCGAATGCGCTTTTACTGTATAATTTGAACCGCGAGAAACTGAATAAAAATATTAATTCCCCTCAAAATTTCGTTAAGACTCGTTGATTGGTATGTATGAAAGAAACCTTCTCAGTGTATTCCCACCATGCAAACTATTTCTCGACATGTATCATCGGATAAACTCGTTACAAATAGTAATTTTCCGAGCAGATCGTCCAAATGCGACACACAGTTTCATTAAAATCGACGCATCGGACTGGAACAACGTTCCCCGCAAGAAAACTCTTCCTTATACTGACCTATTCTGGTAGGAGTAGTACTTCGCGTCCCTAGGTATCGTACAGAGTTGTTTCCCGTAACAACATAAAACCTGTGGATTGAACGTGTATTTCCTTCCGCAACAATAGCCCAGGGCCTGCATCACAGGGTCTATCTCCTGCTCGAAAACTTCTGATAGCTGAAAGCAACATATGAATATTCAAGATCTCATTCACAACGTTCGGTATAGCTATCGGTACACTGCGGATCTTCACGGAAACTTCAAATTTTATAGATAGATGTAGAGACACTTGTAACTAGATTACGGATTTTATGCGTTTACGGCACAAACGAGTGATTGAAATTTAAAAATATAAAATGACTAAAATAATGGAAGAACATCAATATAATATTTTTAGTCTGCCTATAACTCATTCGCAGTATGAAGATCCGCAGTTTCTCAGAGATTGTTCGATCCATACCTTTGTACAATATCTATACACTCGCGACGTCTTACGATTGTACAGCCACGCGTTGTCGAACATCATCCACACGTCGTCGACGTACTCCCACGGGTCGCTGTACTGACCCGTGTCCAGTTTCCTCTTTATCGTCGACAAATCCATGGGTTTCTTGACGATATCGAAATAATCCGGGATCCCGAGTGCTTGCGGGTCAACTGGCTGTCTAAATGGTATAGACTCCGGGTCCTGGCGGTACAGTTTCTCCAAAGTCGGCATCAACGCTTGCCGCAGTTCGTCCGGCTTGAATAAGCACAATCGTTTCTTATCGGTGGATGTGCCGCTCGGCTGTATCGGCTCGGGAACCATGGGTTTGATATCCGGCGTGGAACCATCCTGGCCCGACATCGGCGTTACCGGTTCCTCCTTGATGCCGGAAGTCTCCTCCTTAACGATACCCTCGCCAGACCCCTCCTCCATCGGTTCAGTTTTGATTTCGGATTTGATCGACACCTCGTTGTTCACGCTCTTCCCGCCGTCCATTCGATGCCCGTCGGAACCGTCCTCCTGCTCGATCTCCATCTTCATGTTCTCCTCCTTGATCGAGTCTAGTTTTCCCTTATTGTTATTCATCGGCGGACTAGGCGAATTATCACGGTCTAAAGCGGACGCGATGGCGGCCATCTGAGAGGATCTGGAGGAGGCTCTCGGGGCGTTCAAGGCGGCACGTTCCTGGAGCGTCATGCCTTTCCCGAGACTCAGGCCAGCCGGAGACGGTGTGGTGCCGGGATGAGGCGGTGTTTGGTTGGCCGAAGAGACTGTTTGGTTCGGTGTCATCGACGAAGGAACTAACGGTGTGTTGGGCGTGGAAGTTGTAGACTGGGGTCCGTTCGATGTCGTCGCCGGACCGGGACTAGGCCCGCTGGACACGGGAGGTGGTATCGTTTGAGGAGTCGAGGTGTTGATACCGCTGTCACCGGGCGTCGATACCGACAGTGGCCGACTGTTGCTGAACTGTTGTTGGTTTTGCGGTTGATTACTTTGTGGCTGCATGGCCACGCTGAACGGCGACGGTGCTTGCGGCATCGGTGTCGACGCACCGCTCTGATTCGAAGTGCTTGTTGGTTGCTGCGGCTGTGACTGTTGACTCTGCTGTTGCTGTGGTTGCGGTTGAGACGACTGTTGTTGCGACTGCTGCAACTGTTGCTGCTGTTGTTGATGCTGGTGAGCGATCACCTGCGCCTGAGTCAGTCGGACCTTCATAATGTCAGAGAACTGGTGCTGATTCTGTACAGGAGAACTGTTAGGCAAACCGGAAGTACCGTTCGAGGTTGGAAATTGACTAGTTGTTGCGGATGTGGTAGTGGTTGTCAGATTCGCTTGTGACAGTTGCGGTTGCCCGAAGGGACTCAGACCAGGATTCGGGACAACATTCGGGTTCGAGGTCGATTGTCCGTTTGGACTAGGGCCCGGAGGACCGACTAAAATTCCTTGTTGTTGCTGCTGCTGCTGCTGCTGCTGTTGTTGTTGTTGTTGTTGTTGTTGTTGTTGTTGTTGCTGCTGCTGTTGTTGTTGCTGCTGCTGCTGTTGTTGTTGTTGTTGTTGTTGAATTTGCTGTTGCACCTGAGCTTGAACCTGAGCCTGGGCTTGCGCCTGAGCTTGTGCTTGAGCCTGAGCCTGGACTTTGGTTTGGGCTTGTACTTGTGCCTGCTGCTGCTGTTGTTGTTGCTGCTGTTGTTGTTGCGCTTGTTGCTGTTGCACCTGTTGCTGTTGGGAGAACGGCATTCTGGTGTGTGGAATATTTATCGCAGGCAAAGCACCAAGTTGAGCCATGCTCGGCGATTGACTACGTAAGCTAGGCGTAACAGTTCCGACTGGTCGCGAGGGAGGAACGGTCCCGACACCAGGCGGAGCACACGGCCTCAAACTCGGTCCAGCCGCTCCGGCTGGTCCAGGTTGAGGCTGCTGCTGTTGTTGTTGCTGCTGCTGTTGCGCCTGCAACTGTTGCTGCTGCTGTTCTTTCCGCTTCTGTCGTTTCTCCTCCAATTCCTTTTGAATCTTGTAGATCTTCTCGGCAAGCAAATGATAATACTCCGACCGGGAATTGGCCATCTCGTACATGTCGCCCTCGACTTTCCTCGCATACGAGACCAGATTGTGCATTCTTCTGTCGAGCATAGCGTTCGGATCCGGGGTGGGAAATATGGCTTGCACCAATTTGTGAACAAGGTGATTCCGAAGATCCGGGGTCACGGTTAAATGCCAATCTTTCGTCTCTTGCATCGGTGTCGCCGTTACTTGACTCTGTTGAGCTCCGACCGGAAGCTGAGGACTAGCTAGTCTATTCTCGGCTGCGACGCTCAGCTGTCCAGAATCATTCAAACCGAACAGCTGATGCACGTTCACGGATTGCGGTATGTTCGCTGGCGCCGCCGCCGCAATAGGCGTAGCTCCACTGGTCGACGTAGCCTGATTACCGGCGACACCGACCGTGTTCGGATTCGAATTCAAAGGAAGAGACACATTTGGTGCGACTACTTGCTGCCCAGCACCGACCACCGATTGGCCAGGAGCAGATTGGCTCGGAGGTTGAACCAAACGAACGTTTCCCATCGTGCCCGTCGGTCCCTGCATACCTGGCGCCGGTATTCTTCTCGTGACACACGGGCCAGGCACCAAACCAGGTGTCGTGGTAGGACACTGTATACCCAGAGCATCGTATGCTCTTTTCACCTCTGTTGGACTTGGATTTGGTTGGCTATTTGGTTGCGATGTGGACGCGGCAGCGGCGTTTGTTGTTTTATTCTTGTTTGCTTGTTTCAACGGCAAACACACCGGACAATCGTTGCGGTTACAATGCTTCCAATGGCTTATGATCTGTCTGGAGGAGCTACAATGCGGCACCATGCAATTTTTTCCTGCTTGGCAAGCAGTCATATGGTTCAGGACGTTCTTCATTGTTTTGCAGTCTGGCAATGTACAGTTCCGAACACTGCCGTTGTTCGGTTGGTTTTCGCGCCTCTGACACTTGTGCGCGTGAAGCAGAAGAACCAATTGCTGCTGAATCAGTTTCCGCTTTTCAGGATCGGCGGTTGACTTTGTAGCACCTGACAAGACACACATGCTTGTTTAACGGTTCACTGTTCGGGTACGAATCGGCTCTCGAAAATAGTATACTTACCAGTTGGAGCACCGGTACCCGATATTTGGCCCTGAGTTGGTTGTTGCGAACCAAGTTGTACACCGGTTGGCGCGCCAGCTTGAGTTTGAGCTGGACTCGGAGCAGGTGGTTGAGTTTGCTGCGCCATAGTACCTTCTTGGCCGCCCACGACAGTGGCGGAACCAATGGGACCAGTGGTTCCACCGAATCTATTAGCAGCTTGCATGGCAGTCATATTCGTTCCTACTCCCTTTTGTTGAGGCGTGACAACTCCAACAGGACTATTCGTACACACTGTGACACCAGGTCCCGGACCACTGCTCGGAGGTGCTGTTAAATAATTTATATATTTTTGTATTCCGTCATTTCGGCTATCAGCGCACACTTATTAACTAACGTTTACGAACGTGTAAGATATTTACCATAACCATAAGGACTGGATGCGCTAATTTGCCCCATGTTCGGCATATTTGCCATGTTCGGAGGACCCTGCATCCGAGGTCCACCCTGACCAGTACCAACGATGCCGACTTGATGTACTTGTTGATGCGGACTCTGTCCTCTAGTCGCGGCAACCATATGAGCCTGCTGTTGTTGTTGCATCGCTACAGCTCTGGTGTTCATTGTCCCAGGACCATTTTGCATTTGACCAACTCCATGCGGTCCGCTTGGATGATGAATTCCTTGAGTACTTGGACCCATCATAGTACCCTAAACAAAGAAAATTCATATTGTGGATTTTGTAAAACTCGGATGCACACGCTGCACAATCTTTGTGTTTAAGCAAAACTTACGGTATTTAATGGTTGTTTGTTCAAACTGTTGGTCACGATTAAACTTCCACCTGCCATACCACCCATATTATTATTCCCACTAGCACTGCTGGTCATAACTAGGCCAGAGTTCATTCCACCTGTCATCGACATGGCAGGGTTGCTACTGCCGGCCATGCTCATCGATGATTGAAGACTTCCCATAGAATTTGCGATAGACATTTGATTGTTTGCCAAAGAACTGGCTATGCTACTCGGTAAGTTTCCCAGACTCACAACCATTTGTGGATCGACTACTTTAGACACAGAAACGTTTGGCGGAGATTGCATGTTCGGACTTTTGTTACCCAGAGTTCCAGCAGCCATTACCAGAGAATTAGCAACCATCTTGTTGCCCTGATAAAAAAGATATCGTTACGGTCACATTACACGAAATAAATCTTTGTCTTTGGCAGAATTAAGTATTATGGGTACAAACTTGTTGTTGTATTAAATGCTGATGCGAAAGTTGTTGCTGTTGTTGTTGTACATGCTGTCGAAGCTCCGAATCAAGGGCACCATTTTGCTGCCCTGGTCCTGGCCCTGTAGCTGGTGGTTTAGCACTCTCAGTCGCAGATCCCCAGGAACCAGATGATAACAGATCGTCGGGTAGATCATTTTCAAGATCAAACATATCTGTGTTTGTTATGTAATCTGAGAATAGACATTGGCATTAGTAACAACAGCCGAATATTCGAAAAGCTGTAAAAATGTCCTAGTTACTAGAAAAGTAACGCTTTAAAACACATGATTGTCGCACTGATACATCAACACGATATTAAATGGTTTAGTAAGAAATTCATTTTACATTGTATAATCCATAGGAAATCTAATATACAAGGTTGAAAAAATTACTTTTCTAGACAACTAGTTTAAAAAAAGGAGATCAGATTATGATATTAGATGTAACATGTACCATAGAGACCAAAAAACCATTAGTAATATTATGAAGATAAGATTCAGCACCGTCACCATAGCTTTTATCCAAAGTTTCGATAGTAGGATCTTTTATGTACTACCATAATAACTCTTACGCTGTAACATTTATCGCATGTTGTATAATATACCTGCATGTAAGTCTACATGCACATATATATGCACACATGCATACTTTCTAACAAATATGTACATATTTTAAATTATAGAACAAGTAGTATTTTCTTGAATAGAACCAACCTAAAGTATTGAAATACATTTGTTGTGTGAATGCACTTTTCGACTTACTTGATTATATATCCATGATAGACAATACATCAACGGAGAAAAAAGGGGTCGAATGCAATATTAAAAAGATAAAAAAACAGAAAATAAAACAATGAAAAGATACTACAACAAACTACACGTAAATGTAAACAAACAAATATGTAAATAAATAAGACATGAGACATACACTGCATGAGCATAACTTAAAGGAGTTCATACTACAGCGAATAAAAAATTTATTCACAATAATGTCGTGCTAAACTACAGAAGCAGCAAAGCTACCGATGGCAAACTTTAGAGTAGACAGTCATGCGAAGAAATTATAGTCACTCTAAAGAGTATTTACAACTGTTTGCACATGGAATGTTTTTCAATGCTATAACATTAAATAAAAACAAAATATAAAAAAAAGTTTCTGAAACTCATACAACATAATGTAAAACATTCTTTAATTGTATTAAATTTTCAAAGCCAATACCTGTAAAGTATGAAAGTACATAAGTAGAAGAGATCCGATCTACCTACCTACAAAACCTAGTTCAACTTTAGCTCAATAATCATATTGTTCTTTCTTGCTTTAAAATTGACTTATTATTTAACGTAGTTCCGTCCTAATTTTAGAGCTCTGTGCATGTGTGTCGCATGTCCATATTACATTTGTTACCCTTAAATGCATTTCAATCTAACAGCTTATGTATCCAAACTTTTATGTTGCGTCTTAAAGCAAATTATCCCTTGATACACGTTTCTTCTATAATACCGAACCTGATCCAATTTTTCTCCAGTATCTTGTGGAACAAATCAATGCATCTCAGTACTAAAGTATTCTGTTTACTACAGTCAGATCATTGTAACTCAAACCTTTATCACTCAAAAACCTCTATAAGAAAACAATTTTCATTCTCTTCCGCTTTCCCATAAAAAGCTCTACTAATTGAAGCGTAAACTTACTTTAACTTGAATCGATTATCACATGTTTAGTATGTTGTTTACCTTCCAAACTTGAACTCTATAAATCTAAATTGACTTTTGCCGATCAAAGTTTTATCATTGCCACTTTGAAATTATGATTGTCAATTGTCTATACAATAATGCGTGTTTCAATCACAAAAAGAATTCAAAGCAAACGATTACAGAAACTAACATTATTTGTTACACCTCTCCTACACTTAAAGACTTTAGAATCTCTAGAACTTGAGCTTCCCTCGAGATTCGAGTTACCAAGATTTGACTGCGTATGCTTTTCTATACGATAATCAATGCGCTCGATCGTTTTTGTGTCTAGTAGGAATTTTTCTTTATTCAACCATAGTGACAATATGCCAAAGCTATACACGCTTCTTCTCAACAGTACAGAAGGTAATGAACTCTCTGACAAAATTGGAAGTAATCGCATGACTCTACAAACTTTATGGTATTAATAAATGAGATGAATGGACAAACAAGTTTTGTAGTGCTGGATTGAATATTTTTGAACTTTCTGCTGGGTTTATTTATTAATATTTACTTCTTTTCTGGACGGTATGGTTGTTCCAATGTGGCTGCAGCTGATGCTGTTGCAGATGTAGCTGTTGTGGCGGGCCCTGCATTTGTTGCATGTTACCACTGCCACCTCCCCCGTAGTTTGCATAAGCATGGTGCATCATTACAGGCGCCATACCCACTACATATATTATAGTTTTTATTTCAGACTGTGGAAAATTGCCTATGCTCTGAATCGTATCTTTCAAGTAGCAGAAACAGCCTCGGTTATATTTTTTTCTGTTTTATAGCATCGATACCTATTACCTTAACACATTCAAAACCAAGGAAGCGACAAAGACAGTCGTAGAATCACTCGAAACACTGTACAATGGTTGGTTTGAAAATATGTAGATCTTACTAAAACACAAATAAAATAGTTATTATTTTATCATAGTCAAGGAAAAGCTATTGGGAAGATTGATCTCGAATGTGTTAAGAAACGTGTATCGTTGCGAGCAATAGAGACTATGTCTGCTACTTATTTTGTGTAACCTGACTATGTCTCGCACTTTATACATTGAATATTCAAGTGACACGGTTGTTTTTGATTCGACACGGGATTACATGAAATATTATTGAGTTCAGAAACTGTTAAGGTGGTAAGAGTAGCGCTTAAAGAATGTAAGAATAAGGAGAACGGTTAGCGCGTCAATCATGCCAGCAATATGTCTTTTTAATTATTATTGAAAATTTTCATGCATCTGCCATGCACTACGAAAGTAAAATAAGAACTAAATCTAAGAAGAACTAAACAAAAACCTTACAAAATACTATTATCTCTTAAACATTAAAAAATGAGATAATCCAAAGAACGTGCAACAAGACAAAAGTTATAAATTGTTTAAATACAAATCATCACTTTTTAAAACACCGACTGTCTCTATAACCTCTGAGCAAAATTGATTTATACTACATGTGCAAATTGTTTACCGTCTAGCACCAAACAATGGTTCGCCGACAATGGATTATCATAAAACAATGGACAAAAGTATAATCTGCGATTAATTGGCTGCGATACCCTAACTGGTTGTCACTAGTGACATGCACTGTGCCGTAGCACAGTCCCTCGACGATTTTGAATCGCAACTTCGCATTTCTGTAAGAAAACATTTCTCGTACGGTTTTCTTGCACGTTAGCAACGACGTGCACCGTTCCTATCAACGAAAACATACCACAATTTGCAATATAGCATAACCTTCGGCGACGGTATTTCTTCAACGGTTTAGGTTAGTTTGTTAACTAACAAATCCAGAAATTATCTCAATCGAAGCAAAACGGAACGAACATTTCGACAATCTCGAAACACATTGACTGGACAGATGAAGAGAGCGAGACAGAGAGAAAGAGATAGAGCCCTGTCAACACGAGTGACACTCGTAACAGAAAATTCAACGAGCTACAACCACAACGTTTTCCTGCTAGTCCGAAATGAATCACAAAATAATCGTGAAAAGTAGAAACGAAAGGGTTCGACAACCGGTACGTGGTGAATTCTGTGTGTCACCGGATAGAGAAGCGTGCAGTTATCCTGAAGAAAAACCGTAGCATCGGTCATGAGGTAATTTTGCTCAAAGGTTCGAACCGTCAACAAGCTGACAGTACGCCTTCGAGGTGTAACATCGGCGTTGATCGAATCGTTCGACAAAGTAATTAGAAAAGTGCGTGTATCGCGCATACATATACATGCCGTCACGAGAGAACCGTACCGTTTCGCGCAGCTCGACTGATCGCAGCGAGCCCGTCAACCCCCACTCCGCTACACACTCCCAATTGTCTCGACTGCGAAAGATTTACATTCGCGGTGTACAGACATGAGACAGATTAGGATGAAAGTATTGGGAAGGGAGCGTACGGAGTAGGAGTACTACCAATCAGGGCGAAGATGCGCAGCGATGAACGAAAACTGGTTCTCTCGCGGTACGGTTCTCTCGTGACGGCAGTGTACATACACGCACTCGCGCGAATGCGTATACAGACGCACGCACACATAAACACCGTGCACAGCAGCACGACGACCAAGAGAGTAACGCTCTCAGGATCGCGCGACCGTGATCTATCCCCTGAAAGGTTAGTCGCTGGACGATGCGACTCGGGCTCGTATTATCGTTAAACGTTAAATCGGACAGGTATCGCGGAATGAATTCGAAGGCGGAAAACTTACCCGCGGAGTCGGAGGTTCCTTGAAAAGGATCTGCGAGCTTCGGCCGCTTGTTCGGTGGGCCGTCCACCAGGTGGTCGGCCATAGTTCCTTTTCAGGGTTAATTATTTCTTGTTTCAGGCTGTTTACTCTTGGTAGCAGTAAGCAGCAGCGGCGGCGGCGTTAGCGAGTCGTCGGAGTCGACCGCACGCACGCACGCAGCACGCAGGCAGGCACGTATACGCGGGTATAACACACACACACACACACACAGACACAGGCACGCAAACACAGAGACACACGAGCGAACGAGCGAGCGAAACGCTGCACTACGCCACTAGAAGACCGCTGCCGATGATGCTGGTTACTGTAGCTGGTGTTGCTTCTTGGTCGAAGCCGCGAATATTCACCAATCTCTCAGCGTACTCGCAGGCATGACAATAACAATGAGAACCGCGGGGCGTAGAGCGTCCCCGAGCACGCTTCGTTACACGATCAACCATTGGGCATCGTCGGGGGGTACGTCGAACCCCGCGCTAAAGCCCACACACGCACACACGGTGAATTTTGTCCCTCGACAGGCGCACGGGCCACTCGCGGCGAGGCACAAACTGGACAGGCCGAGAGGAAGTAACCAGGACTATCGAGAGTAGTGGTATACTCGGTGATCGCGAGGATCACCGCACCGTAATTAATTAAATGCACAACGCCAGCCGAACGAGGTCCGAACGCGTTTGATATCGGTGTTCTTAGCAGTCGGTCGCGCACGACTCGTCAAACACTCGAGTGTGGCGGACTGGCTGCGCGCACGGCGCTATCTCGCAGCAACGATATCGGTCTCGAGGCCCGCTGGCACCATCTTCCTCTCCTCTTCTCTCGCCTTGGCACACTGCGACACGGGGCGCGCGAACGATCACCGCGGACGCGGCTCGCTTTCCCCGAACGTTCGAGGCAATCACGGACGCCAGGAGGCGAGGACGACGAGATGAGTCGGCTCCGGGGCGGCCACCGCGCGCCACAGAAATTCGCTCGAGAGAAGCGATCGCGAGAGTTCCGCACCGCACGAGTATCGGCTAACGTAAAATGGCGGCTGCTGTTGACGAGAAGTTTTTCTACGCTTGTCAGAAAATGTCCGACTGGCTCGGTATGCTCGCCGTGACCCTAGTCCGGCCCGCCGATTGGCCCGAGCGTTCACGTGATCGCTAGCTCGACGCTGATTCGTCGAGACGTCGCGAGGCCACGAACGCCGTCGTTCGAGTCACGCCGCCGGCCCAACAGCAACCGAGTACTTGGCTTATTTCGATGCCGCCATTTGATGATGGCCGGTCTCGTACGGTGGTTGCACGAGACGCTCCTTACGGCGAAGTCGTTATTTATTCGGTACGCGAGATTTCTTTGTTTGAGGGATTATAGCACGCTGTGAAATGCCAGAAAACTAGCCTGTTTTCCCATGAAAATTACTGATAAACTAAACACGCGATTCATGTGAGTTTTATTTATTTAACTATCCAAAGTTCTGTACATTTTTTCAAAAGTTCGTCTCAGTTTCGTCGATCTATCAGCTCTTGGACAATACGAATCGTTCGATTTATAATCTATCGCAGCTTGATCCGAGGAGTTGTACGTTTTTTCGTGGTACCTTCAAATTTATAGAATTTTCCGTTAATTATCTCTGTTGTCTATCTGATCCTTTCTGGGAATAGGGCTGCCTTTTTAATATCAAATTTGTGCCCAGTGCGGCTCGTACTATTGCGTGTACGTTTTATAAATTATATTTTAACTTAATGTCAAAATGGTATTCTAACAGAGATCACTTCCAAATTTCTAAGTTACATTGGGTGAACAGGACTTTTCTTCTATATCACTTTATAATATGTTTATACAAAAAAACTCGGACCTTTCGTATTTCATTCCCTGAGGGTTTAGGCCAGCGTTAATTAGTGTTATTCATTTGTTTTAATTTGACAGTATGCGGTAAATCAAGTTTTTCTTTCCATTAATCTCTGTCTGGTGACAGTGATTTTCATAAGTTGGGGGATACCGCGAAAATACCTAATTTTCGTTCGTTTCGTGTTGCCGGAAATTGTTGGAACGGTATTTCATATGATATTTATCATTCTATTTTTGGGGGGTAGAGATTATTGACTCGCTCTACATATATTCTACTTTATTTTATCTCATTCGCATTGATATACAGTGCATCAGATTTTTAATCTACATTCCGAAAAACTAGAACTTTTCGATAAATAGTGGCATCGTTATTAAGAACTTTCGGTTGTATTATTTACTTACATTATGTTGTACACAGACTATGTACACACCTGGTTGCTGAAAATGATCGATAAAATGTCTTCTATTATGCAATGCCACCAAATTATTATTATAATCACGAAAATCCTGTAGAATACTCTTATTTTCCATTCATACTCGCATATCGATTACGATCTATTCGGTTTTTCGAATTGAAATTACGAGTGATATTTCGAACTTTCTTCTGTGCTGAATTATTTAGCGATACAGAAGAAAAAATGCTTGGCTCCGAAAAAAAATACATTACGCTGTGCAGTTAGCAAATTGATGAAAGGCGTGAACGAGCACAGTTAACCGATTGAATGTTACCAAAATGGCTTACGCGTCGCGATAGTCGAGTCGGCCTAAAGCAATTTTATTCTCCTGGCGTGACTCCGTCGCTTGTTTCTCGGCAAAAATTCATATTTGAAATCCACGCGTTTTCCCTATCGACGAACGCCTGCTTTCTCTTTCCGAATTCACGGTGAATCATTGTTATTACGTTCATAATTAGCCGATACATTCTCCCCGAATAAGACGGGACCAAAAATCGCGACTGCTCGCGTTCGCCGATAATTCACGGAGTTCAGAGTGTCAAAAGGGGGATGTTGTTACAAGATGGCCAGGGATTCTCTCGATCGACAGGTTAAAAGGAAAAATGCACGCAAGGTGGGGAGAATGCGTTGCGCAGAACGTCCTCTCCTCGAGAAAGAGAATCCGACTCGTGTGGATAGGTGCGAACGGCACGCGACCCATCACACGCATATATTGTGCGTGAACTTGCTTCCATCTCCCTTTTCGTACAGCTTTCTTCGTTGCTCTTCGCGATCGAATCTCTCTCTCTCTCTCTCTCTCTCCCACCTTGTCTCGCCGCCGTGAGTTTGGCGCGCGCGCGCGAGCGCGATGAATCCACTATACTATGGTGTCAGATACAGGGAATTGTGTGAAGAAAGAGGTGAACGCGAGAGGAGAGAGGGAGTATTGGAAATGGGACGGGAACTGGATGACGGCGTGGCAGCAGCCACCTAGCCATGTCAGTGACAGCGGCTCTTTGTCGAGTGTTACTTGTCCCGCGTTGTTTCCTCGCAACAATGTAATCTCGACTTCTTTGAGGACCCGTTGCTAACTATCGTTCACGTCTAATGTATGCTTCTTTATAGGATCTATTTATACGCACGATCGCCTTGCGATTTCGACCAAGTATCTTCAAACTCGAGATCATCGCGCTAGACGCAACCTTCGACTTCCTCGTAAACTTCTTCGTATCGTTACCATTTTTTTTTGTCTTTCTCTCTCTCTGGAAAGTATACCATTCATTCTCGGGCTGTGTACAACTGTCAAACGATACATCGCTATAGTGAACCGAAACGAAACGAAACGTCACGGAAGATGCAATTATGACGGGAACGAGCGAATCGCAAAAATCTGTTTCGGTACTCTTTATCCGAGTGTTACGTAACCGCTCGCTGACTAAAATGCTGCTCGAGTGCTACGACACCGCGTTTGCTCTATTGTATTTTCGCGTTTCTGATTTCATGTCGTGTCCAGATTTGACACTGAGAAATTACTGGAATGTCGGCAGATATCTTTTCGTTGTTGTTCCATTTCGGGAGAAAATAGTCGGCGCCTACGAGATTACGGTATCTAAGAAAACTGCGCCACCGATCGCCGTATACTTCTATGACCGAGAGTGGAAATAAAAATATCCGCGAAGGGTGCATTGACCGATCTCGAACACAGGCCAATACGTTTAATCTGTTTAAAAATCTGCTCGAAAGAAGAAACTCGCGTCGGCGCGCGTTTTGTTCTGCATTTTGATCGTTACAACACCGAGTGAGCTATTTTCACGCATTCTTTGAGTCACTGATATCACGGTTGTCGTCTGTCACGATAACGAATACAGTTTTCGTAATCTCACTGGTCGATACGATACATACGATCCCGCCCCGTATTATTTGTAATAATTACTATTTCGCTATTTCGATTTGTCGGGTTTTAGAGATTTATAAATAGAAGAATGATGTATCGCAAGCGATAGATTTAAATCGCTTTGAAACAGAAGCGCGTTTCATTTCAGGGTAATGCAGGGTAAACGAACGAAACGGTGGTCCGTGATTATTTAATGACCTTTTATCAACTTATAATCGGATAAAGAAGCAACGTCATACCTTGAATTACGATTTCGTAATTTACGAGTTGTGGATTACGTTTATCTCGTTTGTAACACTAAAACCAATTATTTCTGTAATTTTACGTAATATTAAGTGGCAACGACTGCAGACTAAATAACCGAGTAGGAGTTTCATATTTCGTGTAAAATTATTTGAACGTATACGATATAGTATCGCATGAAAAATATCGAATTCAAGGGACAAGGTCGATCGCATTCGATCGGTCGGAGCTTTAATTATTTTTAGTAGACAATTCTACTTTTACTGAGATAAACGTTCCATTGATTTTTTATGATAAATCAAGAGGCGATACTATGTCGACTATGCGCCTAAAAGGAGCGCTATACTTTCTACTTAGCGGCATACGCGAACGATAATTTCAAACGTGTACGCGTATTTCTGTATCTAAAATTAGGACAATTAAGTAGTTAATTTCTGCACGAATTAAGCAATACTCATGGTTACGTTACTTTCTTTTATCGAAATTCAAACATATAGTCCAAGGGCTCTGTAATTATAGCGCAATTGAAGTACTTTCCTTTATTTAGATAAATATTTATGTAACATGGCATATAAAAAGAAAATTTAACAATACTGTACAAAACCATTTTTATTGTACAAAACCGTTTCTTTTTTTCAGTCCATTTAAACTATATCTGAATAGAACTACGCTTATGTATTTGAATTCAGGATTGTTACAAATTCTTATTTTCATATATCATTACTCTGCAACAACATTATTTTATAATATACAAATAAGTAGAATCAAGGTTTTAACAAGACAATAATCCATTTTTAACAACGCATAAAAAAGCAGAATCGTCATACATTAATAATATAGTATTCTATAGATCGCTAACAATGTCTAATGTTTTTATGTATCGGTCTTTCGTTTTTAATAATTAAAATATTGAATTACATTACGCAAGAAAGGATAGGATAAATCAAATATAAATGAGTGAAGGGACTGTTTTGAAAGGAACAATACCTTAACAATGGTTAATATTATCGTTTGGTATTATAGTACATAATATGGAGCAATGTACTCAAACCTGTACCTCAGAAACTGTCCACTCGCTCTTCTGTAATAATGAAAAGTACAATAAACAAACAATACGTAATAATGTTCATAAAAGATTTTTGTTACCCAATATTTGCTCTAATAATAATGGATGAAGTAAAGTTTTTCAATTTTAATTAAAATATTTAATCCTAGCAAATAAATTTTTTTCATAAATCGATAGTGTAATAAATATATTATATAATCTGTATTTTTTTTGTATTAAAAACGCTTTTATTATATAAGGAATAAATAATACCTTTTTCCTCTCTCTCTCTCTCTTTCTTTCTCTAACAACACAATTTAAAAAAGCATTTCAAGAAAAATGAAATTAATATATTTATCCGAATGGATACGAATTATACATTAGTTTATTACAAAACGATACCTAATTAAATTATTGTTGAAATATGTTTAATTACAGGAAATAATTAAGATACTCATAGAATGCAAGCGTTTAAAAATTATGTAACATACATTCACATGTGTTCAAATAAATGCAAGCTTGTTATTTTGTACAGATTTAAAACGCTTTCCATAAATAGCTTCACAGTAATCGCGAACAATAGTCATTTTTAAGAAGCTCCCAACGTTCAAACAATAACATTTTATAATATCGTATTAATATGTAGAGTAAGATTTACAGAATACACCGCTCCTTCTATTTGTGTAAAAAAGACTAGTAAAACTGTGTGACACTTTACAAACTTTTTAATCGAATTTCAATGTAATCTTGTATAAAAAGAATGTTTTGTATAATTGGGTCTTTCAGGCTTAATCTATATCTGTATATGATTTTTAATCAGTATTATTATCAATGAATGTCTTCCAAAAATAGAACTTACATAAAAATGGATTGGAGATTCCAATAGGTGGTACTGTTTTGTTGTTCACAAGCTTAATGTCTTTATACAAACAATTGTTGAATGCTCTTATCACGTTAGTAAATACGTAAAGTACTGCATCAACTGAATATTGAACTTCAAATGCATGTAAAATATAACTCCGTTCTATTAAACTTCGTAGGTACCAACCAATACATACATACATATATTTTTTTATTATATATCTATATATATAATATGTACCCAAAATTATTGTGACAGAACACGAATGATGGACGAAAACGAAAATTTTTGAATAATGGAATACAGGTGAAATCTGTCTTAAGCCTAATGCCAGTTTTAGGATTTGTTAGAAATCTTTTGTACACATATAAGAACATTATACCATAGAAGTATCTGTATTGTTTGGAGAAATTGGATATTCAAAGAAAGTCTTCTTGTGTAACACCGCTTTTGAACAAGTACATACTTTTAACTCGATCGAAAGATAACACTTTGCCTTTTATTTCAATATCGTTATCATGTAATAAAATATTCGGTTGAGTGTTCTAAAATATATTCATGAGCCACAATTTTTATAGTTTCTTCAGCAACGGTGTGTGCGCAATATCTTTCTGAAATTGTTTTGCGATCAATGTATCATGAAGTGGTCAATCACTCTTGGACTTTGTTTCACTACCCTGATTATCAGACTTTGTTCCACTTTCTTGTTGTTCTGACTTTGATTCAGCTTCTTGTTGACTAACTTCATCTTCTTCATCGGAGTAATTTGTAGGTGCTTCACCAGGTTTCAACAGTTTACCCACGTAATCGTACCTTTCTAAAATAACAAATAATGTATTTGAAAAGAAATTGGATTCTTAACTTCATAGACATTTACCACAGAAAGAAACATTATAATATCATATCTTTAAATCTGCATAAATTACCTTTAAATTGCTCTTCCCATTCTTTAACAGAATTCATCTCTGTGGTGTTCAAGTCACTGAGGTCATCGTATTCATCGCTTACCATTAGCGAAAATTTGGCCAATCCTCTACTGGCATCGTGTCCACCGAATGCTTCATATGGACCACCTAATGTAATATACATATAATAATAATAATAATTTTGCAAGGAATTAAGATCAGTCAAATATTGTGAGAACAATTTAAAAATTTTAAAGAGATCGGTATTACCAACGCGAAAAAAAATGTAGCAAAGTTAAATTCGAAATTTGAAGACGATTGGATAAACAGAACGCATTAAATTTTGAATGCGAGTATAGGCTATGGGATCTGTATTTTGAAAATGATCTTGTAGCAAAATCTTGAATCTTTCGTATTTTATTTTTAAGGGTTCAAACTAAACGTCGCACAATCCTAACCGCTTGAATGTGAAGAAAGTTTAATCAACTCTTCGATCTAACAGAGCTACCGACAGAGCTGCAAGTGTACTATTGTGTCTAGTCGACGTGTTCAGTTTCAGTGAATTACATACTTTAAAACGATATAAATGATTGCATAAACACCTACGGAATCTAATCAGAAGTTGCGAGGCCGATTATCATGATCCCGTGGTGCTTGTATCTAAATTTATTCCTACATTATCATCGAATAGGCCGATAAGCAATGCGGCGCCCGACGACGATTGCAACGTGAGCTAATTAAAAATCGGTCGGCAACTCAGTAGCAAAAAAGAAGTCGCAATTACTTGGTCGGACGCAAACGTGTAAGACGAAGAAAAACCATCGGGCGAGCCCTGCGGTGTAAGGAAGGGGGCACGAAACGTCGGAATTCTTACCGGGACCATAGAATTGTCCACCGCGCGTGCAATCGTAAACATTCCCGTTGACAGCGACCAAGATTCGACCGTCTGGCCCGGTGCCTCCGTACTGCTTCAATTCCTGCACGGTAAAATCGCGTCGCAACTTCGGTAACGGCTTCGGCGCCAGCACGGTCATCTCGGGCATCATCTTGCTTTTAACAATTTTGTATACCAATAAGGTGATCACGCTCACAAGGACAAGATTTATTGGGCTCTTTATGATCTCCGCAATAAAACTCGATATAAGCTGGTGACCCTCCTGGTCGATGGAAGTAGATGCGGAACCCGGCGAGTCATTCTTCTCCGCCATTTTGACCACCAGTTTACGTGCCTCGCTGGGAAACACGATGCTTTTCACGGCTCGAACAAAGTCAACCGTGTTCTCAAAACGCGATCAAAACTCTGGCAAGAATCTCGAAACGATCCCTCGAACCAACGAAACAATACTTTCCGAGATCAACGATGAAACGACTCGCGCGCAACCTCAACCATGTACTACTGACGTACCGGCACTGGCCGCGCTGATACAGCGATGCGATTATATAGGCTGTTTAAAATTCCCGGTGGCGCTGAGAAGAAGTGGCAAGTCGCAATAGAGGCGGAATGAATTTGCTAATCATCGAAATACTTTAAGTTCGAAAACTCTAGATTCCCGTATAACGCGATCAAAGACTATACATTCACTGCCACATACTACATATAGTGTCTAGGTCTAATCACTAAGATTTAATTATTATTTTTCAGGTGTGTCCGATATTCATAATCGAAATATTACCCAAACATTGCCTTTTCTAACTAGCTTGACTTGTTTAAATGGCAATGTATAAATATTCTGATTTCTGCAAAATTTACCCACTAAACTGTGACCTTCGGATCACCTTGAATTAAGAAATTTCGGTCCTTTCAAGGTCGACCAAAGGGCGTGGTATAGAAGATCATTGAATTCGTCTTCACCTTAGTTACAACTCTGGGAATTCCGAAATATACGAAGATCGGAGTGAACCTGATTTTATAAAAAAAATCAAATATTTCGAAATTTCTGAAATCACAATCCTTTCAAGCTGAATTTCAATGCGACACGTTCGAAGAAAGTGCTGAAGACGAAATGCAGATTATTTTTCAAGAAAGCATTTTCTTTTGGAGAACACTGTATATTTTGACACACACTACTCCACGACAACGCTATTCACACAAATGTGTCTATAATTCTTTTACGTCTTCGGTAGGGTACTCTACGAGCAAAAAGCTGTATAATTTTAAAACTATTGTGACATTTCACATTTTTTGCATTACATTATATAAACTTAAATGTTTTCCATGGCATCGTTGAAGGAAATATTATTATTCATGCGTCGCAGATACTGAATTTTGATAGTAATGTTGTTATTTATCAATTTGAGGACATGTGTGACCAGAATTTGATCATAAGGTACAGCACACGTGTGTTCTTAATATTTTCGGCTTAAAGTATGCTGAATAAAAAATTACGAATTTAAAGATTTTCGTATAGTAATCCACAGGACACTATTTTAGCTATTATTTTGTGTCCGCGAGAAATAGCTGTGTTTTAACTACATCAATCTAATCGAATTAATGATTTTCACAGTCGCGCGGAGACTGTGTTACAAATTGGATTTTACATAGTCCGTCGGTTCTTTGCTTCTTCGGCAATAAATTCGAGCGTGTCATCACTTAATTCCAATTTTTCAAAGTCATGCCGTGCTGTCATTCTTTGCGTACATGTAGCGTAAGTTTGTGTGCAGGAATCTTGATAAGTTTAGCTTAGATAGAGTACAATTGTAGTTTGTCATATAGATGTCGCTTTTATCTCGCATAACGGTGCGTTCTGCGAACGCTCCAGATTTAAGTTACCGTTCACGAAATTGTGGATCCACACGATGTAGAAATTATCGTAGTACGATATTTACACGCACTTCGCGCGGATAGAGAGAAAGTTAATTAAAAACTGTATAAACGTTATATATTAAGGTTACGAAACAAGATCTCTTCCTCTTTCCCTCTCCCCCTCTATATACGAAGTGCGTTATGCCAGCAACATACCCGACGATAATAAATTGATTAATTCAGATGCGGTAGCAGTGGTAGAATTGAGTCAATAAATAATTGCTTCAGACTAGTTTATTGAAGACACTATCAACATATTACACTCCTATATGCGTGCACTAGTTGACTTGTACATGATCTGCAGAGTTAATTTGCAAATTGGAGTTAAGCAACGATTAATATGATTTACAATTACAATCGAAATAGGTGTGTAATCATCGATTGGGTTCATGATTAAATTAGTTATTCGATCGCTAAAATTTGTAAGGATTACAAATTTTAATCAATTAATGCTCAACTCCGTGTAGAGTATATGTAATAGGCTACTTGTACTTAATTGCGTTGTACTTATATTGGACGGCACCGTTTCATAAGGCTAATTCATACTTACAATTGTAGACACTTGTACTGAGTTACACCTACCTAGCTCATGTAAAATGCACGATATACTCTCATAAAAAAGAAAACAACATATTAAACTAGAAGCGTCGCTTCGAGTTCGTTGTAAATAGACATGCGAGCGATAAAGCTTACAATGGAGCTTTCTCGTCTTGAAAGTCCAGGTAGGGGTGAATGTTTAAAGAGGAGGAGACCATGTTCATGTCTACTTTTCCTGTACACATCGGGCATACTCCTTCGGTCTCGATTATTCTAATGTGATAAAACAAATTGATTTAACGATTTTACGGTGATCATATATATTTAAAGTAAAATATATGTACCTTAAAAATTCGCTTTTTATGGCAGGGAAATCACATTGAGGGCACGTTGTGAAGTCATGTTCAACGATATGTCGTCCCTATAAATAATACCGTGATTAAACACAGATGCGTACTTATTTGATGGGCTAATTGGCAAAAGACTAACCGTAGCTATACAAAAGGGTATCGTATTTTTGCATTTATCACAGGTGATCTCAGTCTCGGAAAGTTTACTTTTGCAATACGGACACGGAGTTAGAGGCTCTTCTTCGTCCTCGTTATCCTTCGATCTCGGTGGTTTCCTAACGATTGCTTCAATTTTCTTACTATACTTAGCATCAATTTGATTTCTATACTCGGGACGCATTAGCATGGCAGCAAAATTGAATGCTGCGTTCTTCAGTCCTGCTCTTTGACATTCTATTACGGTAGATGTTAAGATTGGAACAATATCTAAAATCATGATTTATATTATTTTATAGCAGCTTTTCCGTTGCAAAATACTTCATACGTTTCTACTAACGTGACGGAAACTTTGAAATGTTGTTGGCTACTCTTATCAACATACGAGCACCGCGCAAGTGGTCGCTTTTCTTCACATGTAATCTGACCAGAATATACGAATGTAAAAGTCGTAAATTATTTTGCATTTCTAGCGGTATAGTAATCTTGTTCCTTTTCAACTCTTGGTACATACTGAACAGTACATCATGCGCGTTCCTGTAATTTCCTGTTAAAAACGTTTGTCATATTAGATTGTATCACCAGATACATGTAAATTTGAAACACACCATTAATTTGTTCTTCGTTTGCTATTATAATTGCTGTCTTCGCAGCATCCCTGTATTGTTTTCTGGCCATGTATAATCGGAACAGATATTTAGGGTCCTATCAAATTATACAAGTATATTTAACAATTGTTACATCTCTGCACAGGAGAGATTAAAAATTATCCAACTACCTTTGGCAATCCATCTCCACCCAATAAGAAATCTATCATTTGATTTGCCAGTTTATCATCCTTCGAAGAAGCAACCGTGTCAATAGCTAATGACAGAACCTCGTTTTCGTCTGCCATTAATTGAGCAGCTTTCAGCAAATGCCGCAACGCCTTCTGATATTCTTTCGCGTGAAAATAATACTTTCCCGCTAAGTGATTATTCTTCTGAGACTCAAAGTGCATGGCTAAACTCTTGAAATCCTCCTTTCGCGCATTGTCATCGTCGATCGTGTTTATCAAAATTTCTCCATACAATTCCATCTTTCCGTGTTGATTGGCTAGTTGGAAAGCCTCGTCGTGACAATTCGATAAAATTAAAAATTTGATCGCCGAATTGTAGTCGTTCATTTTCTGGAAATATTTCGCCACCATTTTCGCGCCTTCCACGCTTTTCGTTTGTTGTACTACCTCCACGCTTCGCGCTGTAAATGTTTTAAGAATGATTTGTCGTACCTATTAATGGAGAACACATGGACAATCGAATTTTACCTGGGTTGTTTAAATGTTCCAGATTAATCCTAATAATATTCTGAAAATCTTTTGCGGTTTCGTACGCTCTGGCCGCCTCTTCGTATTTGCCCTCGGCTTCCTTCGCTTTAGCATACTGAATATTAATTTTGGCAGACGATATCTGTGGCAACAGGTACCCCACCTTCTGCCAATTCTTCAGTTTTATATATGCGGACGCTGCTTTGTCAAAGTACTCGGCTTTCTCATACAATAGTGCAGCTTCGTTGAATTGCTACAAAAGCAGAAACATTTACATGCAAACAAAACATGTGTATACGTATACATACTTTGTGCATATATTTTCATTGTACACGTACCTTCATTGATTCGAGTATTTCCGCGCATTCCTTTCGCAACTGTCTTGAACTCTCATTGTCTACAGCTATGCTCACACCCTTTCTACTATCACCGCATCGGATAGACATTCTGGCAATTCCGGCAAGACACAAGTTGCGATGATGCGGATGATAAACAGTCGTAGTTGCTGAACTATTTGTCTCCACCAATCCGCGTTCGTAGTTCGACAATGCTTTAGGATAATTTCCCCTACAGTAATCACGTTTTTAATAGAATTACGTTATACGTGTACGTACTGTATACGAAGCTCTTACGTGAATTCCAATTGTTGGGCGTATTCCCTAGCGATATAAGGAATTTCATCGGGTTTCAGCTTTTGCGCTAGGTTTAATGCTTGTTCCCACTGCATCAAATCTCTTCTTAAATATAATGCTTGCACCGGTTCCGAGGACTGTAGAAAAAACTTTTCTGCTTGATTGTAGTCACCGAGCAAGATGCACGCGTGACCAGATAACAATGGCAATTCGTCTATGTTCTCCATGCTTTGTAACGCCCACACCATCGAGGCGTCTTCTATGTTTCGATAAACGCGTATCGCTGCAGTTCAGAATAACTGTTCAGTACTAAATATTTATACGAGTTGTACGAACTATACTAACCAAAATCGACATTTAAATTAGCAATCGAGCTCTCCCCCAATTTTTGCCACGATTCTCTTTCGTTAATCTTCTCGCAAGTGTTCCACGCTTGTTCGAATCTAAAATAGGATGTACGTTTATAGATTTGATTTATCAATGGGCAAAAAGCATATTTACCGTCTGCATAAAATTTGATTTTCTAAAACTTCTTTCAGCTTCGCCGGTTCTACAATATTGCCTGCATCCTCGTGAGAAGATAACGTGATCTGAATTAATTTATTACTTATCGAACTTAATGTTAATTCACCAGAGTACAATAATAATGGTAACATTTCGGATGGCAGCTTTGTTGTACTTATCTTCTCAATTTTTGTACCTATTTGCGAAACGTGTTTTACCATCTCTTAAAACATTCGTTACAATTTCGTTAAATCGATTTTCAATTACGAGCTCACCTTCGATGAAATATTTGACGAATATGTACGTAATGAGAATGTTCTTGTTGTATACGGCAAATATATTGCGTTCCAAGATATTTTGATCCCATATTATTCCCTGTATGAAATCCGGACAATCGGGAATTTGTAAAACAGACTCTTGCATAGGATTGTACATGTAAGCGTCCGACTTATTATCTATAAAACACAGTTGTGTTCCATTTGCATCTAAATAGATCTCCTTTATACCGTTGTTGTGTGTGTGCTCTGTGCACTGATTGAAAAGTTCTAGGCAAAAGTAGATTATGTGACCCATCTAAATGTATAATTAATGCAAATTAGTGTTTCTGATATACATTTTGGTTAATATGTATTTTCACAATGCTATTGAACACTGTTTTGTTAAGTCATGTTCCTTAAGCGAGTCAAAATGACGGTATCCAGGATTTGAATGTTAAGCGACTCACATCATTGCCGTAGACTAAGAAGTCTGTACTAAGAGCATGGCACGTTATTCTGCAATCCGAGGCATTTAAATCTGGAAACATTTTCGTGTCTTTTCCTTCCTTGGTTAGTGATTGGTTTAGCTTGATCTGTAACAGCAAAAAGTTAACACTCGATCTATCAACGATTTATGCTACTAAGTTTATACTGAATTTAATATACTTGTTACCGAGTGTAATTGCAATTTCCCATCAAACAAAACCGAGACGTAGGTCTCATTCAGTCGTATGCTGTCTATTGTTGCAAGATAGTCCCGTTCAAAGTGCGCCGTTGTGTCGTACGGATTTTCCGATATGTCCCAGAGCAGTGCTCTATTATTTAAACCTACTGCTACGTGCATCGGGCCTATTGCCAATACTGATGGTTCAATGATGGTATTAATAATTATTGGTTCTGACTTTTCCTGTTGAGTAGTTCCAAATACATATACACAAATATTATCTGTAGACTACATTTTCTAATGACAACAGTGTTTGTACCTTATCCAAAGTGTAAAGGTGTACCGCTACTTCCGTTAAACTAGTAAGCAATGCAATTTTATTTCCACAAACGCAGGATAGTTTTGGAATCTGTATTAGATAGACTAACACATTTCCAGAGTAAGTTACAGCAGCTATCATGGTTCCATCCATGGACCATTCTAGCTTGCTGATTCCAGTTTCGTTACTGACTGTGATTAATTTTTCAGTTTCTTCGAGATTCTGTAGATTATGTATCTTTATAGTATTACTACCGCACGTCGCAATCTTTCCTATTGTTTGACTTATAGCCAAGTCGGTCAATGAATCTTTATGGTTTTTAACTTGAAACAACTCTTGCCCTACTTCCTTTATGTGCGTAGAAATTGCAGTAAAATACCCGGTTTCGAAACTTACTAGGATATAACCATCTCCATACCTAAAAAAGTTGTCTTTAAAAATAAGTTCAGTCTCATTTATTTTGATACCATACTGCACGATCTTACCATTTGTATGTAACAATAGAGCCATAGCGTTTTTGGAAAGCTAATTCAATAGGATTCTCTGGATCCAAAATATTGTACAAGAATAAAGTGGTTTTATTAATAACAAGAGATACCTAATGAACAATAAGAAATTAATAGCCTTGCATATGCCCCAGCTACAATTTAAAAATTAATTTGAAAAAGAATCATACTGTATTTTCACCCCCAATTCTGTGATCCATTTTCATTTCATTGAACTGAATATCGGATGGATCACCTTGGAGAGGGATTTCACGGCGTGTGTCTCCATCGCTTGTGCTAATAGTTAAAGCTTTGTCTTCACTGGCAAGAGCCAAAAGTCCCTCGTAAGACCAAGCACCACACGTTATACGTCTTTTATGTTTTCCCAGGATTGGTGTCCTTCTATTAATTAATAAATCAATGTGTTCATTGCTTGGAAAATGTACAACAATGTCTTAATTATGAGAAAGGTGTACATACTTAGCATTTATATGATCGTAAAGAACTAAATTTCCTTTTTGCGTTCCTACAGCTAATAAACACGTTCTCTTTGCCCACATTATGCATGTCAAGTTATCTCTTACACCGGCATCTATTTGAGATTTTTTTCCAGTCGTTGCATCCCATAATACGATAGTAGAAGAATTTTGTGATATAACAGCCAACAGATCTCCGTCAGAGTCCCATCCGAAACCAGTGCACAAACCAGAAATGTGAATACGTTCTTGTAGGTCGCCTTGTCTGTCGAAAATAGCAACTGAGGAATCATAGCCGGTGGTTGCTAAATGAGTACTGTTACCGGGTCGCCAAGAGATGAACACTGTACCAGAACCATGAGGTTGATACAGCTGGTACAATACCTGCATTTAACAATTTGACAACTGAATATACCATTTAGTCAAACAAGTTTATCCTCATTTCATTTTCGATTTTAATGACGTCAACATAAACATTGATCTCGTGAATAATAATAATTTCATATGTCACTCGCGACAATTAAATAAAAAGATAAAAATATAGTTGCTTGCAAAGGTTTGGATAACACATAACCTACCTTCTCAGTCGACATACTTTTAAAGGTAGAAATTTTTATCGGTGCAATCGTGAAGGCTGAACACCTAATCGCATAGAAGAATGTTGCGACGGCGCATAGTTAAAATATCGATTCATTAGCTTCTATTTTTTACGCATATTATTGCGTCCGTCTTGTCTGCCATGTTGTTTATGTTTAGAGTACCCTTTTCGATCAATTTCAAATTGTTTGACGCTTTGTTGTGATAGGTCGATCATAGATCGCACCACTTATCGATATTGTGGCGGTAGATTTAAATTATTTTAACCAGTTAGATCGCGAGCTAGATCTGTAGTTGGTATAAGCGCAAAGAAGAGAAACTGTCACGACAAAATAATATAATAAATTTTTTCCACGTTTTCAAAAAGACTAATTCAATACAAAAAAGAATATTTAACAATTTCTGTCATCTATTTTCCTCTTCAAAATTTTTAGAAACATTCATCAAATCTATTTTTATGTCTATAATTCGGAATTAATAACTTTATAAAAAACGATTTACACACACACAGTCATAATTCTCTCTGTTTGGATTACAACAACGAACTCCTCCTACTATTTAAATACCACAGACTCAAGAGCTTTGTGATTATATGTAACTCTGTAGTCTGTAGCCATACATACTCAATGGTTTTATATAAATAGAAAAAATATTGGTTAAAAGTATTGTGTACACAAATATATTTATTTCAAAATACAAGTCTGTTGATTGAAATATTCTATATTTAGAATTCATGAAGGATTTATGCGTTAAGTCATAGAGAGCAGACATTTATATTAGTATATAAATTGTATAGGTTAGGTAACGAAAATTTACGTGGTTCTTGGTTCGTACTGAAATGAAATTTTATACAAAATGTTTTCTTTGATGTTCACAAAACGAGCACTTCGCTCGCAAGCACGTCAATTCGCGAGTTTTCTTGTCAGTAGTAGGACTCGAATCGATAAAAATGTAATACAGCATTCTGCAAATGTAAATTGTAGCGGCTTAATCAATCAGAATCATGGACCATACAACCGGCCATTCAGTAATGCGACCAACGAAAGTTATTTTCTACCACCGTTAATGAATATTCCGCTTATTAAATTTCCATCGTTCTTTTATTGGTATAGACAATTCCTATTTAACTTGTACGTTCGACAGTCTCTTGACAAAACGTTTAGTCTTCAGGAGTTTTCAGCTGGAGCAAAGCATGTATGGTATTTTTATTAATTTATTATATCACCTCTGTCCCATATTATTATACACACTTAATTTCTTTATTTAATTCTACATAATTTAAAGTATTGCAGGATGCATTAAGAGCATTTTTGCTACATTCGAACAACACAAGTAAACTCCCATTGCAATTAAGTTTCTCTTTATCCATACATAATACCAATCTGTAATTGGGTCAGTCACCTAATTATTCAGTTATATTAATTATAAATAAAGGTTAATAGCAAGGATTTTTAAATATGTGTGCCGTAATGTGGAACGAAGGTAGTATATGTTTAAGACAAAGTTAGTTATCAGGGAAGAGTCATTTAAATGAACAACGATTATTCAAATGTCTATAAGGTTTTATTATAAATCTATGGGGGTAAAGGAAATTGTGTTTGTTATAGGCAATTAAGATAATATCAGAGGCATTAACTTTACGAAATTATGAAAACTTGAATGGTCTTGTAGATGAGATTGTAATAGATATAATAAAGAAGAAGGTTGATAGCTTGGCAAGTGCACAGAGGAGATTAATTGCAATAAGCGATGCAAAATTGACATGGTATTCCAATTATAATATGGGTGTCAAAGATGGTAGAGTCTCAGGTAATACAATTAAGCTATAAAAGATATTGTTTTTCCAAACACATGCCTGAAAAGAATGATAGTATGGTAGACTCCCTCTTAACCGATCCATATTAGAGTGGACATGATATTTACATGATGTGGCAGGTGGAAAACTGAAGACCGATTTTTTCTAAAAAATACTGCACCAAACCGGATAAGAGGGATTCTACTGTATTGGGTTTTAATACTTTTAATTTTATGTGAGTTTATTGTAGATTGCGACTTTATTCTTGAGATTTCGCAATTGGGTTATTACGTGCCCAATGTAGAAGACATCAAAAATGTAGAAGGAAGAATATTTATGAAAGAGAACGGAGTAGAAAAACTGAGTCTAATGATGTTTAACTACACGTTTCAAAGGAATTATAAAAATGGGATAGGAGGACCATGGATAGCAACAGTAGTCAATCATTTTTCAATTACGGTACAGCAAATATTGTCGATTTGTTGTTTAAAAGTACAGAATTACTCTTTCTTTTTTCTTTTTCAGTCATGACCTTTCTCTCGATTCAAATTGATGTAGTGTTTTACTGCAATGGCATGAAATGTGGAGTCAGAAATGTACGTATTTATTAAGAAATTTAAGACTTTTTATTTAACAGCATTTCTATATGATAGCCACATATATTGTTTTTTTTCTTAAAAGATGCATAATAAAAAGATAATTGTATGTACACTTAAGAGCCTATTAACTTTAGTAAAGGAGATGTGTAATTTTGCATGTGCAATTCCGTTGCACCAAGAGTCGTTCCATGCTTCGATACAGAAATGATTAGCGATCCCTACAATGGTTCAACGTTGTGAAAGAATGTCATTACTTATGAAGATTTCAAAGAGAAGCATAAATTACCTTGTTAGTTTGAGGATTGTGAATCCAACATTCATTCTTATTTGGATATTGATACAAATTGTTCCGTTCTACATGGACAGAATTATAGAACCGTATTTGCAAATTTTGAGAGCTAGCTACTTCGATTTTGATTACATTTGAATAAGGTTCCACGATCGATATAGTAACTTTTGTAGATATATTTGCTTTTTTGAAAGTGACTTGGAGCGTTTGTTTATCGAAATCTTTAATACTAGCCAGATGATTATCTGCAACATTTTACTTTGTAAAAAAAGGAGTAATGATCTGTTTGTAATATAAATAGAGCTTGAATTACTTTTATAAACGGCGTCGGTTAATCGAAATGGTTTTGTAATGGTGGATGCAAACATTGGAATTTGATTTCGTTCCTCGTCTTTGAAACAACTGTCAATAGCTAGAATTATAAAGATAATCGTTAAATAAAGAGCGCATGATGTATATACCATATATAATTACATATTGACGTACATTTTCCTACTTCTTCAAATAATTTTGTAACTGGTATATCCTTGGTAATGTATTTACTGAGATGAGTCATATATAAACCATATTTACTGTTTAGTCTTTCGTAACTAGGTCTGTGACCAGACGTTGAATACGCTTGAAGTAAATTTCGAAGATTCTTCTTACTTTTGTATTCGGTTACAGTTGGCACTTCATTATAAATTTCAGTGTTAAATTCCCTAAACATATATATTATTAAAGAAACGTCGAAACAATAAAATAGAATGAAACGAGAATAAATAACTTGCTTCGAAGGTAATATTTGGCACATGTCTAATATAACAATTAATAATTCCGGATCATTTTGAAGAAATGACGCCAGTAGTTCGCTTTCGCATATAGCATCTTTCCTGAGATATATTTCCGGAGCATCTACTGCAAGCATATAACTCTCTTGCATCTTGAAGCCATGACCGGCAAAATAGAATAAACCTATCGGAACCAAACAATTGTTACACTTACATTTCTTGTATTCGGAATTTTATTTGTCTTACCATAGACACCACTGACTAAGATTTTGCTAAATAACTGTATTGCCTTTTTCATTTGAGTTATTGTTAAATCTCTTAGACAAATCACCTCGAAACCGATTTCTTTGAGCAGCTTAGCAATATAAGCACCATCATTTGTTGGAGTTGGAAGAGACTCTTGACTATGATAGTCCCCATTTACAATAATCAAAGCTTTTTTTCCAACTGCTTTTAGTTTCGGAAGATGCATCTGTTCAATGACGATATTAAATCATTAATATATTGAAATATATTAAGGAGTCTTGGTACACATCTATAACTATTACCATAATAAGAGCTCTATCTGTATAAACTTCACTGACATCGTTATAAACGTAACAGTAATATTTCCCTTCGTGTTTGGAACTAAAATTTTCTATCTGAAATTATGAGTGATCGAATATGCAAGTTAATACAGTACAAGTGCAATACAGCTAATAAATGAACATATCAGTTTTTTTACATGCAGTACGTTAGTAGTTTCTCCTTCTAATTTTGTATTATCATGGAACCATTGGTATTGTGGCTCAGGATTGCCACCAGCTTTACAATATATTGTAAAATCTTCTCTCTCTTTAACTTCCAAGACTGGGTGTGGTTGTTCTTCTATTGTAACAGGTACAGAACAGATTTGCACATACACAGAGTTCGAAGTCAAAGTAGACACAAGAATTCCATCGTGTCTAATCTGGGACACTTTACATTTATATTCTCCTGCTTGGGAAACACTTTGAAATATATGGAATCAGATTTGCTATACAGTCAAAGACTGCTTAGAGTCTAAGCCTTAAGAACACGAAGATGCTATACCTAACAATGGCAATGTCTAGCTCCGTGGAAGTACAGCGTTGCAGTGGCATATTTTGATGATACCACAAGTAACTCGGAGGTGGCATTCCCATTGCTTTACAAAATAATCTAAGACGACGTCCGAATGGTATGTTTATAGTACCGGTTCCTGCCTGCTCCATTGGGTGCGTAACAATTTGCAAAGGTTCTAAAGACATACAGCATTCATTTCTAATGTTAAGGAAAAGTTAAACCGTTAAAACTGTACCTGGATCAGATATAATAGATAGAACATTATGGAGTCCACAATCATCTAACAATATACGCAACATCTCGATAGTGCACATTTTAATATTTAATTCGAAAAGCAGTCTTTCTCCTGGTGTCTGGTGCGGCACTCTTGTTTCCTTCAAAGACTGTACCCATAAGGTACTGTCGATCGAAAATTATAAAAAAAATTGAAATTGACAGTTTTATTCGTTATTTTTATTTATTATTAAATAATTCCTTATTACCATGAATATTGAAGTTGTTCGGCTACATGGTTCGCTAACGTTATCCATGTTGTATCTTTGTCGAGTGCATTAATTAAATCTTTATATATATTCGTAGGTAAACATTCAATAGTCGCGTTTTGATCAAGCTGTGTCATTGTTAACATCCTTAAATGTTAAATGTGCATTGTACTTAATTCGAAGATTACTTCTCTGCAGGTTCTCTCGAAGAATATTCTACGGTCATCGTTTCAACTTTCCTCATCGTGTACAAGGAAAGTACAAAATAAGCGTAGTCCCCATTAGCATGATTCAGACATATATGTGTCAATAATATATTATTCTCGATCGATACATTAGAGATGTATGATTGAATAAAGTATCAATTACAACTAAATAAATTACGTATTTATATGTATTCTCTCTAACTTTTCTTTTAAAAAAATCAGGACATGATTAAACGGGTGAAGACTAATTGTAAATTACGTCTGGTTACGTAACAATTCTACGTTTCGTAAATCAAATTTAGAGTTCGTTTATGAAAAGTACGGTTCGGAAATAATCGAATTTTATGGAAAAAGAAGCAATCTTTAATTTTTTCTGAAGCCCAGATACGGCAAAGAAAAAAAAAACAAAAAATCCCCTCTGGTAATATGAAACAAAGAAAGCATCATCGCGGATATTTTATCGATAAATAAGCGGAAGCTAACTTTTCGGAACACCTCGAAAAAGCCGGAGAGCCTTCTTATAGATGAGAAACTCTCGACATTTTTCGAGAGCCAATCACCCACGTTCGTGCGTTTGGAAGTAGGTCCTAAAATTTGTTTCAAATGTACACGAACATCCAGTTACATATGTGCAACGATAAAAATAACCTTCCGAGTAATATTTAATTTACGAAACTATCTGTATTATTTAATCATCGTGTTCTGCGATATTACGTTTCAAATATTGCCGCGGTTGTCGGCGTTCCAAAATGTTCGCAGGCCGTCTCTTCGTCCAGCCGATATTCAGCGATATCAACCAGGTTATTCGGACGGTTACATCAATTTCGATCCTTGAAATAATTAGTTTTCGCGCCGTTGCAAGTCACGACATCAACTCACAGAAACGACAACATTGTGTGCAAAAGTAGGACGATGAGCAAGCACGCAGAGCTCCAACAAAAGAGTTCGGCGCTTGTGCGCATATACAAATAGAATTGCGACGTTGATTTCGCGTCTAGGGTAACAGCGCGCGTCGCGGTTGTTCGATCTGTTTTACCGACTGTGCGTAGAACGGCCGGGAGAGCGAGGCGACATAAGCTAACATTTCGGAACACCCCGGAAAAGTGTCGTTGGTTTTTTATTGCGGGTGCGACAGGGTGGGTGGGGGTACGGTGCAACCAATGGGCCCGCGAAAAGCGGCTCCTGCGCGATGCGCGTGGCGCGCTGCGCCGCATAATCTTGCGTATCAGTGATCGGCAGTGCCATCCAGAAGGCAGTGGGTTACGGGTTCTAACGTGCGGTGTGTTGTAAATTAGCGGAGCCCTTATTGGTGCGATCGGTGGGAAAAAGGGAGACGCGCGCGCGACCAGCCTGAGGCGCGCCACGGGTCGAGTGGGTGCACGCATAGAAATAATCGCGAGTGTGTCAGGGGAATCTAGTGGCCCGAGCCATCATGGCGAATCCACGAAAATTCAGTGACAAGATCGCGCTGCACAAACAGAAGGAGGCGCAGGAGAGGGCAGCGTTCGAGGCGATCATGCGAGAGGTTTCGGACGTCACAAGCAGAGTAAGGAAATCCCAGTAGGTCCTTGCCATTGAGGGGGACGCGTCGTGGTATGCTGCTCTGTGCAATATCCTCGGCTCGGATGTTAAGAACGTAAACAACAACGAGTGTTCTCTTCTCTCTTTTTCTCGCTATCTCCCTCTCCCTCCTCGTTGCGCCGCAGTTGTCCGGCTATGTGTACATACCTATGTCTCTATGTGACTGTGGCGTGTTCGTATCCTCGGTGTACGGACGCGCGTATACATGAGTGCGTGGCTGGGCTATACACGACCACATACGTGTACCCGCTCGCGCTACCACAACGTTTCTCTCACTCTTTCTTATCCGCCGTCGTCGCCGTCGTCGTCGTCGTCGCCGCTTTGTACATGTGTGCGTCTACGCGTCTCTCTCGGCACGCGATGCGTGCGAGAAGGGTGCGTATACGCGTGATGTATATCGAGTGTACTCTATGCCGAACGTGTTGTGCGTTTGTCCGCCGCGCCGACGTCCGTCCAGCAAGTTCCTAATAAATGCAGACGTGTGCATGCATACGATCGTCGATCGCCGCGTCCATCCTGCTGACACGTTCGAGAATCGACCGCAACGGCGCGATACAGTTTTCCCTGCACACGAATCCGTCTCGATGCGATACCGTTGCCGCGATCGAACGCGGATTCGTACGACGACGTGGCTCGCGCGGATATCGAAATCGTTGTTGACAGAGGAGGTCGCCCGTCGAGTCTCGCGCGAAAAGCCGTTTCGCCGTGTACGATGCGCCCACGGGGCGTTCGTGTTTTACTAGCAGCCGCGACATACTTCGCCGTCCGTCCGCGATCGATCCGAGTCCGAATGAACTGTTGCTCGTCGAAAATGTGCGCGACCCGTTCGATTCTTCCCGACCAGTTGTTACGCGCTATCGTTCTCACCGGCCCTCGAGGTGGTATTGCCACTGACTGACACACCGTCGGTCAGGTTGGGTTACCATCGATATACATAGCGCATATATGTATGCATTATACGTGCACGCCTTCCGCGCTGCCACGAAACCGTTTAAATTGCGTCTTTCGGGATCACGTGTCTCGGTTTCCATTCGGGACAGAGTCCGTTCTAAATGGATTTACTCGCGCGAGAAAGGAACAGGTTGCTGCCGCGACTTTTACGCGTTTCATTACGCGCCGGATCGGTCGGCGCGGCGGGCCCGTTAGCCGGTTGGTTATTAGGCGACTCTTATATGGCAACGGACACTCGGATATGCGAAACTATAGGGCAAAAGCAACGGTACACGTGCCGCGTGTCGCAGTACATATTCCTGTCAGAATAAACCGGCTGGTTCTAAGCGAAAAATAAACCGAATAGACCGGGTAAAATTTGGTCGTCGGACGAACACGCGCTAGTGGATGTAGATAGCCACGATCAGACGGCGTTTTGAGCACTGTCTCGCAAATCGAAGCTCCGTACGGACAATCTGCATTGTTCACCTGCGTTCCTAGAGACACTTTTAAGAAATTCTCGTTCCAAATAGCAGTCGACACGAGTTTGAATTTTTGGCGCGAAATACGAACATGTTTCCTCGCGAGTATTTCCGGTCCCGTCTTTCTTCTAATTGGACAGCGGGTCTGTGTGCAAAATAAAAATCTTTTACGCGAATTAGTAGAAGTTGCAGTGAAATAGAAATTCATTTTCTTTCTTGATATGTTTAATATTAATTAATGTGATAGTATTTTGAAATTCTTCCAATGTTGTCACTGTTTCAAGTTACATCTACTAAAGATAGTAGAGTATAAATCGCCGCGTCAAAAAATCGTGACACGTGGGAACGAGCACCGCGTTAATGCAGGGCGGCGTTGCCGGGTGTTCGACGCGACTGCTTAATTACGCTAATTGGAGAAGATTTACGAAGTCGGGTACTCGAAGCGGTTGGTTCGCCTAATTTCGTTACGGTTGTCTAAAAAATGTAATAAACAACGTTTACATATTTTCTGCGCGCCTTTTCACTTTCTTGAAATAAAAGAATCTATCATCGACTTTTTAGACCAGTTTCTTGATTTCCGCGGATCACTCAAGGGACCGGATCTCTCTCATCGTCTACTTGCTTTTCCTATTCGTTATTGTTTCAAGCGGTCCGGCATATCGAACCGGCGCGGCGCGTGTGTTTGCTCACCGAATCGGTCCGAATTCAATCGCGTTTCTATTTTCACGGCTGCGTGACCTAACCCAGACCTATCGCCTGATGACCGATGCTGCCGGCCGCTATTTTCGGGACCTGTTCGCGAATAAAAAAATAAAAATATAGACATTTCGTTTTCGATTGGTAACGTTGCCCGGCACGATAACGTTGTTCCGCTGTTTACCTTTCGGTAGACTCGTCGCCGTTGCTGGAAGCCCACGTGGACGACGCCACGTGTCTTTAAAGGCCGCACGCGAGAGACCGAGGGCAAACTCGAGTTACGAAATCTTTCGTGGCGCGCCTTCTAGGCTGCGACGGGTCTCCGATCGTTTCAACTCTTCGGGACACGATTTTCTTCGCATTTCATTCACTATACGAAGAAGTGAATTTTCATTCGATTCGATACTCCGATCTATGTATATTTGTCCAACAAGTGGACGAAGTTTCTATAGTTCTTCTTTATTAATTACAATCTTCACGCGTGTTAAAAAGTGCATAGCTTTCAAAACCGTTTCAAAATTGATCTCCGGAATTTTGGGCCCAGAATCGGACCCAAAAGAGGGACGCGGGCATCGAGCGCCCTCTTTGCCGCGTCGCTTCGGTTATTACGTCGTGGGAATCGCGCGGAATTACCGCGTTTTTCGCGCCGCCACCGATAACCGTGTCGCCATTACGTAACGGCGGCATGTTCTGTTGAATACGGAAGTTGCGATACACGTTGTAAATTCGTACTCATTGTTCGATCGTGGCCACGTTATCGCGGCGCGTGTGCGCGATCGCGCGAGCATCAGCTTCTCGTCCGCGTCGAATTCCTCGCGGCCCGGCTCGACCCGGCCCGGCCCGGGACGGCTCGGCCCGGCTCGGCACGACTCGGGTCAGCTCGGCCCGATCTGCTCGCTTTATTTTTCTTCCGTGGCCCCCAGCGGCTCGCACCGAATTATCCGATGAGCAGCCAGCCGGCACGATTCGCTGAAAGATTACACTGCCGTGCAGTCACCAAAAATTCGAATATCTCTTCTCACTCGTACGAGACTTCCTAGCCTGTGGAATGTAACACGGAAGACTTCGAGCGTCGATTCCGTTTTGCCTCTGAGGTACAGCGTCAGTCGATCTTTGAACGACACTCTCGAAACGGCTCACGCGATACGTCGATCTGTATCGATGCGATTGCAATCAAAATTTTCGGATATCTTTGCGCGCGGAATTTGCAAGCGATTAGGTGGAAAAATGTACTCTATTAATAACCTCTAATAATCGTCTCTCAACATTTACGACTGTTTATGCATATTTGTAACGTGTTCAAATAAATTGCAAAACCTCTGCTCGATCGGATATTCTCTTTTTCTCGTCATTTCCGAAATTGACCTTCCTCCCGAGCCGCTACGGCGCGCTCTCGCTCCGTAACGGAGCACGCGACCTTAGAGGAGGCTTCGAACGTTCTGGAAAAATGATCCGATTCCCTTGAAATTATTGGATTTGGCCGGCAAGATTTTCCCCCGCGGCGCCGCGATGTAAGCCCCGCGACTAAAAAAGGTTCTAATTAATCCTTTGAGCGCGCGCACCGCTTTTAAAACTCCCCAATACGAATCGGATATCTCCGTGGAAGTTTTTGTTTCTGACATTGTACAGGAAATATCGGCTATCTGTGTAACCCATAATTCCCCGGCCCGATACACTCCGTTACATAAAAGAGTGTATAAACAATTTGTCGGCGCGGCGTTTCGCTGGACGGTGTATTTGTGCAGTCGGGAAAACGCCGCACTTGCAACGTTAATCGTTTTATTTGATCCAGATGTGGCCATTGTTTTTCCAAAAGAAAAGTAACGTTTCCGTACGCGTGTTTTCGTTGTTTTATCGTTGTCACGACGGACGGTAATGCGGAAATCGTGACGGAAGGAAGATATACTCGGGTTCGATATTTTTATTTAATAATTTGACTGCGAATTTTGTGCATTTCTGACAAAAATGAGTAGATACAGTTCGAAACAGTGAGAATATTCCTAGAATTTCAAAATATTGATTTATTAAGGCGAGAAATAAATATTTTTACTTTGCATAAAAATCCGTAGTCTATTAGTAATTGTTCACCGCTCAAAGAGTTGGACTCGGGTCGTACATGTAAATAAATAGACAAGTCAGTTTTGTTAGGACCGTTTAATGAACTCGTTTAGGAATTGGCAAAGCGAATTGTCTGAGCGGTGGGTCACACCCGGGAAATACCTCACCCGGCGAATGTTTGCATTTCGAAAGTTGCAAAACTGCGCCTGCTGGCCGGAGAGTCACGAATTCGTTGAATGTTCCGCATACATACATTGCGCCGGGTGATTTCCGCACGCGCGTTGCGCGAAACCGCGTCCGGAAGCGATCGAGTCGCGTGTTCTCCGTTTCGAGATAGCATGGTCGAAAATTTTTCGCGTCCTATCTGCCCGGAGATTCCCGTATCGTCGCACTCTTATTGCCGAAAGGAAACATTTCTTTTGTTCACTTATCACCTTCGAACGTAGCCAGCTATTTCTCGCTTCTCGGCGATAACGGAAACGTAAACACAAATCTTTCGGTTATTCTGCGAGTTCCCGTTCGCGCCCTTTTCTCTTTAATTTTTATCAAAACGAAAGTTCAAGCTTTTTACCAAAAAAGAAAAAACAACTCGAACTTCCTGATATCACTGATTAACACCGTCGAGAATTTCTATGCTCCAAGGAGAATTCTTTCGTTTCTAAAAATAAGAAGCAGATACTCCTGCCTCGTGCTCTTTGATTAAAATGTAGACCTACGCTTTCTTCGACATTCTCTACCGGTGGTTGTCGGATACGTGCGTGAACACATCTCCGAAATAATCGATATCTGCTGATACCTGTAATCGAAACTATTTGTCCGATAAATTAGTCTGCGGCCGGATTCCTTGGCGCCTTTCTTTCTGTCGCGGCACGCGCCGGCCACGTGGGGACGCGGCTTAACACGGCTCGGGCACGATCTCTGATCCGCACCGGGATTTTTTAATCGAACGGACAAACTGCAGGCCTCTGAATCACTGCACCGTTAACGGCCTCGATAACGATTACGGACGCGGCGATTAATCACTCGAATCGATCGATGCGTAACACGCTAGCGCGCGCGGGCGCACGTACATCTCTCGAATGGAAACGAGAGAGTAATCGAAAACGGTAGCAGTAGCAAATTGTGACTTACCGATTTCGCTGAAACTTTGTATATTTATAATATGGTCGAAGAAAGCTATCATTTTTCAAGCATTGAAAGTACCTGGTAAATTTCTTAATTTGCTTGGTGAATAGATCGAAAATTAAATCGATCACTCTGCATAGATGAATTTTTATAATCTCAGTAATTGTGAGATTGAAAAGACCGTGGTAGATTTAACGTTAAGGGATGGCGAGATCCCGCAAGCCAAGATTTCGCTCGCGAACGTCTCGAATCCGAAGATGTACGGGTGATTGAACTTTCCAGGGGTAGTTTCATCCCCTACATTTTTTAGCAGGACGAATAATTTCGGCTAAACCGTGAACGCGCGAGGTTTCGTCGGGACCGGTGGATGTTCCTTGTTAGTTTAAACGTCGCTGGGCGGGACGTGAAGATGTTAACCCGTGCAGTCGCGACGCGGCGAATCGAAACACTCCGCGAGATTAAAAAATATGGAGAAACACAATTTCTCGGAGCGTGTTCGGGTGAAATGGGACAACGACCGGTGCAAGGAACGGAGCGTGGCGCGTGCGCGAAACAGAAACGGCGACGCAGTACGCAAAAATCCGCCCTCCCCCCCGTCCGACCGAAACCAAAGGCCACGGTGTTACAAGTCGTATTCGCAGTTTTATCAACAAACAATTTGTTCGACCCGGGTCTACTTTGAGCGGCGAACGATTCGATTTGGACGGTTCGATCGAGTCGACGATTTCTAGGTCGGATCCCCTCGAATTTGGAAAACAACGACGCGACGGTTGAACGGTCCCAGCTCGCGAGACCGATATCGTGGGTCGGCCGACAGGTTGTATCCGAGCGGGGGGAGGGGGGAACGGGTACTTTCACCGCAGAAGTGATGCAATTCGCGAGACACGCAGGGGCCGTTCTGTGTTTATCGCGCAGCGCGTGCCGTTATGCTTGGCAACCGGAATTGTTCGGCTCCAGGTGGCGCACGGTGACCGCGAATCCTTTCAACCGAACGAAATTCGTGTTTCAACGAACGCTGTACCCGTTAACCCGAAGATTTCTTTCGGATTATCCTTGTCATGGAGAGAATATTAGTTGATTCGATGTTGGATTTAATTGCTTCGTTTAAATAGATGATTTTAAATCGAAAATTTCGTTCTTACGAAACGATTGTAGACGATTAACAATTACATCGGAGAGTTTACGATTCGAAAGAGGTTACGAACGTGCCGAGACACCGCGTCTCGTACACGTTTACTTTCGCCTGGATGTTCTCGCGAAAAATTGTCCGAACGAACTTTCGGCTGCTGAAAGTTTCCCGCCCGGTGTCGTTTAACTGTCAGGAAACTTTTCGGTGTGTTCGATGTCTTGTACGGCGCTACGGGGCGCACACTTTAATCGGAAACACCCTGTACAACGCGACGCAACGGTTACTTCCACGTGATCGATACACGGTAGAAGCAGGACTGTAGACAGAGATAAAAAATTTGATACAATTTCGGCCATTCTTCCTCGATCTCCGAGGTCAACGTACCTCCGCGATCCTTCCACCAGTTCCGTTACATTCCTCGAAAAATTTGTCTACGGGCCTTCGAAATTTCTGTGGTCGACCGCGACCGGATCGATCGGGCGCTGGAATCCGAACGAATTCGGTGATGAGTACGCGGGACAGAGTGAGAGAGGAACAGTTACATTAGAGTCGGAGAGAGACGGAGAGAGAGAGAGAGAGAGAAAAGGAGAAAGGGACGGAGATAAGAACCTGTTTATCGAATCGTGGTCGAGGAGGAACGCCGAGGTTGCGGTAGAAAACCCAACTCGTGCATGGGACATCCTCGAGAACGATCGTGAGCCGAGGAGCGAACGAAGAAACAACGTCCCACCATGATCCCCCCATCCCCTAATCAAACGTTCACGTTCCGCGGATTCACGCGGATACGAAGCGCAAACCGATTGTTCGAGCCTCGGAATATTATTGATTTCCGGGCGGAAGTTCGCCGAGCGTCTCCCGTGAATCCCCGGAGCAATTAGAACGGTTGTACGAGGAGATGGAAACTTTCTTGCAGATCTCGTGTTCTATTATCGTGACCTGCGTACGGTGTGTCCCGTACAGGTCGGCTCATCGATCGCGCGCGCCAGCTAATCGTTTCCCCGCGCGTTCACAGAAAAACGGTCTCGCTGCGCGCGCGCGCGATCGTTGAACGCTTTGGAATTTACATTTTGACTTTGCACCGGTCGGAGGATGGCTCTGCGATACGCAATCCGTATTCTCAACCCCTTGCAATGTCGAACTCGAATTAAACATGCCGATGGGCTGCGGGTTTGATGGCGGATTAGCGACAACAACGAGGAGCTGTAAAATTATTCAAAGAAATCTTGGAAAATTCTGATCGCGCATAAAAATCCGCGGTTGTTGAATTCCTCTGAACCGTAAATAAAATGAACTTCGCTGACTCACGGTGCAAGGGGTTAACGATACGTCAGACCGAAATCGTGAATCGATTAGCAATGTCGAAGCGGCAGTGAATAATGAAATTTTCTCGAACTTGAGGAGCAACTGCCCCCGGGATTCTAGGGTTGAAAATTATCGGAACCGATTCAAGTCCGTCCGATGACTTTTGCTTTCTGGACAGACTTGGTCGGTTCGTCCCTTGCGCCACTGTGTGCGCGGATCAAAGAATAAACAGAGCAAGAGTGTGTGTGCGTGTGCGTGCGTGCGTGTGAGAGAGAGAGAAATGACACGAGCGTTATCGCGCGTACACAGGGTGCGAGGACGAGAGGTTGCCGTGGATCGTCAAAGCGAGATACGGATCGTTTGACGATCTAGGTGTAGGTACATACATGTGTGCAAGGAGGAAGCGGCGATCTACGGCGGCATGAACGGTATGAACGATGGACCTGCTTAGGTCGCCTCGGCGAGCAGCTCGGTGGGCGCCAGCCCCACGGGATCATCCGGGGTTCTGGAGACCCCGCTGTCCGTGCAGAGTGCCGGCGCCAGCCCACCGCAGTCCAGCGGGAAACACCTGCACATTAACCTGGTGAATCAGTTCAGGCCGGGCGGCTCTCTGCCGAACGTAAACAACAACGCGAATTGCGGGAACGACGCGAAAGAGCACGCATCGACGCACACCGCCGCTCTACACTCGATCGACCTTAAGGTATAACTTGCCCATCTAACACCGAGTCTAGTTCGCTGTGTCTAGTAGCTGTTCTATAGTATATCCTTTCGTCTTCTTTTGTTGCGCACCTTTTGCTCTCTCCATTTGCGCGCGCACCCCTCCCCCCATCAACACGCACACACACTGTTTCGTTTCACGAGTGGCCAGCGACGGTGACATTCTCCTTGATATCACTTCACCGTTTCCTCTTCACATTCACGAAGCAGACGATTGTTGTTCGTTACACTTTTTGTTTTAAACATATTTCATCTAGACCAAGTTGCTTATCGCACTCGAGCCTCCAGCTTAAAGTAATCATGGTTCCTATAGTTCTCCCAAAAATTTGTTCGCGTTCCTCGTGAGGATATCCATCGGGTGTTTCTTAACGTAAGGATGGAAAAATGATAACATTCTGTTACGCGATTCGAAAAATATATTTCTCAGTCCTCGTTCCGTGCACGCGATGAACGCAGCTCGTACGGTTTCGAGTTAAACTCTCCCGCCAGCAAAGCGTTAAGATGATTTGAACCTTCCGTTACCTCGCAGCGTTCGTAACACCGCGAAGCAAACTCGATTCTCCACTGCCGATTCAGCAAGCCATTGGACGAGCGAATACTTGCGCTCCCGACGCTCGTCCAAGGGCTAATTCCGTCGAGCCAGGGTTTTCTTGGTGCACCTGGCAGTCGGTGTTCGATCGAACAGCTGGAACGTGGTCGTCGTTCCGCGGATTTAATGGTTGACACGAGCGCCTGGCGTTCGTCGCGGTAAAAAGTATCATAAAGTGTAACGAGGCCTCTGTTTTATGTGCAACCCGCCGCCACTGCTAACAGAGTAGATTGTTTTTTTTGTCCGATTCCGGTTGCGGTAAATGAATGCGTAAGTGTCTACGTTTCCGCGGTCTAATGATCACCGAATGATTTACATAGACACCGGAATAGATCGCTGCACAGGGGAACGAGAAGAGCGCGTGGGAGCTTGCTAATTTTCGATCGATCGATTGGAAAATTTTAGTTGCGCGCGGATTTTACAATCTCTTCAAAATTCAACTCTCTCTTTTCTCTATTTTTATTATCATTCGTTTGCATAAATTGATCTCTCTCTTTCTCGATTAATTCAAGCAATCTCTCGCCGATACCTTCCATTCGAGAAACAATTTTTCAGAGCTAACTAATTATATTCGAACAAGTACATTAAATCCCGAACGACAAACTCTGATTTAATCGGTAGTGTACGAATAGTTCGAGCAAGTTCTTTGGAAATCAGTGGTCCGGAAGTAACGCAGCTGAAAGCAAGCAACGCTCCGCAGGGATTTCTTTGATCAAAGAACGTTTACCGCAAACGCATTAACGACTTAACCGGCAGCCCGATCGTAATTGCTTTGATAAAATTGATGAAGTTAACGATAAAGTGTCGCTTCGTTTGAACTTTCCCATTGAAGACCGCAGTTTCGCGTGCGCGCACCAATCCCCGATACCTATACCGGGTGGTTTTGTTCGCGGTACAAGAGAGAGGGGGAGAAAGAGATGGATAGAGAGAGAGAGAGAAAAGGTTGATCGATCGCTCGTCGAGAGAGATAAGCGCGGAGATTCGTTTCCCGCGAACTCGACTTCGAGAATCGATCTTGCAGCGCGGCACGCAGAAGCGGCGCCTAATCGACAGACGCGTCAGTCGAGAGTGCTGTTAAAGCGATATAGAACGCGCGCGCGACCGATGAATATTCGAATTAGACAATTCGATTTAAATATTAATTTTCGCCGCGATGACACTCGTTTCTTAAAAAAAAAAGAAAAGAAATTCTCAAAGGAACGTTTTCTCTCGCGAATTTTACACACTGGGCTTTCCCAAACCGTATTGGATCGATCGATCATTAACCTTTCGTTAGACTCACTCGCATATGAAAACAAAGTGGCGAGGATCGTTCTCCTTCAGGGTCGGTGTTCGAGTCGGTTTTCACGCTTTCATTTCACGCGTTAACCTACATTCGCCTCTACATCGCCGCGCGATCGAAGCTCATTATTAAATCCGGAAAATTGGAAAATTCGATCTCCTAAGCTAAATTCGAATATCTCCGGGATTGACATTTCCTTTTTGACGCTTCTCCAAAGATTCCCGGTGGTGGGTAATCGTTGCAGCAACGTGCACGGCGGGGAAGCGCACGTCGAGCCGCATGAAAGATACATTAGCCTCCAGAAATACCGGTGCAACGGAATCAAGCGTCGCTGCTGAATTAATTGATCCACGGCGATCTGTATGAAACTCGATGCCACCGCTGGCCACCGTCGCGACTATCCATCGACTTCTGTATGTGTACCACGATTCGTTCGCTGTCTTTCCCCGGAACCGGTACAGCAGCTCCCTCGGTAATCCTTGTGCTCGAGCATCGAACGATCCTCTCTCACGGTTCATCCGAACAAACTTCATGCGTACGTCACGACCAAAGCTTTTCTCCCATAAAAATTCATACGAATTCGAAGAATTTTTCGAACATTGGCGAAACATTGGTATACCATTACTCCTTTCTCTTCGGGGGAGGTACTTTCAGCGAATTCTCTTTGAATTATTTAAATATCGTGCTTACGTTCTTTCCACACTTTGCGTTCTCGATACTAGTCGTTTATTTGAAAATTCTTTTGACGCCACATCTACCGAGCACCAATTAGTACTAATTTACTAACAAACAATTTAGAACAATTTTTAAGACAATTGGATAAAGAACTTTATATTTTCAATAATTGTAATAATTGTGACCGGCAGTGGTGGTCAAGTGGAAAGTCTGTTCGAGAATTATTGGAACACCTTCCGTAGATCCTTTTTTTCTCTGCTCGAGTAATCTTCCCTCCGTGTCAGTTCCCGTTCTATTTCCCTCCGGTCGACTCCGTTCCGCAATGCGCTGGTTTTTTTCGGGGAAAAAGATACTCGGTAACCGAGATACGAACGGAGCTCCGTGGCTTCACGATCGCACGGTGTAAGCCCTAAATCGATGATATTAAAATCCCGGCGGTGCTGGCTCCGATCAATTACGGTGGATATTATGGGGGACCTCTACTTGTTGCGGGTTCGCGTTCGAAGTGTGAGTCATGACTGGAGCAACGTACGGGCCACCGATCGCGTGCCTCCTTTCATTAAAACCGACTATTTCCAGTCGCCGTGTAAAAATAGACGTTTCAAGATTTTTCTCCGTGCACGGGACGGGCCGTGCCGCTTCTTCTTCCGATTTCTCTTGTCTCGCGAAATCGAAATCTACCGTTCACCGTCGGCCACGTTCACGGAACTCGCGGAACGCGATCGATAGCCAGCAGAGTAGACTCCGAACCCGTCGTTATCTTTCTAGTCGCGTGCTCTTCTTTCTCTGCGCTTCCATCGAGCCCTTTTCTGCGCGTTGCTCTTTCTCTACTCGGTCTTTTCTTATTCTGAAGTCGCTCATACACATCTTCCGTACATTCCTCCATCTTCGGCCATATACCAGGTGTACGAATTGATTCGTAGCTCTTCTTGCCGATTATTTGCGAGTAGAACACGTTCAACGAAATGATCACCATTTTCTGTGTATTTCTTTTGTTTTATAAACAATTAACTTGCCGGCTGAAAGATCTGGATCTAGAATAGAGTTACTATCGACTGTTTCGGAGGACCACGAGTTTATTTGTGCACCTAATATTCGCTTAATGATCAACTTATGCTTCATCATTTTACTTGTGTACTCCTTCGTTTGATTGCGGATCGTATGCATCAATTGCAAGACGTAGAAACCAAATAGGAATTTAACACTAAACCTACCACTGCCGGTCGGATGACCGTTTTTTTTTTTCATTGTATAATTATTGAAATTATAATAATGCTTTCACTGGAACTGATTATTCTATGATAAAAATCACGGAAAATCTATATAAAATTGTATGATACCAATGTTTATAAGGCGAAGCATGTTCATTTATACAGCTCGGTAGGTTCAGCGTTAAAACGAGAAAAACATCGACACCGATCGAAGACGGCAGATGTGCGAACTTGTTAAAGCTATTCACGAACGACAGTTCATCTTGCAATGAACGCAGAAAATTTGTGCACCCCACAAAAAAATCCGCGTTCCGCTCAATCCCGTACAATCTTCGTCTCCCCTCCCAGCGAATCGCAATTGCTCCGCTTCGCCAAAAAAAGAAAAAAAGAAAGCAGCGATCAACGAACTTCTCTCGGAGCTTCCGAAGTCCCAGAGCACAGCCCGTTTTCTTTTCTGCGATGTTTCTGCACGATCATGCATGACGCTACATCCTAATTGAAGTCGCAACGCGGCGAGAATCCAACGAAGCACGTTCAGGTCGACAACTTCCGGTTCGATCGTTGCGCGACGTTCAATCAGAGCACAGCCCCGACACGTTTGCGTAGGCGTAGCGTCTCTGTTGCGTTCAGCGAAAAGAATCGCGGCCGGCATCGCCCCTCCTGAAGATTCGCGTCGCTTCTGGCGTCTTCTAGCGCGACCAACCGGTTCGGTTGAATTTTAACGAGCTGCGAGTTCGGATCGAAGTCCGATCGACCGGAAAATTGTTTCGATCTTGCGGCAACCAGACGACGCGGCAGGTCGCGCCGGGAACGATGATTCGTCGCTCAAAGCGGATTCCCCGACGGAGTAAATGAGACACGTTGTACAGCGAGCGTCTTATGCTGTTGCGTAAGAGCAGGCGTCGCTGTCCGGGCCCGGTGATTAGAGAATTATTCCGACCGGCTAAGGATACCACTTAGGCTTCCTCGTAGAGGACTCCGCGTGTCACTCGAAACGCTACCTGGTGGGGGGCGGAATGAGGGGGGGGGGCAGGACCGGCCCGAAACTCTTGTAAACATGTAATCTGGGCCGGACGTGCCGGTATAACTCGCGAATTAGATTGTCACGGAAAATTCTAGCCGCGATCCGTTCGCTAATCGAACCGGATTTACGTAACGCGGTTGTTAGCCGTACCACCAAATAAACCGGCCTCCCTCGCACGCTCCTCGAAAATTCTTGCAAGCTCCAAATCGAACAAGCAATATGTAAATATTTATTATTTACGTGTACACGTGCAATATAGCATCTCACCGGTTAAAGCGCGATCGAACAAGAGGAGGGAGTCTACCGTAAATTGTTTCGGTCAAGCGTTTAGACGGACGAGCAAATAAGTTGGAATTATTATTTGGACAGAAATGTTCGTTTAACAATTCGTTTTAAAATCGTCTCGCCTATTTGACTTACAAAATAATACACGTGACAGAGGCGCACTCTGATACTTTTTACCCGCCCACCACTGATAAGAAGATACGTAGTACTACGACGACCAGTAGAGTTTTACTTAAAAAAATTGAGTTTCCAGGTTTTGCACCAAGGTCTGCATGGGAACTATTGAATAAATTTCTTTGTCCGAGCGCGGTAAATATTGTGCAAGCGCGTCGAACGACAACGCAGTTACAGGGAAACAATAAAATTTAGCGCGATCTGAAACATTGAATATTCGATCGAGGAGCGTCCGAAGGTTAGCGTCTTTTCTCGAAGAAATGATTCGCGTTAAGATCTGGTTACACACGTTCCGGCAAACGGACACGGCATGGACGGCCTGTGTAGAGATGTTGGATACGAAACCAGGGTAACCAAAAAAACGGGACGAAAGATTCGTGCGTGTCCGGGAACCGACCGGTTCTAACCGGTCGTCCGGAACCTGTGTAACCAGACCTTTAATCGATAGAGATGAAGGTACACTGTAAACGCGAAATTCGAGTCACTTCGATTCGATCGTCTCTATTTGGCTTGTGTTTCGTTCTTTTGATATCAGTATATTTTTGTCTTTCGATAGATTTACAGTTCGATAGTGGGCTTGAATGATTTATCCTAGGTGAACTACAGTACCTGTACAGAACGCATTGTACATAGAATTGGGTTTGCTTCGCGTGCGCTGATTTCGTTGCCCTAGGTAGACGGTGGTAGATCCTTCCGGTCGGGCTGGTGTTTCGTTTCTCGATTCTCGTACCGCGATTTAACTGCCTCCTCGCTGGTCCAGCGGAACGATTTAGACGATGAACCACAGCTGCGAACGAAACCACGCGTTTTTCATACTGTTCTCTCCCACGACTTTTGCGAACTTTCTTTCTTTCCTTCGACCGTTCTAGAACGACCTGCACGCTTTCCCTGTACAGTTTCGTTTGCGACTGCTTCTATATGCGACCGTGTAATTGTTAGTTTTGCTACCGAGTGCATGCTAACTGTTAGATCGAGATGCACCGACGTGACGCGACGCGACGGTCGCACTCCGTATTCGCAAGGATTACAAGAGTTGAGCTGGTCAGTTTTAGCGACCGTCGATGCATCTCGAGATCTTTGCGTCGACTGGCGAACGTTACAGTCGAATTTCTGAGACGTCCAGCGTTTGGGCCAGTTACAAGCTCGACGAATCGTAATTAGTAGACGGCGGATCTTTATGGAAAATAAGAAATTTTACTTCCTAAATTCCAACAAACTGAGTCGAATAAAAATTTTATTTTCGTTCTTAATATAAGAATGATATTCTCCTAATATTTTAACTGTTTTAAATAAAATCATAAATGCATACAATCCGCTATCTAGTAATTAGGAAATTGTGAACATAACAGAAGATTCTATGAAAATCCATTTTGCATAAACATCCGCAGTCTAATAACGATAACCGCAACGAACTTTCAAGTGACTCGACATCCGATTCAACGGCCGACGACTCGGGTCCGTGGGTCCATTTAATAGCCAATAAACAACTGACAGTTAGTGGTACGCATCGACAAGTAGCGATGTTAATTGCGCGTCGTAAAGCGACGTTAATTTCTATCGGGATTAAAACCTGGCAAAAAGTTATTCGACATCTTTCGAATGGCTAATCCGTCAAGACGATGAATTCGACTCACCTCGGGTACTTCTTTTTGGACGCACACAGCAATACTGTACATCCTTTCGCAGTTATCGGCGCCAGCTGAAAAACCCAGTTCGCGTGTTAGAAAAGTCGACTACCCTTTACCGTTCGTCTGCTTAACCCTTTTCGATCGCTACGTGCAGCTAAACTCGACAGTAACTTTTGCGCCAATTTGTTTAATTTACAGTGCGTTCAATTTCATATGCAACGTCCGGACAGCGGATCTTTATGCGTTTCTGGCGTATGCAAATATGCATATTGGTGAAAATATGAGTAATATTTTTTATTTTATTTCTGGCACAACGAATCTCATTGCGAGAATGGTAATTTGCATAAAGATCCGCAGTCTAGCTCTGACGATCATGGTAGTTCTACATGTGCTAGCAAGACTATATATCGAATTAGTAAATGAAACGATGTTAACGCAACTTCTGAAATAAAGGAAGCAGTTCGGACCGGAAAGGGTTAGAATCGGAAGTTCGAGCGGTCATAGGAAAATGGATAACAACAGCGCGTACCTCCAGGGGTGCATTTCCCCAAAACTACTTCCGCCGTATCCTGTAGGTTCTCCGGCAGTAATCCCATCAACATGTCCGCCTCCAAGTTAGCTTCATCGTCGACCTAAACCGTACGGCACGTTTGTGAATCGATCCTAGGGAATCGTTCGTTCGAAGGTAAAACGAGATCTTACCAAACTGAACGCCTCCAATAGACAATACATGTAACACGTGATTGCCCTCTCCTGTGGTATGGTTCCCGACGCCACTTGTTGGATTAGCGCTGCAACCCGAAGTCACCGATATTATTCGATTATTTATAATTACGTATTCTATGTCACGCAAATCGACAGCTCGCGGAGTACGGTAACGAGTGTCCGCGAAGAGAAATTCTGGCACTGACCTTCCGTTGTGCCGTGTTCCTCCATGCACCGTAGCTTGTCTTCCTGCACCATGTCGATGACTTCCGGAGGCACCCAGTCCGGCTACGAGCACAATCAAAATAATAGCCAGTTGCCCGAGAATCATTGCCTGGGGGTGGGAGGGGGAGACAAGCACGTTCACGTTTGCTTTGCATCTCCTTGACTTTACTCTCCGAAACAACTAGCTATTGTCAGAACCCGATTCCTGCTATTCAGCATTTTTCTTGCGCGATCAACCCGTCGCGTCGCATCGCGCGGCTTCCATTATCTTATCGTCCCCTCGTCGATTACGGCAATCGATCTCTCGCTCTCGCTCTTTCTTTCTCTCTCTCTCTCTCTCTCTCTCGTAGCCTGCACCGAGCTTGTCGAACGCGCGGTGGAAACATTCTCGCTCGAAATAGGGGATGGAAACGAAAGATAATGTACCGTTGGGGGGTCGGTAGTTGGCGAAGCTTGCGATTCGTTCGAAATATGAATCAGTGCACCTCCACGGTAAGGCGATAAAAGCGAATTCGTTTGTCCTCGATTTGCTTCAAGGGTTGCAAGTACGGTAAAGTCGCGATCCAGCTCCCATCGCCTGGTCCGAGCAGGGATTTTTTTTATGACGGAGTCGATCGCGCCGAAAGAACGTCGAAAAAATTTTTAGTCTCGCCCCACCCGCCAGAATTGTGACAAGTGTTGAGAAAATATTTGGAGCCGTGGATATTTGGATCGTGGAAACCCGACGCGTATTAAATTCGAAATTTGAAATTTGAATATTTGAAAATTTGAAAATTTGAAATATGAAAATTTGAAATATGAAAATTTGAAAATTTGAAATTTGAAATTTGAAATTTGAAAATTTGAAATTTGAAAATTTTACAGGCTCAAATTGGACGAAATTCCACCAAATTTTGAATTTTTGTGTGGTTCGGGAAAGTGATATCCAAGGGCGTGCCGGAAAGTTGATTTGCGATCCACAGGCCCGTCGATCGATCAATTTGATCGAAGCGGAAGCCGGTCAGCTCGAGATTTGCTACTGAATCCGTGGCAACGGTGCGTCGGGATGGGCTCGGATTGAAAGAAACGAAAGGAAACGAAAAGCGAGCGAGCGAGTCCGCTGGTCTAGGCTAGTGTCTGCGTTTCCGGGTGCAGTTTACGTAACGGCGCGCTCCCCGCGTGCCCATTTGAATTTCGATCGATACTCTGGCTCGCGTTCTATCGCAGCCCGTGGCCGGGTAAACATCGGCAAGGAACTACAGTAAAAGGGACACGAGAGAAAGAGAAAGAGAGAGAGGGGGGAGAGAGGGGGGGAAGAGAAAGGATGGCGAAAGAACCGGAAGAACAGCGGCGTGCCGATGCAACTGCACCCGCTCGACTTGACACGGTCCAATTAGGGGTTCCCCTCTAAACTCGAATCCACTTGCCCCCGGTTATCGATCGGCCGCGCCGGTCTCTCGCACCGGGCATTCGTCTCGTTATTTCCGGGCGAGCACGCGGCTCGATATTGTCACGAACGAATCCGTTTCGTATTCCCATACGTATTCCGAATTAGTCGACTTCATTCTCTAATTTCGTTGGCTGCCTGACATCCCTTAATTAGGAACACGCGACGATTAGAAAAATCCAATTCTATAAAATTTCGATATTTATTTTTTTCCCATTAACGGAAAGGGGTTTTGATACGTGTTGCAGAATTGTTTTCGATTTTTCGAAGCCTCGAGTAGCCAGCAAATTGCGCAGTAATACCAGTTACCGATCATCCTGTATAATGAGAAGTAGGTTTATCGAATGATTTCCGTTTAATGCACCGTTACAGTCCCAATGAATTTTTATTTGAAATTTCAAAAGGTGGTATGGCGTTAAATATTAAATACGACAGGAGAACGTATCGTGGCAGGCACTCGGATGATTAACGTCTCTAAAGTAATCGATCGGAGAGCTATCGGAAAACCAAGAAAGTTCGTGCTGGTTCTAGGTTTCGTCATTACTGAACTGTACGCGCACACGCCGCGCCGCGCCGCCGTATCAATTAAAAGCGAGCTCGGGAATGCTCGAGCGAAAGCTTATTTACCGGAGAACCGAACTAACCGCTGCGGCGGAAATAAACACCGGTGAAAATAAAAGGAAAATTCCTCGTTTCCAATCGGGAAATCTTTTGTCGTAAAAATTCGGTAAAAATAGCACATACTAATGTACAGGTGTTCTATTATTTCACATGCTCGTGCACGCCTAGTATGCACGAAGAACGAATACAAAGATCGTTAGATCGTTCGGAGGAGATAATAGAGTTCGAAGGCGGCGGGCGCGGCGGCTGTGTTTCCGAATGCGGTATCGTTGTTGTATCATTGATCTCTATCGATTGGAACGGCACGAACTGTGGTTACCTAATGATGCGTTTAGACTAAACGATCGAGCGCTCGTTCGCTCCGACAAAAATTCGCGTCCGTAACAGGTTAGGTGAACGGTGACGAACCACATTCGCGGCGAGTGGTGAATCTAGCGAATGCTTGCGAAATGTCTATGTATTGGGAGAATAATCAACACATTAAACGACGGCGCAGTGTTCATCGGTCGGCATTACTGAAGAATGATTGTAAATCATAAATTCACACGAAAATCGTAAAATCAACTAGATCATAGTATATGGTGAAAACTTCGCTATCAAATAGTTAACGATTAACCCGTTACACTCTCGAGGCTATTTTGACTTTCGAATTCGGAAATTTTATCGAACAAGGCTAAAGATTGCTTCTACGAATAAAAGAAATTGTGGCAGCCGACGATTATCCGCTAGCGCGGTCCCATTACGTGTTCGATCCCCACCAATGGGGATTGTCGCGTTCTACGGGGTTTGCTTACCACGGCGCGAACGATGGCCGCCTGCAGGCACACGAGGCCGAAGAACAGCAGACCGTGTTTGGTAGCCATCTCGGGTCTTTCGTTTCTGTTTCGGAGCGCGTATCTCTTTTCCGGCTGGCGTCTGACACTTTTCGCGAGCACTGTATGCGCCGAAGTCGCGTGTCCCGCCGTTTTTATAATGGTCCCGGGCGACGCCGCTCCGCGGAGGATGTGGGCGTGCGGTGTAACAGAGGGTTAGTTGCAGTTTTGTTGTAGTCGTATCATTCTTCGCTCGTTGATTGAAGCCCACCGCCGCCGCGCCGCTATTCATCGGCCTGCTAATTTTCAACTGCATAACGGAAGTACTCTTCGGATTACGTACGCGATTACCCATCGACCGCGACCTTGTCCGTATCCTGTGTCCTGCGTCCTGCACATTTCCTACGCTCGAAAATCCGAGCTAATCGGACACCGAACCCTCTCCACGGCACACTGCTCGTCCTTCCTCCCACGAGGCATCTTGTTTTTTTTTCTCGTATCGATCCTTTCGGACACCCGATATCCTCGGCACCGCGTGGGAGGAAACTTTCCCAGTTTCCCCGATATCCACACAGAAAAATCCACGGACAACTTTGAACTATCGGAACAAAATTGTTTTCGCGTTAAATTTTCACCCGATACGTATCCCGGTCGCGCTCGAAGGGCTGGGAACCCGTTTCCTGCGTTCGAAATTATTGTTGGCGTTATTTAACATTAAACATGACGAGCATTAAAAGATTTTGCGATTAATATAGTGAAAAAAATCTTCGGAATTTTTACAATAGCCAAATAGAATATATGGTGATGGTTTAGTATTTAAGGTTACGAAGTCATAAATCAAACATTCAAAAGAAGAAATTTTTTATACTTGTAGAAAACTGATTTGGTTAGATTAATCGAAAATACTGGTACGATATTGTATCTGAAATTGTCCAGAATATAAGTACTTACATTTTTACGTGAAATCGGAATCGCAAACATTTCTCCTCTACGAGGACACAGAAGATACCCCAAAGAAACACCCAGTACGCCCGGTATCATTGAAAAATTTCGTAAACGACTGGTAACAGTGTCCGTACCGGATGTTTCTGTTAATTGTCGAAGTCGGGAGATTTTCGCTTAATTCCCGACATTGTTTCTCCGCATTCTCGCGACTGCGCCGCAAGTTCGAAGACACTGTCCGGGCGGGTCTTCGTTAACTTCTTTCCGGATAGTGCTCTCCGGGGCCGATCGTTCGAGAAAATTTCTTTCCTCGGGAACACCCCTGGGAGGCAGTAGGAAAGTGTCGTTTCCCGGGACTCGGATCGAAAGTTGAATTCAAGTTGGCCGGCCGACAGTTCCCCAAGATCATTCCGCGTTCCTCGTTGGATTGTAAACCGGATCGTTCTAGCTGAAGGAGAAGGATCGAACGTGCGAGAGATCGTTAAGCAGCGCATAAAATTCGATCGTTAAATCTCGTCGGGAGGTTTCCGGGCTGCGACGGGGGACTCGATGGCGTACAGTTTATTACGGCTCTCGGGTCCCACGGTGTCCGAAAAGAAAAACAAAAAAAAAACATCGGTGCGCGGCGGCGCTCTTCGTCATTGTCCCCAAACGAGTGAGCTGGCATATCTGTTGCGACTACTGAAATTATAGCGTTCGCCTCGCTTCCTCTAATCACTCGTTGCCCGGGCTCGGGCCGACAGTTTTGTTTTGTATTAAAATGTAAAGCCGTTCGTTAGAACTTCCGAGCGGCCGCGCGCCAATTTCCGCGATGCCCGGTCGTTATCGGCTGTTCGATTATCCGTATCACAACAATAATTTTCGAGTTAGAAGTCTGGTTACGTAATCGCGCACGCATTAACGGCACGTCGACGGTAGTGGGGGGAGGGGGGGGGGAAGTGCCGCGAGAAAACACATTGTAATTGCGAAACAGGATTGTCTAGGATTCGAATCTCTCTATCGTGTACGACGTACTCTGATCGATCGAAACGAGTTCAACTTAAAAATATTCCACGAAATGTCTGATCGCTAAACACCACAATTTATTTTTAAATCTGTTTGTCATTTTGGTCAGATACGACGTTAAGAAAAAAGAAATAAGATCGCATGAACGACGGAAGATGTTGAAAATTTCAACGATGGAGGAAAATTGTTGAATGATCTGACGTACAATTTCGCGTGGGATCAAACGTTTTCCTGGTCTGTCGGGTATCTTTCTCTACGTTCTCGGGGCCTACTCGTTAGGGAGGCGTGATTTTTTACGAACGTTGATCGATCGCGCGCGCGGTTGCTCGTTCGCTCGCTATAGAAGCTCACGATATATCACTTATTCAGTGAACTTGCAAGGTTCGTCGTCGGCGAGCGAGCGTAAGTCGTCGCAGAAGTTTCCGAGCGGAACGAGCGTATCGACGCGGAATCTCTACTGCTAAACGCTCCCCGGCGAAACGAAAATATTCAGCCTTCCGCGAACATGATTCCTAAACATTCCCCGTCGAATTCCTCGAAATAATTCCCTTCGACAGATAATTGTTAATGCCCCAAAAGTTCGGCGACCGTTTATTTCCGTGGAGTTTTCCTGTTCGTTACCCGGAAACGATAACTCGAATTACGGTCTCCCCGGGTCGCACGTTTCGATTACACAACGATCGAAGTGTTTGCAACGATGTTGTCGTTTTGTCCGGCACCCGAGAAGCCGTCTGTTTTCAACTTTAACGAAATTACACGAAGCCCGTGCATCCCACCGCACGCGCGCTAGATGCAGCAGTGCGAGCAACGCCGGTGGATCCTGTGCTCGAAAACGTCTACATTGTCGTGGGGAGGGAAGAGGAAAAATCACCCGAGTCATCGAACATGTGTTATCGAACGTTTAGGGAATTATTAGCCCTTTCGCTACAATGGACGAGATATCTCGTCACCATGCTGTCGTACGAAACCGCCCTTCTGGAAGAAAAAGGAAATTTATTGGTTAAACATCTAGATAAACATTTTCTGCATCGAAGCACGCAAGTCTTTCTTCAATAACTTTAACTAGACCTATCAATAGGTTCAATAAAGTTATCAAGAGAATGAATAAATGCGTAGCAGCTCTTATTTCTCGCAATTGTCTAGTAATATAACAAGGGGTAGAAGGAGGATTTGCTTCGTGGAAATGCTAGGTAGACACAGAGGGATGATTCATTGGCCGCGGTGATACGATTTCACGCGACCAATCGATTGGTTCAGCGAGATCTCGCTGCACCCGGCCGTTGCGGCGCGCCGGTTTGTTCTTAATTAAACGCGCAGCTCGGGGTAGACAGCGTGGCGAGGACAAAGGTGGCCATTACTCTTTCCACGGAATCGCTTAACCCCCTGTGTTCGGGTCAATACTACCCCATCAGGGATACTCAACTTTTCTATCAACAGACTCCTGATTCTCGAAACTGGATGTTGCATAGCTTCCCGCGGTTTAAAACGGAAGAAATTCTTAAACTCGAACATTTGATCGGTATGGAATTTAGATTTGGTCATGCTACCGTCATCCTCCGTCATTATGTCGGAATAGAACTGCGATAATCAACGCGCCCGGTGACCGACGAAGCAGAGAATTCCGAAAATAAAAAAATCGGAGAACCGGCGCCGGATAGCACGGAAAGATTTGGACCGAGCGGTCTCCGGTCCGACACAATTTCTGGGCGCAAGGAGGGCTCGCAATCTGAAGCACATCATCCTGTATCTGGCTCTCGATAGCGGAGGGTGATTGGTTCGATGATCGTGACGGTGCAAGAGGCGTCGCGTCGTTGCGCCGGCGATGGGCCCAGGGGTGGTTTGCGGGGTTGCGAGCGACGAAGAAGAGGCAGCGGAAGGAGGAGAAGGAGAAAGAGAGGTGGAGGGAGTGGGAGGAGGAGAAGCAGGAGGAGGGTGAGCTGCTCTCGAACCCGGGCGCATCGGTCTCGAAGCCAAGGTCGGGTTTCGATCGCCGCGAAGAAAACGCAGCCCAGCAGCGATATATCGGGGTCAAGAGACCACTCGGTTTCTTAGGGCTCGCGCTCGATTCTAGGACGGTGCGAACGGCCGGGCCGAGTGCACAGAGAGTGTAGAGAGAGAGAGAGAAAGAGAGATAGAGAGAGTACAGAGACTGCGGAGAGTGCACTGTGCAGAGTGCTGCCGAGTGCAGAGGGTAGCGGTTGCCGGGTAGCTCGATTACACCCGAATGTACGTCGAACCTTCTTCCTCCTTTCGCCGGAATCGATCGAATTTCGCCGGATTTCTGCTGGCCGCGCACGTGCAGTAGCCCACCTGCGGCGCGCGCCCGAGTTTACGTTGCCGTGCAAACTCGGCTTAACCTCTTGGACCCGCACGAGTGCTGCCCGAACATTGATACCGTTGCTCCAGATACAAACTTCCCTCTCCGCCCTCCTCTCTCTCTCTCTCTCTGCCCGCCTTTCTTCTCCCCGCTCTACCGCCCGTGTTTCCACCGAATAACCGTTCCATTTCACCGGGGAGAATTTCATCGGGAAACACATTCCATTTGTTGCTGGCCGTAACGCGGTCCCATTCTCGCACAGGATGACACGCTCCTCCTGGGAGAGTCGGCGAAAGCATCATCGTAACAGCGTTCCCGCGTTCTCCGATTTTACACGTCCGATTGATAAATGAACTCTCGCGTCCCGGCCCGCCGGTGTGTAATGCTAATTGTCTACTCTGCCGTGTTAATTACGCGGACAATCGAGCCTCGTTCGCAACCAAAAATTAGCAAGCTTCTATACAAAGCGATAGATCGAGCGGATGAATTTCGGAATATCGATGCACCAGCGTCGTGGGTGAATTTTTGCAAATGTAACAGTTTTCCGAGCGACTTACCCGAAGAGAACAGATTTCCGTTTCTCGTGAAAATGAAATGCCAGCCGGTTAATCTAAAACTGATCGGCGCGGCGGCCGACTCGCGGAATTAATATAAAACTGTTGAGAGTGCAGGTGTAGCTGACATATTAATGGTCCCATATATCGATGCGAGGAGAGACAATTTAGGGGACGGAATCGGTTTCTGGATATGAAGCGGATATCGATCACCAGCCGACGCGACGGGAACGGGAAGAAAGGAAAGGCAATTTCCGTTGCGGACCCGCGCGCGCCGAGCTGTCATAAGCTCACTTGTTCTCGAGCAATTAACATATTCATTTTGCCAGACGACGCCGCGACGATGACGAAACGCTCTGCACATCGAGCCGCTTTCGGTCTACAGCGTAGCGGGATGCACTACGCGCCCGTGCGCGCGGTGTAGGATACGCACGTAATAAGAATTTCGATGCGATTCGATTAAATCGGGTGCTACGAAGATGCATCTTTAATATCTCTGGAAATTATTCTATTGATCGGCGCTGCTGGTCAAAGTGCAACGAGTACGGTTCTCCAAGCGTTCGAGCGTAGTGCGTTTGAGTGCGCCTTAAAATTGGAGTATTAAAGCGCGTTTGCACGCTCCGAGAACACTCCGACGAAATTATGCAGAAACCTATTGGGCCCTAAAGTGATGTGAAACTAGTTAAACGCTGTTACGATCGTATAATATTATTTCATAAAAATTTATCAATTGATAAGAGAACTGTTACAATTCAAAAACTTCGAGTTAAATTTAGTTGAGACCATCGAGTAGCTTTGTTGGCTCGATTATGCGAGTCTTAAGAACGCAGTCCGGGAGCATCAATTATCGCGCGCGAGAGTGCATCTCGTGATGCATTCCGGTGATCCGAGGACAAACGCGACGCGCGAGAAGAAACGCATCGCGATGCAACGCGGGACACCGCATAGAGAGAACGCTCCGAACGGCGCGGCGCGACGCGGCACATCGATTGTTCGAGCCGGTACACGAACCGTTTAATCGAGAGGCATAAATTAACGCGGCAAATTAGCTGTTTAGCATGAAACTGTCCGTCGAGTTAGTTGACCGGCTAATGGACGCGAGACATTGTTTCCGTGGTGTCCTAATCATAATACATACACCGGGGTTCAACTAACCGAAATGTCACGTACGCGCGTCAAACTGTCGCGCTCTCGCTTGCATCTACTGAACGTTGCTCTTTTCATCCGATGAAATGCTTTCCTTTATTGTGACAGCTGCACAAAGCCCTGTGTCGGTCCTGGGATGCGATTAGGATTGTTCATTGCGAGAAAAACATGATTGAGACATTTTCTTAATGATCTTCGCAAACGAACCGTGGATCTTTATGCAAAATAAAAATTGTAAGGAACACAAGTTGAATGAATATGTATTTCCTCTTTAACTCTTTGACTGCGGGTACTTTTAGCACAGCCGAAAATAAATATATAAATTGTAATTTTAAATTATATTACTGAAGTGATGTTTTATTTTATTCTATTTATTTTATTTGTATTTTAGTGGTATACAACAAGCCCCAGCCGCTATTTGATATTGGAAAAAATTAACATGCTGTTTATATACCACATCCGCCTCTGGCTATAATTTTATTATGCGGTTTATAAGCCCGTAGTTAAACGGTTCAATAATTTTGAAAATTATAAATGATTTTATATTTCACCAGTCCATTTTTATTGTAAATGCATAAAATCCGCAGTCTACGCTTTTCCCTCCTTTCTGTAAGTATGTATATGCACGTAATATTCAGTGGTAGGTGTGTGTAGACTTTCGTACCAGAACGTGGCGACAATGTTCTTACGATTCTCTCGAGTAAAAAGCACTTTCGAACAAACGAGAGGGAGAGAGGGGGAACTTTGTTAGAAACAGTTCCTCTAGAGAAGCATAGAAGAAACGAGGATGCGGGTGAGCGTAAAAGGGCCCGAAAGAAGGGCAGGTGGGTTAAAGGGACGAGCTGCAACAGTATCGCTCGGGCTCGGCTCGGGCTCGGCTCGGGTTTGAGCTCGCGCGAGCTGCAGGGGCAAAGAACAAAACAAACGGGAACACGTGCTCCGACCAGTGTGCAGTGTGCACTCGTGTACGGAGTATTGATCGCGTTCTGCAGGTACTCGTTTGCCCGTTTCGTTAGCGGCACGTCGATGGCTACTGGCCGCTGCGACTGCAGCTGCGACTGCAAATGCAACTGCACCCGGTTCTCCCAGTCCACGAATCACGGAGATTGGTGGCCGCCTTTTTCTCCGTTCGCCGTTCTTTCCTCCGGTTTAACGAATTCCGGTAGAATTATTTTTAATCTTATGCGTCGTGATTTTTACATTGTTCGCGTCAAATCGGTCTCCTAATCTTTTTTTGTTAAACTTTCCTCAGAATATTTTTGCTGTAGTTCTCCCGATAATTTCAGGCAGTCCTAAGGATTAAATTTATTCGAGCCTATTTCTCACGTCGTCCAGGTATTTTGCAAATTGACTTTACCGTCCCGGTCGTGTTTGCAATCGGAAATAGGATTTCTCGTGCAGAACACACGGCAGACCGTGCTCACCCCCGACGTTCTGACCTCAAAACGCGCAACCTTCTCTTGGAATTAATGTAGCAACAACTGGACTGCGGATGTTTATGCAAATCCGGCTTTTCATGGAGTAATTTACGGTAACGGCAATCTACCGGAAACGTGTTCGCTTTGTCGAGGGTTCTGGCGGGTTCCGAACTACGCTGTCGTCCCTGTTTTTAACACTACCGTGAAGCTACGCTTTCTCCAGAATTGAATGTTCATTGCGGTTCTGCATTTTCACCGTTCAAATGTAAATGTCCAAATTTTCGGTTGCACATTGATTACATGGACACGTGCAATTGTTTGTATTACGAATAAATTTTTGAACAGACAAGCGAGTGTTCTTGAACAGCAACTAGCCACAATGAGCACGTAAATCGTGCATCATCGGACATCGTCGCCACCTCCGCAGGGTCGATGAAACATTTTCAAGTGGCGTCTCTCGGCGCCGCAATTCCGATCGGCCGAGTTTATCAAATTCGTCTGCGGCTGTTTCCATAATCCGCATATGCCCATCCGGCACATCCGGCCGATCTAGCACGTGTCACGCCGTTGAAATCCGCAAGCTCGTTATTTATTCTACAGGTGGCCGTGGACGAGGTTTCGGCCGACGGTAAAGTGCGTGGAAATATTTTCAGGATGCCGTTCTGTTCCCGGCTGGCACGCGATATCCGCCATCGATCCCGAGGAGCGCGCAGCGCCGAGAAAACCGCGGTGGCTACGCCGCCACGGAAAGTCGCAATTTCCGCGAGCGGAATCTCGTTCCACGGCCGTCGCAGAATTCCGTTCCGGTTCCGGCCGCTGCTACGCTATCGTACTCGCGGAGATTGAACCCGCCCGGAATTCCCTAAGAAACACCATCGTCTTCCAATTTTGCGACTCCATGGCCGCACCGTAGTCTCCATTCTCTCTGTCGATCTCCAGCCCCTTTGTTTTGTCGATTCAGTAAACGAAACTGTATGTTGTCTGTTTCGATAGAAAAAGTCGAAGATAAGCACGACAGATGTTATTAATAATTCGTTGTTTCTGTTAATAATATTAAGTTGAAAGTAATCTAACGGTAATTCTTCTGGCGTTTTCACTATTCTGAGTTTAACCAATTTATTTTTGTCACGAATGCGTAAAAGCTATCAATAATTAAAGTATAATTAACGTACATATCGATAGAAATCCCGACCAAATTTCACTGAAACAGAATAATTATTTGCAAAGTTATACTGCTTTCTACGACAAGATGTTATTTCGCGAATAAATCGCTCGAACACGGCACGAGGAGGGAGTCTCTAACACACCAAAAATTGCAGTCTGCGTGAAACGAATATCACGATGCACCCCGTGCAGCGTCTCTCTGTGTGTGTGACTGTATCTCGTGAAGTTTGCAATTTTTCTGAGCCGCTGGTCGACGAATTCCGCCTCTGTACACCGATATAATTGGACTTTTCTGATCCATAATTCATGGCGTGCCGCGTCGATTTGAACGATCGGTCCTCCGATCTTTCTTCCGGAGCACTTTGCTGGCTGGAAGGGTTCGTGGGTGACGAGGATCCGGCTGGTATTTGCGTTTGATTTATCCACCGTATCCCGGGATTGGTTATACCGCAATATCCGATGTCCCGTGGTCCCATTGGTCCTACGGTCCTCATGGTCCCGACGGATCGCAACTCTCAGACTTCGATATTCCGCGATAACTCCGCGATTCCCGGCGATTCCCCGTCCACCCCGGAAAGTCGCCGATTCCTCGCCGCTCTGGAATTAATTTGCGAGTTGGGATTGGCTCTCGCCGAGTTCGCTCGCCGTCTGCACGTGATCCTGACAGCTTAAACGTTCTCGCGCGGAGGCGTTCAACCCCGTCTCGTCTTTTTGGATCGCTCTCCACAGTCTCTCCGAACTACGTATTCTTCTTCTCTCTTCGCTCAAAATTAGAACGTTTTCAAAATCCGATTAGAACTCTCGTTACTCCGTTCGAACGATTGCTAAGAAATTCCGCAATTTCAGAATTTCCTAAAATGCAAATTATTATTAACACTCCGACTGCCACAATTATTTTCACTAGGCTTGTAAACGTAGCTTAGCGTTATTGAACTATGCGAATTCGGTTAGGATGCAAAACGGAAGGAAACGAAATTAAGAGATTGTTCTAAATTATTTTTTCCCTGTTTGCAAACCACGTAGATTCTTTGAAATTCTCGGGTCGCTTCATCGCGATTCCGAGAGAACAATTTTTACTTTTAAATCCCTCTCTTCTCTTCCTTTGTGTCTCCAGTTTTCTCGCAAACATGGCAATAAAGCTCAGCGATTTCCGAGAATGGTAGCCCCTGTAGATTCCGAGCAAGGATCATCTATAGTATCCCGGCGACTGAATATTAATAATAAATTGAATATTCTTTTCCGCGCGACTCGGTTGGATCGAGATAAATGATATATCCCATAATGCATACCGTTCCGAGTCTCGGAGATTCCAGTTCCGCGGAACAATGTTCCCGGGATTTAGAAAATCGTTCGGCGATGCGCGGGAGCATTTATAGCCGGCACATCGAGATGCATAAAAAAGAAAAAACGCATTATCTCGTAAAGATGTTCGCTTAGGCGCAATAAAACAGCGGCGAGATGCGTAAACGCGCATCGGGATTCATGGGAACTGCGTGCAGATGCGCTCGGGTACCACGGTGATGCGGCCAGGTACAGGGAGACGCGCCGTTAACACCGGAGTTTATTATTGTTAGGTGTAAAGGTCGAGACGCGAACGGTCCAGAGGATTGCAGAACGTATGTACAGGGTGTTCCGAAAACTATGCGAACATGTCGAAACGATATTCGAAAGCTGCGATAAGTAATGTATGAAGGAAACAAAATGCATCGACTGAAGCACGACAAGATAATAATGTACTTTGCGGAGCAATAAATTCTGCTTTCTTATGTCGGCAAGAATGAAATCTTGCATTGGGAATTTCAACAGAGAATGTTAGTCGGTTCTTGCGCAAACGGAGTGAACATAAACATTGCTAATTCGCTTTCGATTAAGTCTTGTCAACATACGAGTCTGCTACATTGTGTTTCGTTTTAACGCTTTGATCGTAGCCTCGACGACTGTACACGAACAAAGTAATTTTTCTAGCGAGATAAACGTTGAAATGAATATTTCGGCGAAGCAGTACGTACGTATATTAGCGTGAAAATGAATTCTTCAATCTGCTCCGGAAATTCGGGACACCCTGTACGCGTTCCAGCGCTTCGCAGCTTATACCGGCGCGATTTCGACTGGAGGAGACGAGATCGGGGAGACCGAGACCGGGATCGACCAATAACGCGACGATATTCCGTCGCTCGTAAATTTCCTTGGCTGCTTTTATCCGCGTTTATGGCACAGGGAGGCGGGCACGAAGCGCAAGAAATTCGTGCCAATCGCGACGTAAACGGTGATATCCGATAACGAAAGGAAAACAGGACTCGTAGGCGTCGGTCAGCGCATTCTCGCGTTTCCACAAGCCGTTTCTCGGGGTCGTTAAAAGGTTACTTGAATACGGTGCTCGAAGCACTGCGAAGCGGCGCGAAAGCAGCGTCCGCGTGTCTCCCGAGACCCGGAGAATTTGTTATCCGACTAATTCGACTCGTCCGGCGACGCAGAGAGAGAGAGACTTCTCGAAGGAATTTAACAAATGAGGGGATCAACGAAACGCTGGAAGCATCGGCGGCTGCCAGCCGATCCCGCGGCCGCGATTTATTAGCACCGTTAACACCGAGTCGCCGCTCGGCTATAAAAAGGAAATCCTTGGGCGGGTATCTAGGACCCATTTTCTTGCCGTCGCTAACGTTTCAATCATCTCGGTCCGCGATGGTCCGTCCGTTCTCGTGGAACAAAGTCAAGCAAGAACAACCAGGACGCTTCGAGCGATCGCTTCGGATTTATCAGCATTCGGCCGATTCGCCTCGCGCACGCGGGCCTTTGAAGATGCAAGAATTTACTTCGTTGCAACGGCCGCGGCTACGTTCACGTTTGTTATCTCGCGCCGCTGTACATTATCCTCGTCGCAATGAATCATTTGTTGCTGCGTCCGTAGCCGCGGGCAGTCGAGTATGCGATCGGCGATCGGATCAAAGCATCGTTCTTACGCGAGCCATTTCATGCGAAAATTTTGCATGTCAAAACAGTCGAGCGTAATGAACGGACTCTGCTGACCTCGGTGCAAAATGAAAATTGTCCGCGCCGATTGCGAGATATAGAAACTAAATAGAATGTTATTTCTTCCCTTGTTCGTATATTGACGTCTTGAATTATTAAAATTTTCCTACAATTTTCAAATTCATCTACTCGATTTCGTTACAAATTCATAAAGAAACGCAGTGTAATAACGAGGAATTAAATTGCAATTATTTCATTTAACGACGATCAAAACTCCGTGAGATGCGGCGTTGAACCAAACAAACGGGGCCCGGCGGAATAGGGACTCGGACACGGAAGGGTTCCAGTCTGAAGGGAGGTACACACACGAGAACGACGGCCCTTTTAGCGGTGGCGCGTTGCCGGTAATAGTATTTTCGAAAAGGAGAGCGAAATCGAATGTGATCGGGAGACGTTCCGCATCGTTCGCATGGTTCGCATGATTCGCAGCGACGACCCGGGTCGACCGGTCTTGCGTGTTCCAGTGTCGCGCAGCCATGAATGGCAAGGGGTATCCTCTCGGAAGTGGGTCACCGGTGTCGGGAGACGGGAGACGAGAGACGGTAGACGTTGCGTGGGTGGAGCAAAGTCGTTCTGAAAGGACTATGGAAGAGAAAGAGAGAGAGAGAGCGTGCGCGAGAGAGAGAGAAAGAGAGTGAGGGACCAGGAGACAAGGGGAGGGGCCGTGGATGAACGGTAGAGGAAGAGGGGAGGGAGAAGGGTTGAAGGAGCGGCAAGGGAGGCCACCCTCTCTCGCCGCTGATCGGTTCCCGACCTCTCCAACGTCTTCCGCATTTCTCGCCATTCATACTGGTTCCGCGTGTTCGTTTCACCTACGCTCGCCGGGGATCGAATCGACGCGGCCCGTCCTCACCCTCACCCTCGTCCTCGCACACCACCCGCACTCACCCTCCTCCCCTCTCGCCGTTTTCCGCCCGGAGGAACGGATCTCGTTTAGCGAACCAGACCCTCCTAAATTAGGCACGCTGGCTCGAGCCGGCGAATGAGAAATTACCCCCGGAGAACAGGATTGAGTGAAATATCTTTTTAACGCTGTAGTCCCCCCTCCCCGCCCCGCCTTTGTTTCACCGAATGGAATATTAACGGGGACTTCGCAACGTTCTTCTCGACGCTTTATCGACCGGAATTCTCTCGTTCATTGCCATACCATTGGGCGGAACGATCGCTTATCTAACCCTTTTGCAGCTCGCAGATTCCAAGAAACTCGAAATCGTTACCGCGAACGTTTCGCATCCTTATGAAGATTAACGGTTGATGGGTGAACCGCGGCACGGTAAATAAATCTCTGTCCATAGTTTTCGAGCGATCGGTTCGCGCTGGAAATTGAACGACTCGATTTAGCCCCCTCGCGAACTCGGTTAAACTTCGTTCGGACGCGGCGAAACTCGTTCGGCTCCTATATCCGACTTCGTAACTGGAATCGGGTTTGACGGGCGAGCGTGATCAGTTGAAAAAAATGGCCATTCCCGGATCGTTGTCGAAGAGATTCGAAGGTATCGTAATCTCCTGAGATTAATTTTTTTTCGCATCGAATATTGTATTTTGTATCCGAAGTATTTTTCGCATGCCCGTAAGTGGCGTAATAGTCGTGGGCTGCAGAGCGAAGCGGGGGCGGCAAGCAGCTACCCGGCGATACCAATTAAAAACGCATTCAATTGGAAACAAAAATATGTTCCCCTACAAAGGTTGCACGAAACCAAACAGTTATATTTGATATCGAATTCATTAATTGATTCCGTCGAAACGTTTTCGCGAAATGTTTTGTTATCCAGGGTTAACTCGACGTTCGCTTAAAATTAAAACTGTAGAAAACATTGCGGGGAGCATTTTCACATGAAACGGACGATGCTCGTGTCGTCCACTTCGTCGTAGCGGAATTTATCTCTGTGATTCGAAATTTCCCGGTTTTCATTATCATCGAAAGCACAAAAGGGTACGCGAAGGAATTCGCGCTGGCGCTCGGCCGCGATGAAAATTGTTTGGGAAAAGCGATGAACGCGGCGCCATTGTAATTTTTATAGGACATCAGAAACCGGTCGGGTTTTAATGATCACCGGTGCTGGCAGTGTCGAGGAATGCTAGGCCAATATAATGCCGAAGGTCGTTGTTTTTTCCTACGAGAGTGTGTTGCGGAGCCCGCGCAAGGGCCGGCTCTCCGGCTCTCATCCTATAATTTCTCATTCCACTGCACCGTTGCGTTGCCGACTCACCGAGCGGTCGATGTGCATAAGGGGTCAGAAGAGGATAAAATTACAAAGTGGAAAGTGTCATCGGCGTTCGATCGGCCCCAGTGTCCTTGAATATCATCCACGGAAAAGCCGAAGGACACTCGGACTGATGAATATCTAATGCGATCAGATCGCCCGGTGAACCTGCCTGCCTCGCGCTCGCCGCAATTTCTTTCCAAACACAATCGACGAGCCTCGTTCGATCGACAACAGAACGCGATTCCCTCTATCGAATTATTTCGAGCAATATTTTTCCGCAAACTTTCAAAATTCGCTTTTGAACTTCGTTTACGTCCAACTTCATTTAGAATTCCGTCAACTTGCAGCACGATTGTTGCAAAGATCGAATATTTTAGAGCATCTGTAGAAAAGCGAATTCTTTTAACTCGAATAACTCAAGATCGAAAAAGATTCGAAAATATCAAAAGTCCAAATCGTCAAGAAATTCTCGCAACATCGCACCGTCGTGCTCAAAGGGTTAAAGGGCCGATCGCGGTTCACCGAGAATCGCGTTCGTCGCAGCCTCGTCGCATAAAATATCGATCGATGAAACTGAATTGTAATTGTTCTAAGTATCTGGTCGGATTCTGCGAGGTTTGAACAAGTTCGCGTGAGGGCTGGTTTTCAGAAGTTAATCACGGATCGTCTCGTCGATTATCGAACGTGCAAGCATGTAGGCGACTTTTCAAGGTACAGACCCTCGGCCCTCGAGAACGATTTATCTGACCGTGAAAAAGCCGTAGTCCGGTTCATGAAAAGTTCAGCCGACGCGATTTTTCAAAAATTTCTAACACGTTGTCGAAAAGGTACAGGTCGATTAATTGGTACCGAGCCGAGACCGCGTTCCAATTGGGAATCTGGCGACGTCTGGGAACGTGAATTATGCATCCGCGGAACCGAAATTACCGTTCAGGCGGGCAGGCAGGTTGGAAGTACGTGTTTTTTTCGTTACTCGTGCCACGTAATAGGGTCGCAGGGGCGTGTAGGCGATCCGGCAAGATTTAGTCAACCTTTCGGGAGTGGTGGGATCTCGGAAGAGGTCCAGTGACCCTTGAAAACGAGGCATCCGAGCGTGGAAAGGCGACCAGCCCTAGGTTCATCGGCTCATCTGGCTCTCCCTTCGTATTTTGTTTCTCTCTTCGAAGCGTGAAGCCCTCACTCCTCAGCTTTTCCACGGCGCTTGGAGCGTGTCCTCTAGGACACCACAACCGTTCACTAGACCGTTGTTGGGTTGGCTAATAAATCGCAATTCTTTTAAAAACATTTTACTGTACAATACGTTCGTGCGCAAATTTCCCGATGATCACTCTGACCCTTGCTTCCAACCATCTCCTGCACTCGCAACTTAACACATTGACTGCGGGCGTGTTCCGCCGTGGACTTAAGCGTGTAGTGAATTTTAACAATTTTACAATTTATTATTACCCTGCGGTTTACTGCACTTCTAGAAAATATTCGTTCTTTTATTTGGTCCGCGCCACCTAGCGATACAAACAGCATACGCACTTGCAGTGACCTATATTTATACGATACCCGCTCTACCAGCGCAATTCTACGAAATACGTACTTTTACGTGACCCGCGCTCAAATGACAATCCGGAAAAAAAACGTAAAAGTACGCGTCCCGCAATCAATGTGTTAAGTTTACGTACACGAATTGTAGCTCGAGCCCACTAGTGATTGTTACCGAAAGCAACAAACCTGCGTCCTTGACTCCAGAACTCCGCGGCGACCCGCATTTCCTGGAACGGAAAGTAACAACACGGGGCGTTCGCTTTTTCCCCTGTTTCGCCTCGCTCATTCACTCGGCCGCCGCGCGGCCGCGCCGGTCGATCGGTCGAGCGTTATGCAACGCCGGCGAACACTATTTTTGTGGCTCGCGTGCACCTCGACTGGCTAACAGGTGCGTGGACGCGTTGCGAAATTCGGGATACGTACCTGGATTTCGGCTCCTTGAACTTCGCCGCCACCGAGATCTTTCGACTTCTCGGAATTACCAGCAGAGAACCGACCGTGGCGAATTAACGCAATATCTACTGGAAGCCTGTTAGTTGGATTTTCAATAATTGCAAAAAAAGAAAAAAGAAACTTTGGACTCCGAAATTGCTGAAAATCGGCTGATGCTCGGTAGTTAATGAGACCTTTCGTCTACCCGGACGAGAGATTTTTAGTCGATCGGCCCGCGCCGTTATTTGCACGGCCAGCGCTGCGAAGAGTGTTCCTTCTTTTGCGCGTTAAGCAGAGATTTCGGAACCGTTTCGATCGCCGCGCATAGAATAAACGTTGTCGAACGCGCATAATGGATCCATGTGCCGGGTCGCGGAACATTGTTACGTTGGGGAACGCAGAATGTACACCGAGCCTCTCGCAACCAGCGGTAACGAGTTTCAGAGCGAAGGCATCATTTTCCGCGCAGCGGGCATTGAAACGATATTCGGTTTCTGTCCGAGCGGGCCGAATCACTTCCGGCGTGATCAACAACAGATTCCATTATCCTTCTGGCAAACAGTTCACATCACGGATTTTCACGGAGGGGAACGCTCTCTGTTCTTGACACATTTCCCGGTGAAAATGAATTCTCTTTTGATCTCTCGAAGTTACTCTTGTAATTAATGCACGTAATCCGCCGACTTTCCTCGCACTCGCCGTGCTCTCTCTCTCTCTCTCTCCCTCTCTTCTCTGTCAGAAAGTTTTCTTTGTGCGATACCCTCCTATTTTCACCTCGATAGCCTCCACCTTCGTTTTAGCCTTTGTATCAAAGGGCCCACGCTAATCATACCATTACAAATTAACAAGAAATCCAGGAAACCTTTCAGACAGCAATTTTCCCCATTGAAACTAACGGACGCTCGTCTCGGAAAGTATTCCTGTCGAATTAATTATTTCTAGCCCACACGATTGCTGCACGCGTTTCACGTATCTCTTCCACAAAATCGCAACGCATGAAATCACAACTGTAAGATAAATTCTGAAAATCGGTTGTGTTCGCATGAACACCCACGATCCAATGACGGTGATCTGCGGCCAACAAAATGTGGATTTGAAGAACCGGAAAAATTAATGTTCACATGAAAATTCGTTTTCTTTTACATTTACTTCGCAACTCGCAGAAACGTGAACACATATGTTTGCAAAAATTCTGAATTGTTGCTTGCCGGTGTATTAGCACCTTAAAAATCGCGCACAGCGATCCGTGGAAAACCTGGCCGAATTTCCGAGAGAGAGAGAGAGAGAGAGAGAGAGAGAGAGAGAGAGAGAGAGAGTGGGTAAGGGATGAGGAGAGAGGAAGCGTGCGGTCAAAATGGATCCTGATTGCGACTGTGTAGCCAGTGCCGGGTAAATTACGGTTAAATACACGGGTCGCCGGATGAATTGCGGCCGAAATTCGCGGTGCCTTTATTAAACCAGCGGACGAACAAAAATGCTCATCGAATTAATCGCTGTTCGGCTTTAAATCAGCTTGAAACCGTCTCCAACCGATTCCTCTTTGATTCTACATACTTCCGGCCAAGGCGAATGTTTGCTCGGACTTGTCGCAACCATTTCATTGAGAACTTTCTCAATGTCAGGATCGTGGACGGCACGCGTCGAATCCGCGTCGCGGCACGGCTCACCTTCAATTAGCTTCGGCGTTAATTAAGGCGCGTTCGCGGGTTCGATGCACGGCCGTCGCCGGAACGGACGATGTTGCGAAAAATGCGCTGAGAGATGCGTTTATTTTGCGTCGACGTTAATGTTGAGTGTTCTTAATCGTGAAATCGCGAGACTACGTGAAATGATAATTTTCGTCGGACGTGTTCCGAAACCGTGCTTTCCGGCGAACCTAATTAGAAATTGATTGTTCGTCGAACAAATGATCAAACATTCGAGGCTGCCGCGGCGTTCGTATTTACGGACTACTTTTTTTTCAGCCGCGCCGCTTTAATTAAGAGCGAGTTCCCACGGTTCGCAGGATCTGGAACGACACGGTTCTCTGCGCCCGCCGCCGTCGGTTCTGTATCTCGCGCAAAGATTCTCGGTTAATCGGGCGAAGAAAAAGAATCCTCCGCGGAAAGAGTATCCTCTCGTCCTGGCACGGCGGAACTCGATCCGAAGGACGCGCACGTAATGGCGATCGTTGCTTGTAATTAACATATTACAGCCGGTGGGTAATTAAGGGGAGCGAGAGCGACGGTAGACGACGGCGAGGAGTGGGAGGGGCACGGGTAGACAGGAAACAGTCGTTTTCAGAATCGCTACACGTACCAGCAATTTCAGTCTGACTAGGAATCCGAGTGTGCGTGCGCCTGTGCGTGTGCGTGTACCGTTGCAGAAGTCCCGACGCGGCTAGAATATTTCTCGCGGCTGTCTACGCCGCTGGCAGAAATTCGTGATTCCCCCTAATCACCGAGAACTTTTAATTACCGAGCTAACGAACCCGGTTCTCTCCGTTCCCGGTGCTACGGAACGTCCCGAGACGATGCAAGCATCGAAAAGCACGGTGCAACCCCCATACTTGTGCACGAGCAGCGTCGGTTGTGTTGCTGCAATGCGTGCTAGGAGATGTTCTTTTTGGAACGATTAGGCAGACATGAAAGATCGATCGAGGTTGTAGAAAAGCACGGTAGAACTTCGATACTTGCACACGAACCACGTTGATCGCGCTCTTTCACCTGTTCTGTGAAAGTATTACTATTGAGGTACTGGGAGAGCACAGTAGGACCTCGCTACTTGTACACGACCCTCGTTGGTCGCGCTCTCTTTCAGTATTTAACCAGGGGTGTTCTTTTAATTACAATTATACAGAATGAAAGGTTGATCGAGGTACTAGGAGAGCACAGTAGGACCTCGCTACTTGCTTATGACCCTGGTCGCACTGTTTTTCAATGTTTAACGAGGGGTGTTCTTTTATTTACGATTATACAAAGGTCGATTGAGGTATCAGGAAAACACAGTATGACCTCGATACTCGCACACGACCTTCGTTGGTCGCACTCCTCCAGTGTTTCGCGAAAGGGGGCGTTCTTTTACGATTGTAAAAAATGGAAGATCTATCGATCTCCTAGAAAAGCACAGTGGAGTCTCGACGCTTGCGCACGAGTTGGCCGTTCGAGAAAGAGAACCCGAGCCGAATTCGCAGAATCAGGCCCGGTGTCTCTAAATCGGGCGGATCTTCGGTTCGGACGGAAACGGAAAAACCTTTGCCGCACGGAGCGGAAGCTCACGTGCCTCGGCGCGTGATTGTATTCAAATGGCCGGCTGCGGCGCGCGCTAAAAATCGCAGGCGAACGCTCGCCACGTGCCGGCAATTCGGATACGATGTTCCTTTGTCTTCTCCTTCGGCTCGATTCAGGGAGCCCTCTCTTTGGAACGCGTTCTCTGGGATCGATCCGTGGAATGTAGAACTCCGTGTCACGAAGCTACAGGCTGATCCAAGAACAGGGTAACCCCCGTTTCTTTGGCCGGAGATTATTCCGACTTTTCGCCGCCTTCGTCGACGCTGATTCAACTGTTACAATGCTCGTGGAAAGTCAGAGAATCCGAACAGGTTTAAATGTACTTCGTTACTTGTTACCAGCTCGTTCTCAAGTAACTAATGGAAATGAATTTCGCTTGTTTCTTTTCATTCTCGCGGAACAAACAGAGCGCGACTCTTGAATTCTACTCTCAAAACAATTTCCTGTCCGAGTGGCCGAGGAAAATACGTTACACAATCCCGTGCTTAATTATCTTGTTTGTTTCTTTGAAATCCACGCGGACCGATATAAATAAAACCACATGTAACCAGCCTCGAATGAAAATCGTTTCGTTGAGGTTACGGCGCGGCGTCGTATCGATTGCAGTAGATGCGAACGTGCAATGGCCAGACAAAGGTAGAACTCGTCCCAAAGCATGCACCGTATACAGCGACGCGTGTATACAAAGCTACGCTGCGGATTGCGCGATTGCGACAATACCGAGTAGATGAAATATAAACCTGTAAATACGTTTGATTACTTTCACACCGAACCGAGCACCCGGAACGATTGAAATGTATTAACTGTTAAAAATTACAAAATATTTTATTCCACGCAAATATCTACGGTCCAACGTCACAGGAGAATTAATCTGGAAGAGTTTCCCGTCGTCCTCGCGAATTATGAAAATCTTAGTCGTCTAGACGTCGGTTGGAAACCGGTCCTTCAGGAATATTTTTTAGAGGGACCAGTATTTTCCTCGGTCGACGATCACTCCGTGCAACCAGATGTTCCGTCGTTGCATCAAGTGACACGACTACCGACGCCCGTTTCTTTCCTTTTTTTTTTGCGTCAGCTCGTTGCATACGCGCGCAGCGCAACGTCTCAATGTCGAAAGAGCCGGCGAAGGACGGCCATGGAGCTTACGCTGGACAGTATATTATCTTTAAATAATCGTTATCATCCGCGGGAGAATGGCCAGCTATAAAGGAAGCGACGCGGGGTTCGCCGAAGTTCTCGACAACTCCGAGGGACGTAGCCGGTCGGAGTTTTAACATACTTTTCTGTGACAGCACCCCGCCATCTGTCACCATTGGGAGAAATCCTCTACCACCATTGGAACACGAAATTTTATGAAGATTCAGAGCGGCCGAATTTCCGAAGAATATGTCACCAAACCGAGTTCGACATTGATAAATTTTGATCCGCTTTAAAAGATCTTCCACGGTCCAATTATTGTTATCTGTTGAAATGATATTATTCGTTGAAAAGATCGGGAAAGTTTAACGATGTTGCGAGTTCGATTGGAATTTAGTGTAGACAGCAAAACTGTAGAATGGCAAAAGTCGTTAAATTCTACTCGGAACAGAGGTGTATCCCCGACCCAGTTTGGATGACACTGTGCGCTCGAAGCACTCGCGTCTCTCGAAAGTCCGTAGCGACAAGCTTTTAAGTGTACAGGTAAACTCGAACGACGGAACTTTTCCGCGGACCAAATATTTTCCAAATAATAACATGAAGCTTTTGTGTCGCCATTCTTTGAGACTACGTTAAGATTCGACAGAGACAACTTCGGCACATCCCATTCGAGTGCGTCGGAGTCGCAACCTACTTTCGAGTCCGAGTACTTGAACGCTGCTCGCGATGTACACAGTTGGTGCTTCCCTGTCGAATCTCAGCTCTTTCACTGTGACAATATTCCCAAACATTTCCCAATATTTTTCTCACACATTAAAAGTATGTCCAATGAAATCGCGGGAAGACCCATCGATTTGTTTAAAGACGATTGTCATACAATTAGTGACACCGACTTGTCGCGACGAAACAGAAACTGCCTTCCATTCACGAGGCGTGTTCGATCTTTCATTAATTCCCCCCAGACGTCGACGTCACGCGGCACCGCGACACGAATTATTCCGTGTTTACCTATCATGCCGTGTTTGCTCTCGCCGCCGATAATGCGTAAGCGGTTCGTTCCACTGTCGAACTATCCAGAACGTGCTCATTAATGAGACTCATTTCTTGTCGGATAGCGTTCCTGTTTCTCGCAGGTGGCTACACCCAAACCAGACCACGCTGCCGACCAAGTTCTTTACCAATCGTCGGGCCTTTCCACTCGGTATCCAACAGACGATAATTTACAACCACGTTTTCTATTTTCTGACCATTCTCTTGTTGCGCAAACTTCAGAACGACTTAGATTTCTGCAATATTTTAGGCACTGCATCAACGGTTTTCATCAGGGCTACATTTATTAGAACTTCTTCATCCTCAACACGGTGGTAGCGATCTCCCAAAAAATCCCACGAAATTAAAGCAATCTAATCATGGTAAATTTTTAAATTCTCAAATATCAAATTTTCAAGTTTTTAAATTTTCAAATTTTCAAATTTTTAAATTTTCAAATTTTTAAATTTTCAAATTTTTAAATTTTAAATTTGACGCGCGTCGGGTTTCCACGTCCCAATCGGCCCCAAATTTTTTCCAGACCGTTTTCTCAACACTTGTCACGCTTCTGAGGAGTGAAACTAAAAATTTTTTTGGTCAAAAAATAAAGTCCTACTTAGTGATTCCCTTCACGATTTCTGTCTCTGCTCCAGGCGACGGGAGCTAGATCGCAACTTTAGCTTAGATATCTTTAAGAACGTTAATTGCTGTCCAATTGAATTTTCAAGATTGACAGGAACGCACGCACCTATCGCTCCGGATCGCGTCGCGTTGGTTCACCCGAAAGAAAATGGCGGGGTGTTTATCGCAAACAGACGGCAAGAAATCGAGTTTGCGATTGTTGCATCGCGGGTGGTGCATTCGACGACAGGTTGGCAGACAGTATGCAATGGTTGCCGGGCTCTTCTCCGAGACGAGCCAGGCAAATTCAACAGCAATTATCGATATAACTCAATTATCGATAATACGCCGATGCATTTAGGTCCCAATTAGGAGAAGGGAGACGAGCGCGGCCGCGTAGGAGGCCCTCTGCGCTCTCCTATTATGTTGTGACGCGAACTACATATGACCGCAGACAAGATTACGAGGTAAATTGTCAAGGGACGCGGCAAATGCGTTTTCCGACAGTACCGTCGTCAAACGTTCCGTGCGTCGCGACGCTACTCGTACTCGCGAAGACGCTCGTTACAGACGGCTTTCAGCTATTGCTACTTTCGAGAGCGTCGCTCCAATCTGACCCATTGTTTCCGAGCGCGTCCTCGACCCCCATTGTTCCCCGCGGAACAATTTTCTTTGAAAAATTCATACTTCGTTCAATGCCCGAGTCGATACCTCCAAAAATTCCTCAAATCGCAATCCAATTAATTAAGTTAGAACTGAAATTTCTTCCGATTCCCTTTGACGCACTTTTTCTTAAAATCGATAGAACACTCCTGGGAATCTTGTACAATTTTCCAAGTCATTCAATAAGACAATATTCAGACATCGTCTGGCTCAACCGTACCATGTCCTAGATTCTAGATGCAAATATCAATCTACGTATAATCTATATTTTGCTACTCACCGAAGAGGTCATTAAACAAGTTTCAAAAATAAATCGAAAGATGCTCCGCCAATCCAACTGGTCGAAATCCAAGTTCCGAAATTGTGCGAGTTGTTTTTCCGTGAATGATTCTGCGGACGGTTCGAGGAGTAACGAAAGCCCATCGCGGAGAAGAACGAGAAAACACGGCCATAACTTCGGGATCGGAACGCGACGAGCACTTCCGAGCTTTTATCGGGGCTTATTTTGAGAGAGCTCGCGTTCCTCGGCACAGGTTTGAAGAGGTTACCGTCTGGGGCCGTCTCGCCGCGCCATGCCGCGCCGGTTCGGTATAATGCCACCGCTATTTACATACGGTAATATGCAAAATGTGTATCAGCAACTCGGGCAGTGACGATGCAAGAATAACCTCGCCGGCGCCTTTTTCTTTTTTACAGCGCACGCACACGCACCGGCGTCCAAACATAACGGACCGCGACAGCAAAACCGGCGTGTCATGACCGAAATTGAAAACGTCTTTGATTCTCTTGCAAAGTCCTCTTACAAAGATATACATCTATCTAAGTCGAAGTGGTCCTCTGTTAGCAATTCCTGAAGGACCTTGTCAAAGTTGTAAACGATCTGCGATCGTTCCCTTCGTGGTGCGTCATTAGACTGCGGATTTCATAGATTTATCACAAAAAATAGTCTGATACAAAAATTGGAAGAATTGTGAATACATCAATTCTAAGATCAATACTTGAATTTAGAACTGCGCTTGAGGGAGAGTAGCTAAACTAGGTTTCAGCACCGCAGTTGTACCGAATTCTGAAATATCGCCTACAAAGATTTCTGTGTTCTTTTAGAAAAAATAATCGAACCCTTATAGGTAAACGCAAATTGCTCTCGAATTGCAATATACGCAGCTGCGACTGGTTCGAAGCATCGTGGATCGCGCGCTTGTAAAAGTTCTGCCGTTCTGGCGTTAATAAAATATCGTAACTCTAAACACCCGGCCGTTAACGAGACAAATGGTGATAGCGAAAATGTTCCTTCGTATCCCCTATAAAAATGTTAGTACCTAGAGACGGAAAGATGTCTTCCAGATCTTTTTATTACACCGCGAAAGCCTGGAACGAGGTGTTTACAGCCTGGCGGTCGCCAAAACGTGTTAACGTGTTACATTACCGCCAGCTATTTAGTAGATTCGAAGTCTTTTACAATGTGCACCTGACAATTTCTAGAAAAATCATTCAACAGCCACGACGATTTCAGGTACATTACTGTGATCAACCAACGAGCTACGGAATAATTTTACAGAAGATTTCAGATAATTTTTCAGAAGGCTTTCTACGAGCGATGTGTTAATTGCCGAGTCGAGAAGAAGATCGTGCCGGTGTGAACCGCGTCTCAGCTTAAAGGTCCGAGAGGAGGCGCGCACGTAATTTCCTTCCGTCGTTACACGATATCGGCCGTTCGACAGAACAATGCAGGTCAACGTAGAAATCCGTCAACCGTTCAGGCTAATTTACCAAGCTGTTTACCCGCCGCGAAGCTCGTCTATTATTAACAGGGCCGCGAGACAGAGACCGATAGCCAGTTCGAAAGGAAGAGGGAGAGGCGGGAGAGGGGAGGGGGTAGAGAGTCGGTGGGGACTGTTAAAGAATAAGCGGCGTTATTCGCGAAACCGGGATCTCTCTACCCGAGTGTAACATTTCCCTCGGGTTGTAACGATCCCAGCGAGCACACGTATCGTAAATTACCCGGTTGGACCGGGTCCAATCGTCGCCAAACGCTAAACAATTTGCAGATTATCGCGGCGCGAACGGGAATCCCGACGACGCCCACGCCGCGCCGCGAAAAACAACATTGTTCAACGCCCAGAATTATGCCCATAATCATATCGAGAAAATGGGCCGTCACCTAAATAACACCGTCCAAGTTCAGTTGTCCCGCGGACTAGGCGGCCCGCAGTTTAGACGCTATACTCTCGTCGTAGATCGACTACAGCCGCAAGGTTATTTTTCATTTGGAAAATTTATTTCGACACAGTTTCCTGGAAGGTTGTCGACGATGTATCTAAAATTGTTTACAAACTTGTCATCGTATGAATAATTTTACGTCGTACATTTGTCACGCGAGTTTTTATTTAATATCGAAGTAAAACGATATTTCTATGAATTATTATTTTTCTATTCATATTTCCTGAGAGATTGGTTGCATTCAATGAAACCGTAATATCGCGAATTTATACGCAGAATAGAGATGTTTTGTGTTAATTGTAAAACGCTGGAAGCAAGTTTGTTTGTTCCACTGATAATTCCAATAAGCCGACAACATTGTGTCGCCGTTCTACAGCTCTTTTAACCTGTCTATTGACTTATATTATTATCGCGAATGCATAAAATCCGCGGTCTGCATAAATTTCCATTCCGACGAGACTTTGCGATGCTTTTCCGGGCACGGTCTCTACATACTACATATCAGGAACACACAGAAAATATATTTCGCGCGAGAGTTCGGCGATTGATTTGTTGCACGACACATAGTTGCCGATGGACAGAGCGTTGGAATTTTGCTGGGACTGCGCGTAAACCGCCGCGATTTCCCGCACAGTAATCCGCGAGGTGTCGTCCGTGAACCGAACCGTGGGAGAGACGCTGCCTGTTTACCATATAATTCAACAGATATTAGGTAATAGCCGTGTGAATCGCGCTTAAGCGACACATGGCGAGCAGCGATCTAGCGAGCGACCGAGTACTTACGAGCAGTCACGAAATTTCTTCGGTGTGTTTCGTCTCCCACGGGAAATCTCGGTGGCGGCGGCGGCGGCAGGTTCTTCGTCCTCGTTGCTCGTCGCTCGTCGTTCCTCTCTACGAAAAAATGACTGTACGACGAACCAGAGCCCCGAGTCTATTTCCGTCCGCCGCGGTCTAAAATTAAACGCGAGCTATTCGCGGCGCCGCGGATTCGATTGTACGGGATCTCGCGTACCAAGAGATCGCGATACCGCGACAACAATCCCCGGTCTCGAGATGCCGCGCCGGGGAATTTTCGGGCCTTGCGCGGATCCGGAGAAAATCCCAAAAATCCTCTATCCGTTCCTTTCGACGAATTTAAAACGACTTTAACACACATCGTCACGAGAATTTTACGCACTTCGCACGAGTTGCAACTATTTACAGAACCCTTCAGTTAATTAGCCTTGCGCCATGTTTCGGTTAATTACAACATTAATAAATTGATATTCGGTGGTGTTAATTATATGACAATCAGGATAATTACATAACGCCGGTTACCGACGAGCCCCGTGGCGTAGAACGTGTTCAAGCTTAGTATTTTATTAGAATAATAAACGGCCCCTGTTGCAGGTGCATGTGCTCTGCAGGCCAGTGTGCACCCAAACCAGAACTTTTCTGGAGAAATTGTATAAATCCACCGAATATCGAGATCATTTGCGAATTGCTAGAACCTAGTTTCACCCGAAGAAACAGCAGATATCTTCGTACGGAAGGTGCCCGCGTCGATTGCAGCGTAACCCCAGCAGACCGTAACCCGCGGCCGTCGAATCGCGTTAATTGCGAGCAACGAATGAGACGATTTAACCCGTGGTTCATACCAGTTCGTACCGGCCGACCGGCTTATTAACTTGCCTTCGCGGACTAACTCGATTCGTTCATCTCGAATTAAACGAACGCGCGCGCGCCGCGACAGTTGCGGTGGCGCGAAAATCGCTGCGCGTTTTTCTGCGTCTCGTCACACGCCGAACATTTGACACGCATATGTTGCCTGGGAACTATTGGGCGCCTTCTTGCCTCCATTGACATTGCCACGCAACTACCGCTGGCGTATACGGTTAGAGAATTTAATAAAATCCTCCTTTAAAAAGTTTCCTGGACACTAGGTTTACGGGACCCGTCAAAATGACGGGTTCTAATATTTTTAATTGACGAATATTGAGACTGTGAAGATGCATTCATGAGGAATTATTTATTTTTTCAGGTATATATATATGTTATAAAAAATGTGGCAAAAAAATTGGAATCAGTCTTATTATTTCTATAAAATAATATAAAATACTCACTTTTAGTGCTGCTACTGTTAACACTAAACCTACCACTGCCGGTCAAATGACCGGTTTTATATTTTTCATTTTACAATTATTGAAACTATAAAGTTACTTACATGGAAATTGATGCGATACATTTTTTTATCCTAGCACATATTGCAATAAAAATTCTACAAAATCTAAATGAATAGAGCCTTGTCATTTTTATAATCTGTAACGCTTTAATCGCTTTTAGTGCTCGGTAGGATTAGTGTTAACCCTTTGCGCACGAGTGGTCACCTCGAGGCGCAACTACAAAATTGCTATATCGATATTCCAAGTATTTTATGACATTTAATAAATTATTGAACATTTAAGTAAATTTCACCAGTAGTTTCCTATGCACAAAACTAAATTATGTAACATGAAAATGTTCTAGGTCGGAAGAAATGCTTGCGAAGGGTTAATTTACTTTTGAACGCTCCGTTTTGAATGCACCTTTTTGTGTTTGTATATTTTCGCAGCACACTTAACCCAGACCTCATATTTTCAAGTGCAATTAAACGAATGCAAATGAACGCTCGTTAAAAGCATTGTTCACCGGGAGAACGCGACGCAGTTGACAACCTGCTCGGAGCACGTGTCGCTCGGGAATCGGTCGTCGCTACGTCCATGTGTTTACAGCGTGGTCGAGACCGCCGACGACACTTAAAGCCGCGCACGCACCGCTCTGTGTACCGACTAAAAATATATCGTTATGCCATACAATTCTCGCGATGCTAAAATTGGAAAGCAACGGGCAAGCCCGATCGTCGCGGACTCGGTAGACGAGCCGCTCGAACGCCCGACGTTTTTCAAATTCCGTGAATTATCGCTCCCCTCCGATCGCCGTGCGTTTCTCTTCGTCTGGGCTGCGTCGATCAACCGGAGCCATCGTGGATCGCAGAACTAGTTCATTCTTTCGTAGAAGATCAAAACGATTAACCACCTCTCTAGTTCTTTGACACGTTACCGCCGAAACACTGGATCGCTGTTTAACCATTTGGGTCTAGAATAAATTTCTCTAATAATTTCCCTTAATATCAAAAAACCGAGTTGGTAATAATAACATTTTGTTTTTTAGACTTACAAAATGTGCATCATATTTAAAATATTGTATATCCGGTCTTCCGACGATTCGAGTCTTCGCAAAGAATCTTTTTTCTCGCGACAAAAAGTTCCGAGAATTCCATCCAACAAAAATCGACGAGAACTCTCGAGGCTGGCCGATACGAAAGGGGGTGAAACCGAATATAAAAGGGTAATGTATTCTCTGAACCCACCGGGGACTTGGCCGTGATTTAGCCTCGGCGTTCGCGAGCGCCGAAAATCGAGTCGCGTGACCGTCCGATTCCCTGCCCCTCGTGCCCCCTCCCCTCGCGAGTCCCCACTAACTGGGAAACACGTTGGCTTGGCGCAGGGATTCTACGACTCGCTGCCAAATCACGTCGATCGAGTTTATGCACGCTTTATTTGCACAAAGATGCAGCGCCGTCTCGCGAGATTTCCACTTCGCCTGTTACACGAGGCTTGCATACAAAGCGTGGGGGAATGCATGCCGGTTGTGTCCGGCCCCCCAACCGTGTCTTATTGTCCGCTCGTTACTTTCAAGTTTCTGCATATTTCTTCGAGTTCACTGCTGTCCGAAATGCGAAATCGCAGTTGGGGAACGTGGCGAATTCGTGGCCGCGCTGACGGCTCTCGTAAATAATGTTATTCCTCGGCCTCTATAAACGATTTCGAGCGACGCTGCAGACATTCTCGAAAGGAGAAACATTCGTCTCGCGAGAAATCGCTCGATTCTTGTTGGAGCATTTCCTCTCTAATCGTTTTCGCGAGGACTGCTTACGAAACAAGCTTTTGCACCTGAGATTGAGTTTAGAGTTTCGTCAAGTAGTAGCGTTATTATTTTTCATCTGTGTTCCGGGGAACAATAGCCTCGTTTTATCGCTAAAAAATAATTTTGAAGAGAACGTGTTCTTAAGCACCTCTGAAACGTACATTGCAGATGTATTGACATTAATGCAGAAATTCATCAATTTTGTAGATATCTCAATTCATGAAACATTCATGAAACACAGCCCGAAGATAGCAGAATAGGGCAAAAATATTTGCAAAAAGTTCCTCCTCGCAGCTTCCATAAAATTAATGGACTGTTACGGTTAGACACGTTTTGAATGGTAACCCATTTGGCCCTTCCGGATTGCTGTGTCGGAATAATTAGAGATATTGATTCCACGAAGGGTTTCGGATGACGGGTTATCGAAACCCCCTTAGTAATAAATTACAAAACAAAGAACCACACATGGCCCCCACCTCTGTAGGACCGATTTTGGGGATATAAGGGACCTAGGCCCTCCTCAAAATTGGGTGACATATGCGTTCTCAAGTTAGTAGACCTTCGTCCGCGACACAGTAAAGTCATAGCAAGATCGGGCTAGTTCTTATCGGAGCAAATAGAAAGCGAAATTAAAGTACGTAGGTTACAAAGATCGCGGTTAGAGCACCCCCGCATTACTCGGTGCGTGAAAACTGAGAAGGTCCGCGACATAATTATACGGAACATGTGTAAACCAAGATTTGATTAAGAATATAACATTACTTTATTCCTAATTATCAGAGTATTACAATTCCCAATCCATCTCGAATCCCCAGACGTTGGTATTCCGCGACGATACCCAGTCGAAAACCCTCAACCCCCTTATTCCATAGTGGTTACCTGGCGATGATGTAGGCACCGGCCAATCCGCTAATCCTACCAAACCTATAGTGGCTCCCCGATGATGCAATAGACATCGGCCAGTCCACTTTTTCCAAAAGACAGCGGCTCCTCGGTGATGAAATAAACACCGGCCAATACTCTGTCCCCTTAAACACGTAGCGATCCGATGACAGAATAGTCATCGCACAGTCTACGTGTTCCTATCTAGGTGGCTCTCCGATGATGCAATAGTCATCGGCCAGTCCACATCCTAAAACACCAACCCTCGGCTCACGCCAAACCTCGACGTAACCCTTGGCTCGTAACAGGACCATCGTCAACGATGAACCAAAGCCTTCGCTGCCGATCTATTCTAAAACGAACGTTGCACTAGGCGTCTGTCTAGAAGACAGCAGAATAGAGCAGATACTTGCAAAAAGTTTCTCCTCACAGTTTCCTTAAAGTTAATAGACCATCGTCGACGATGATTCAGAGGCTCGACGGTCGCTCCGCGGAATTTTTCCGCAATCGTTTCCAAAAAATCGCGGCATCTCAAGCGTCCGATGAATCTAGTCTCCACGGCGAGTTCCCTGCACAGACACGCTCGCACACGATCGTCTGCTTGTCGTTTACAAATAGGATCGCGCCGCTCGGGGAATGCGGTTTTCCTTGAACCTTGCGCCGCGCGGCTCCATTCGGTGTTATAATTAATAAACGCGTCGCTCTTGTCTCGCTCGGAACGTACGACGCGGCGCGCTTGTCTCGAAAGCTTCCGAACTTCCTCGACGTCCGACGATTTTCATTGATAACGCATCGCGAACCTCTCTCTCTCATTCGCTCTCTCTCTCTCTCTCCTCTCCTCTCCTCCGCTCTGGTTCCCGCTGTTTATCTCGTACGAGCGGGCGCACGCTCGCAAACGGCGCCCATCGGCCGATGACTCGCAGTTATTCAATCGTGAACGACGGCGCTCGCGCGAGCTCGCGACACCGGGCTTCCGGTATCCAATGCACCGCGATCTAATTCCTAACTTGCCACTGCTGAACTGCTTTTTACCGACGACCCTTGCTTTCGCGGCGCTCGGTCGATTCCCCCGGGAAATAATTACGCTGAAACGATGTTGGTAGCGATTTCGAAGTTGCGCATTAGAAACGTTAGACGTTGTTTTGCAGTACGCAGGATCGAGTGACAGAATTAGTTGTCTAGATTTAGAAATTAATTTTCGGATCGCCGTGTTCATTGTGTCGAGACGCAAACAGCTGGACAGAGCACCGGGAGCATTTAATAAACAGCTCGAAGAAATGATTCGCAAGCATTTTTATCTGGTGTAGACTTTCGACAGAGTCCTTCACCGAATCGTGAAAGAGCGCACCAGCAATAATGCCAGTTTACAACGCGCGAAAACTTTACAAAACACAAGAGTTTCCACAGACTGGAAAGGCTAATGAATATTAATCGGCTTCTTTGTATCCAATCGTTCTCGGTAAGATGACCATTTAAAATCGCCGATGGATCATCGCCGCGTCGACGCGACAACAAACGAACGTACACTTCGAGAATACATACGCGAGGATTAATCGAAGACCAGATCGGACTGGACAGATTCGATACAACCGTTTCCGAAATTATTAATAGACGACGTACTCCATGTTACAGCTGCTCGTATTGGGGGGCGAAGATTTTCGCGTGCAGATGCACGGTCTAGCTGGGCCGAGAATAATTTTGCCTATCTGGAGTCGCGGTCCCGAATTATCGCGGCGATAAGCACGAGTGCAAAGGACAGAATTAGGGTCAGGTGCGGATCGCGGGCCAAAGTTGAACCCGCGGGCCGGGAATAAATGTCCGCGCGCGAGCAGCGGCTATTAGAAGCGACGCCCGCGGCGATTCCGCGTACACGTTCACGGCCGCTTCGTTTTTATCTCGTTGCACTATAAATCGTGTCTCCTCTCTCTCACTCTGTCGTCGAGAGAGGAGACGCTCCTCCGCGACCGCCTTGTTCCCGAGCGAAACGTCGAAGGATATTTTAATTATAGTATCGTCATCGATTGCGCGCGGCGTCTCTCTCTCTCTCTCTCTCTCTCTCTTGTCTCTCGTATTCGAAACGTGCGCGCGCGCGCTGCTATCTCTCCCCCCTCTTTCTCTCTCTCTCTATCTCTCTCTCTCTCTCGCCACGACCGAAAATTAGCGGCAGCCGCCGCCGCCGCCGCGTGTTTATGGGAGCCTCTCGGCCGAGCCGGGCCCGATCCGGCGTTATCTAATACAGTCGGCCACGATAACGAGGAACGACCATTACCGCGGCCGAGCGTGACATTAATCGCGATTACGACGATTACCACGATTACGACGCCCGGCCCCGCGAGGAAACGCCAAATTATTTCGCCCATCACGCCCTCCGTGTCAATCATCGGCGGTTCTCCTCGCCATTTTCTCATTTTTTCCGCGCTGCTAAGGTACGTTGCCCGAGACGCGCCGATTCAGCCGCGAGTTTGCTAAATTGATTAGCTCCGCGAGATAAACAGCGCAGGGGGGATTGATTGATTATTCAGATTCGAAAGTTCTTTCAATTCTTATCATTCGGCGGTGTCAAGCCTGATCGGCAAGGAAATTGATTTAATAGAGAAAGGCGAGACCTAACCGGATTTTCTAAAAACAATGTGTTTAAAAATTAGAGGTGATTTTAATGAAAATCGTATGTAAAACGTTCAAATTTTTCCATAAACATTTATCTACATATATATGTGAATATGATCAAAAAAAATTTATATGATATTAGACAAAATGCAAAATTATCTCCATTAATTTCTGCATACAGGGACTACGTAGATATTAATTATACGAGTTGCAAATAATTTAAAATATTTTAAATATGCCCGCTTCGTTGCATCAGGTGTACCTATTTTTGTTATAAATGCATAAAATCCTATCTATTACATTTCGTAACCTCGCTTCTCGGGTATATGGACCTATCGTTCGTTCCAACAGTTGAGTTTACTGTGTCCTTATTAACGTAGAACATATCAACAAATATATCCAGTCCTGCAAAAGATATTTATCACGAAAAAGTTGTGCAACAATGCTCTAAAAGAGTCTAACAAGTCAAGATCTAGGTTGCTGGCGGATACGTTCCGCACGGTGACGTTAGTTCCGGTGAAGTTTGCGCATAATATTAAACCAGAGACAGGAAGTCTTCCCAGCAATTTGGATTATGAAATATCCTGGATATCCCTGACAGGATTACGCGGTGTTCATTCACAAATTACACCTCTCGATTACGCTTACGTTCCAAGACGGACGGATCCCTGTTGTGTATACAGTTTACGAGCGATCCTTTGATAATCCTCTAATCGCGGTCCGCCGTCGTTCATTCATAAACGCGAAATTCATTCAAAAATACGCTCCGGTGGTTTGTACACGAAGCGTGTCCATGAGCGCACGTGTCTTTAGTGGACTGCGGATTTTATGCATTTACAACAAAAACAAGTAGCCGCAACATTACAATTTTTCAGGTCTTTTTGTCGTTGCATAACTTCTTACAATAAAACGTAAATATACGTCTATCGAATTCTCTTCAAGTACCACAGAGTGGTTTATCCGCGGCACCATCGATGAATTTTCGTCAGAGTCTCTGATCGATCGGATTAGTGCACAAGTTTAGTGTTACCGAGCACTAAAAGCGCCGAACGCGACGTTGTACCGTAAAACGGATCGAATTTATTTAGACCTTGCACCGCGGATTGAAATTTACTCGAGCATTTCCTAGGGAAGTGTCCTTGCGATTGTAACAATTGTAAGAGAAAAAGAAAAACCGGTCGTTTGACCGTGGCTGGTTCAGCCACGTCGAGTCGGGTTGGTCTGTGTCGGTGAGAGTCGGCAGTCGGTGTTCGACCGTTCGTAAAACGGATGAGACGTTTTATGGGGGCGAGATTCATGAAACGAGAAAATTCTAGGACGATCTCCCTCTCTCTGTCCTCGGTGGAGTGGCGGAGGGGGGGGGGGGGGTGTCGCGGTGCAAGCCAGGCCAGAATGAAGATAGAAGTGAATTATTTCGCTTCGATCCGGCCCGGAGTCCGGAGGAGGACACGACAAGGGGTCGAAGAGGGTGAATCCTCCTAGTCCAGGCGAACGAACTCTCGAGTGTCTGGGAAACGGAATGTAATTTACTTCGATTTCATTTCGCCGCGGCCTGATTTTTCTCTCGGCTCTCCCTGAATACATCTTGATTATCCCACGCGGATTACCAACTTTGTTTGCCGACGGATTCATTTTAAACGCGCGCGCCACCGTATCTGTACCGCCTCCCCATTATCGATCCCTGCGGGCTAAGTGGATTTATTCGGCCGTCGATAAACTTCTGGTCGAACGGGGTCGATCCCGTGCTTAGACGCTGCTGTTCCGGGTCGGCTTTGACCCGCTCGCTTCCTCCGACTTCTTTGTTCCCAGCCGTACAACAGACCCCGCGAACGACGAGGATGCACGATCTTTTAAACACGCCGCGTTTTTTTTTTTCTTTTTCTTTATATTTTAAACGCTGCACGAGTAGATTAATTGATCCGGTAGTTCCCGGAGGAGGCGGCTTTGTTGCTCCGCGGACCTATTGTTTTATTTGCCAGTGTGCAGCAGCTTGTTAGAGATTAGCGAATTTATCGCATGCCTGGGTTGCTCGAAGAGAACGAGGGCAAATAGAAATTAACCCTTAAATTGGTCCGTTGACAGCGTTCGGTTCGCGAACGGTAGCGTAAACCACAAAATTTTATTTTTAAGCTTATAACAAGGGTTAATTTCTTCCCTCTACCTCCGTATAATTAGACTTGCGGATCTTCGTGTATCCGTGACGAGAAACTAAACTGTGAGAAACATCGAGGAGTTTAATTATTTACTTTGCGATATCATGAAAATATTTATCTCGCATGAAGATCAACAGTCTCGCAACACCGAACCCTCGACAGTGCACAGGATGGTGAAAACCAGTAATAAAAAAAAATTGCGAAACATCCTGTGTCCGCAGCGAAAAATGTTTTCGCGCCGCGAGATAAATGATTTAGCATGTGCACACATTAGCGCAGAAAACCGCGTGGAACGAGTGGCAGCGGGGATTAATTGGTCGCGATGGTTAATTGCAGACGGCGCTGAACAACCTGGAGGAGATGCAGCACAATTCCATGGTGTACCGTGACAACGACAGGAGCAAGAACAGGGGGGTTGGACCGATGCGGGCACGTCCAATGGAGAAGAGGCACGACACCTCGCCGTACAGCGGCGTACCTTACCTGTCTCCACCTCCGCCGGATACCTGGAGGAGAACGAACTCGGACTCGGCTCTGCATCAGAGCGCGAACGAAGCCTGCCAGTCGGCCAACACCATTCCCCATCGACGAGGTAATTAGAAACCATCCGGAACGCTACAATCGAGTAGGAACGTCGCGCCTAGATACAATCGACGCCTTGGCTCGTTGATGGTACGCCGAAGACCATCCGAACGAACAAGGATCCCTCGATCGTTGTAATTCCGCGAGTAAACGCCGACTACGCGTGTCGCAAGGACGAAAGTTCGCTCGACTTTCCCCCCATGTAATTGTTAGGTGTGACTGCCGGTAGTTGAACAACTACGCCGCGCCGCGTCGCGTCGCGTCGGCCGAAACTTCGGAATCACATTGCGACTTAAAGAAAACACGGATCTCCCCTTGTTAACCAATTAAACTCGAGCCGACTGCGGCGAACTTCCGAAACTCAATTACCGCTAACAAAAGCGCGCGGAATGCGATCGCGTGAAATACACTGCACGGTGGAATTTTTCCGAAAAATCTCTAACCAACCGGTCGACTTGATGGCAATCTCAAGCTGGATTGTTCGGTCGATCGTTTAACCCCCGCCCCGGCGGGAAGTGGAATGCAGACGCAGCCTCCACCGATCGACGCGTCGTCGCACGAAATAAGTCACGTCTATGGAAATAAGGACGTAACTCATCGCTGCTAATTAAGCCTAAACGAATCTCTACCCACGGCCTTCTGTGTCTCTCCCTCGCTTAAAATTCCTCGAACTACGTTAAAGTATGTCTTGCTCTTCGGGTTTTATCCAGCTGCCGCGGCTTGCACAGTTTTTTCGGACGTTTGTTTGAAAATCCTCTGGGAGGAGCTCTTCGTATTCGGAGTAGCTTGGATTGTGTTCGGAAGTACGATTTTCTTGCGCGTCACATGTCAAATGCCCCAATGGGCGTGGTTTGGGTACAGTGTTTTCAAGAGGCGGGGCTTCGTTAGTCCCTCCCTCTAAAGTACTCGGAGAGCCGTGGCTTCGTTGTTCCCTGCTTCTACTCGGAGAGGCTTGGCTTGTTGCTGTTTCTATTTAAAGTGTCCAGAGGGGCGTGGCGTCGTTGGCCCCGTTGCGGCTAGAGCCGGGACAATGCTCCACGGGGCAATCCGCGTTCCTGGTCGCTATAAACATTGTGCCAACCGTCAGAACTTGATTCTGTGCACAAAAGTTTAATACGTTCGAATATACGGTCGTTAAAAATACCGAAGACTCAGCATAAATAAATGCGTTAGTCCGTAGGATTCCTCGAATCAACCTTTTTCCAGCGGACAATCTATTCTAACGAGCGGCGACAGGCGTTTAAAAATGTGCGTCGCTAGTAATAAAATATGCAATCAGATGTCCGCTTGTTAATTCCACGGCGAACGGGACAGCGTCGCGAGACGTTGTCTCAATCGTAGCTGAGAATCTCGTGTCGTCGTCGTCGTCGTAGTTGTCGTCGTCCACGAGTCACAAACGGTCAATCTGTCGGACAGTCGATCCGCCATCTGTCGCGATTCAACTATTCCGGGCGGTCTCGTGCCGTCGCGTTCGTTCTCGGTACCGAACCGCATAAATAATCAATTTGTCAACTTGACACGAGCGTTCGCGGGCTCCTGTTTCGGTATCCGCGTTTTTCCCCGGCTTCGAGAGTAATCGGAGAGCTGCCGCGATGTTCCTCATTTATCTTTTTTTTTTCACCGACATTGCTCGCCCTCGAAGATGGAGGTTAATGCTGTTGCAAATAAAATTGGACGGCTAATCTCGAGCGTAATGTCGCGACCATTAAGTCCGTTCGCGCGCGTCGCTGCCGGGGAAAAAATGATCCTTTTAGAAAAATTCACATCGTCCCGACGCTCTCGCTAAACGCTTTTTAATTCGTCCTATTATTCCTGGCGGAATCCTGTTACACCGTCTTCAAGCACGCGAGAAATACGCTTTTCAAAACTGGTCCTGAGAGACTGAATTACAGTATATTTTCAATTTTCTCTTCAAGCAAAATGCGTACTCCACGGAATACTCGAAGAAGACTGTCGGTCGATTTGAGGGAAACTTTCTCACTCGTCCAATATTTCGGGTGCAAAGCGATGCGAATCCGATCGCGAGTCGATTCCGCGGAGGTTCGCCCGTCTCAGGAAATTCCCTCGTTATCATATTACCCGGTTACCTCGTTAGCTCGTTACACAGCGAAGTAGCGAACGTCGAGTTTCGGCGCAGACGATGCCTTTTGAGAGCAGCGTTTCCTCCTCTCACCTGTTAATCGTGGATCAGAGTTGCACCCGTTTCGAATCTCCATCGCCGAAATATTCTGCCGCTATTTGTCCATAAAAATTGTGGGAATTCGAGCTCACGAGAGTTATCCACTGGAACTAGGCAGTGTTCTTATTTGCCCTAACTTACGCAAAACACAACGATGTAAATGGTTTACATTATTCAATTTGTTCGCACTTGAATCACCGAACGTCGCAGAGAACAATTTGGACAACGAATAGAACACGTCGATGAGAGATAGTGAAGAATCGAGACTGAATTAGACCGCGCGCCCTCGACAAATTTCTTATAAAATATTTCGTCCAGCGAAATAGGAGATGGGCAGTGATAATTGATCGGAAGATGCGAGTTTCGGAGCGTTCGGCGGGATCGCGCAAAGATGCACGGGCTCGAAACGGGTCGTCGACCCCGGCACGTCGGGTTTTCCGATTCCGGTCGGTCGCTCGGGATATAACGCTCGCGCCTTCGATGATTCCCTCTTAATCTGGGCACCGGCCGACGACACGAGGGGATCCGAATTGAAACGTTATACCCGCAGCAACGTAACCAAGTAGCATTACATGGTGTTGCGTTACTCCCGCGAAATCAGACGCCCCGACTTGGATTATACATATGCATATATGTATGTATGCGCGACGGCGAGGTAAATTGCGTGTCCGGAAGCGTGCTGCTGCGCCACGGGACACGGTGAAATTGAAACCCTCTCGGATCGCCGTTATTTCGACCGGACAAAATGCTTGAAAACAATTCGGCCGTTGTGCAACAATTAAACGGGACAGCACGCGCTTTGCCGCGCGCATCCTGTTTCATCGAGCCCCGCCTCTCTTTCGCTTCGCGCGGGGAAACGAGTTAACATTAAGCAACGTTGGCGCAACGTTACGAGCACAGACCGTTGCTATTTACTGGCACTTTTCTGGCTGAAATGTATACGATAGGGGCCGATCGTGTCGTTGCAGCGTGGAAACCATTTTTTATCCGCAAGCAGCGAATATTACCCGTTCAATCGCAATATTTCTATAGAATTTCTATATAATAAAAAATTAGTAATTTCTAATCGTTATCACGAAATTGTCTGTCGAAGCAATTTTCTGGCCGAAGCAAGTAGAGTGAACCAGTATGATCGGACAACAAGCGCCGACTTTCTAAGCGACGCGCTTTTTGCTCCGGCTCGCTTTCACGGTGTTTTTTATTGCCTCATTTGCCATACAGATCAGCACACCATGAGCGGATCCGGGAGCGACAACCGGGATCTGCACCATCACGGCTTCATCGAACGGCCGAGATCGTCCTGCGAAATGCCCAGAGTTCCCGGGATCAAGTGAGTCTGATATTATTTATTTATTTATGTTTTTGTTTTTTAACGGCGCTGAGGTCGCTTACAATGTCTTACATCTCGCGATAGACCGTCGTCGACTGTTTCTCTCCTCCCTCGATAGAGCCGGCCGCCCCATTGTCGCGGAGCCGGTGTACGCATTGTCTATGCGCGGTGCGACTATTGTACGAGCCTCATTGTAGTCGTCCCGTATTATATCGCGTACACTAATGGAGTTTATATAATTTTGAATGGGCGCCGTCCGGTCTCTGTTCTCGGGGCCGCCTTAAATTATTAACCATCGATTTTGTCCGCGATCAGCTTTAAACAATTCCTCTATTCTTTAACGCTATCGATCCGATGGCGATGCTAACATTTATCGGGTTGTTAGCTTCGCGTTTATTCGCCGTCACACGACGAGAAAAACTGCATTCTAGTGTTCGCAGGCGCTTCACGGGTTTTCAGTGATTTCGGTTTCAGACCGGCTTTTCCTCTTTTGCCCGCAGCATATACCCGAGCTCCCAGCCACCTGGACAGCAAATCCCCATAGGAAACAACACAGGATCGTTGCCGGACCTGAGCAACGTCCATTTCCCGTCGCCTATTCACACCCCGTTGGACCAGGAGGATCACTCGAGCAGTACACCGTTCAGCAACGTAAGTCCGACCAATTATGCCTCGATCCCCTTCCTCTCCTCTCTTTCTCGTCTCTCGACATAACATCAAGCTACGTGCACACTGACGTTGACGTCCAGCAACTTTTTGTCGCCTCTAAAATATAAAAAATGTAACAAGACTTTATCGACGTTAATCCCAGTGTGAACGTAGCTTCGCGTTGCTGCGCGCGCAATGTCCGAAACGCGCAATACTTGAAGTCCCTTCGCGCGAAATTGCTTGTCCGTCCCAGCTAACTTCGAGCTCTAGGTTCGATTTTATTTTCGAAGATGTTTCACATATTTCTTACTTTCTCAGCGAATCTGGAACGCCTCGATCCGAGTTCGGACATTCCACGCGCACCGACCTGCAGTGCGCATTCTTCCGTGGCTGCACGTTTCTCAACGACTCATTCTCGCTCTTCTAACACACTCGCGCGTTTCCCTTTTAATTCAGTCGCGCGCGCGCACACACACACATGCGCTCGCGGGGGAAATCTCTGTACCCGGGGCGCGAAATTAGTATATCGCGCAGTAGCTCGCGGAGGCTGGTCCGAACTGATGCGATGATTCATAGGAAACTCTGGGATATTCGAAAGTACAGAAACTGGATCGATACTCCTTTTTTGCTTGCTGTGCTGTACCTCGGACGTGAGTCATTGCTTTCGTAAACTGTTTTCATACGTGCTACCAATCTGGAATCCCGAGAGCCAAAGGATTTCAGCTTGTACGTCCTAACAGGTTCGTTCGATGTTCGAAACCTGTCTGGTATCTTACATTAATTCGGACATCTCAAAATTTTTGTCGATTGCAAGGAACAAGAACTGTGTAGAAATGTTCTTCAGTTATTTGAACATGTTAACGCTAACCTACCGTTGTCGGTCTAATGACCGGTTTTATACTCTTCATTTTGCAATTATTGAAATTATATTACTTACAGTGACTTAATATTCAGACACTCTTGTTACGTGAAAAGAATTTCTGACAAAAATTGCATTTGGTCGGAATTGAAGGGAAAATGCTAAAAGTTGTATTTTGCAAGTTTTTTATTTGGGCTTATATTGAAAATTCAGAAAACACGTCTCATACGCATCTTCATGGACGTCGGCCAACGTTGCAATGAGCTTTATAAACATTTAAAGATGGTGAAAATTGTAGTTTTCCACGATTTTTCGCCTCTAACTGCACGAAATCTAAAGACTCTTACATCTTGTAATGCCCGTCTTTTTCTCCCGCAGCATCAACAGATTTCGATGTAACTTTCACAATGCATACAATCGACATAGATCTACAAAACGTATTTTTTAAATTTTCGATATAGACCCACGCAAAAAAAGTCGTAAAATGCAACTTTCAGTATTCTCTTGAGAATTCCGACCGATTGCAATTTCTTTAAAAATTTCTTCTCACATCGTGTAGTAAACTAATTGCTCAGACTGCTGGAAAAAGTTCAAATCGTATGGTTTAACAACGTCCGAATATTAATGTGAATCGCTGTATGTACATGGAAATTGGTTGGATGAATTGTTTTTGTTCCAAACACACATCGAAATCAAAATTGCACAAAATCTAAATGAATGGAGCCTTGTCATTTTTATAAGCTAAAACATTTTAATCATTTTCAGTGCTCGGTAGGTTTAGCATTGAAAATATTGGATCTACATTCTCTCTTGAATTTTTCGATGTCCTCGAGACAGCGATTTCCCTGTGACGGAGTAAATTGCCGACAGACTTTGACAGTATCTCCGCGATTAGCGGCTCTAGACGAACGGAACGAGGAACAGGTGGACGGTCGTGAGACGAACTAGAAATTGATATTTTCCTTCTGGGAGGCTACGGCTGAGTCACGGCAGATCGGTGAACGACATCGCGTCACGAACCGTCCTCGGCACGCGTGAAAATATGTGTGCGAACTCCGCGCGTGTCGATATCAACGAGCGAGATCGAGATCGCGATCGCGTGCGTCCTATTTACAGCGCGTGTCTCCGCGCACACTTTTTTCTCGTTCCGACGATCATCCGGTGTATCTTTTCTCTCGTTCTATCTGTCCCACTGTTTCGTTCTCTGTCGATCTTGTCTCTGGCCACCTGTGCACGCGAGTACAGGTACGACGATCGGGTAGCGTCCCGTTCACGTCCACGCGCGTAGCACGGAAGCCTTTTAGGGTGGTAGGTAGTACTTGTCGCACGGCCAGAAAGATCGAGCGATCTTTTGCAGAGATCGAAATAAATCATCTTTTATTATCCACGAGAAAAATTCCGTTCGAACTCGTACGTTTCACTTGAAAAACTATCGGTTCTCACGGAATTTTTTTTAGTTATCTTATCCGTTCGGAATTTGTTTGAAAAGCGTTCCCGCGAAACGAATAAGACATTTAAGCGTCCAAGGGAATGGAATTATTTCAGCGTCGTCGAAGCGTTTTTCAAAGAAAGTTCCACGGTCCGTGTTTCGAATAGCACCTAGTCAAACGCTCTCTCCATAATTCTTTCGCTCCCCGGTTTTTTGAAATGGTCGTACTGCTGGTATATTCCAGAGCCCTCAAACGAGCAGTCCCACAAACCTGTCGCCGACCAGCTTGGCTCAAGCTGGTAGGCTATCCTTTTCACAGGATCAAAATCCGACCAGCGCCCACGTAAATATCCTTGCGATCCCGGTACTAGTGTTGGGTTTATGCATTGTTAGAGAATGCCGATGCACCCGCGGGGTGGCCGACAAATCGTTGTCCAAGAGGAACGAGCTCCACTTCGCATTCCAAAAGGAATGCTCGACGGATGCAGCTCCGATGACCTTGACACTCCATGGTCATCGGAGAAGAGCTCTTTTCCTAGAATAAATATTATAATACCAAGTTTCCAAAAAATTGCTAATACCAAAAGATTAATCCTCCGAACCATAAAATCATCTTAATCAGTATGACCAAAATTAGCAGATACCGTTGTTTAGCAAATTATTAAGAATATAAATAAAATATCTTTCAACATAAAAATCCCACGTTCCTCAAGGACAACGTTCGTTCGGCTACTTCCAGATTAGAAGCAAGTGCGATCGAGTCCAGAGATCGTAGGATCCCGAACGATCCTGCTAATCTAGGCTCGATCGCTCTAACTCGCTGGTAACAGACGGGAGAACGACGGCTGTACGTACTATAGTATTGCATGAGGCAAGATATTCTGTGCTTTTCTGTGCTTCGTAACCACTAGTGTGTTCCGAGAGTACAACGTCACAGAGGTTAGGCGATCGGAACCGATCTTGCGATCTCGACCAGCCGCCAGCGGGAAAGGTCGAGCTTTCGAGCTCTTAACCCGCGGGTGGACTATTAGAGCGTCCTCCCCGGAGCCTGGTCGGCGCAGAATTTCGTCGGGAGCAACGCCAATATCGTTGTTCGATCGGGCAATCACGGAACACGGTTTGTTAATCGGGGTCTTAGATCGGCGTTGGCTCCGGTCGAGTATCGATTTCGCGTTGCACCGTCCTCGTAAAACGTTAATGCGCCGTGCAATAACGAGCGTGATCCTGTAAATAATTCGCTTCGCGGCCGGATCCTCGAGGTGTCCGCTCGCCTAAACGCGCCTCCGTTCCCGATTACGAAAAATCTTCGTCGTTCGCTCTCGATCGTCCAGCATTTTCTCTTAACTAGTTTCGTTGACGCGTTCGATCGTCTGCTTAAGCCCGAACAACGTCGATCATTTAATCTAGCTCGATAGAAAAATCCCGCAACGAGCATTTTTTTGTTCTTAAGGAAATTTCTCGAGACACGTTTGGACCCGATCAGGCCCTCCAACTCGCCTACAGTTTATCCTGTAAACGCGATTGAGCGAAAGCAGAATGCAAAATTGTTCAGGAAATTTGGTAAAGTATGCTCAGATCGAATTGGGCTCAATCGATAAGAGCAGCCACGCGAGGCCTGCTAACAGGCAGGCATCCGGTCGTTCGTAAAAGTGTTAAGAGAAACTATCTATCGGGTCACGAGCGATCGACGAGGGAAATTAACATTACGCGCGGAAGCTCGATCGAGTTTGACACGAGCGGATTGGCGGGAGATGAATAGTCTCAGTTTCTTTCTTTGCCCCCCTCTGAACCGACTGTGTGCATACTAGGATCCCCAACCTTGCTCTCTTTCCCTTTCTTTCTTTCTTTCTTTCTTTCTGGTACCGCTCTCCCCGTACATTATACTGCTTTAGCGGCCACCTTTTACTTTTGTTTCACTTTTTTATTTCGCCTTTGTTGTAGTGTTTTGTTTTGTGTTTGTTATTTTGCAGAACCATTTATCAGTGCCTGTTAACTCTAGGTTTCTTCACACGTGTAAGGTTAGTAGCGACGTACGAACGTTTTTATTTTTCGTCGCGTCTCCCGTTCGCTTCCCTCTCGTCTCGGTTCTGCGCGGTGATCCGCAAGAACGCCGAAGAACCGCTCTCTGTTGAAATTGTTGCCGCGAGACAAGGTGTCCGACGCGAGAATTGTACGCGCGTCCCATATTTTTTTGGTCTAAATGATCTAAATATGAATTTTCAAGTTTCAAGGTCGTATCAAGGCCACAACACAGAGACACTTGCTTTCACCTCCAATCGCAACAGAGAGATTCAGAGGCAGTTTCTCGCGCGTCACCCTGCACATTGTATATTCTTTTCTTTCGTTTGATTCTTTTATTACGTGTTCCCCGACTCTTTGTCCCCCACTCTGTCCCCCTTATAGTTTCGCTTATTATACATATAGTGTCGAGCTTGTTGAACACGTTGATAGTTTAGTGTACACGTCGGAGTGGAAGTCACGGTTTACCACGGCGCGAGACGCGAAGCTAACGAGACGCGCAATGAGAAAGTCGGCCGAGAGGTATATCAAGTGTACAAAAAGCAAAGAGAAATGCTGCGGAATTTAAGGGATGCAGCGCAGCATAGAGAAACCATTTACAGATCAAGACTAGAAATCGTTAATTACAGCAGAGCGTTCTTAATATTTTTTATTCTAAATGAACGAAAAATTAGAAATTTTTGTAGTAAATTTAATTTAAAATAATTTTAATGTCAATAATTCTGAGCGTTCGCGTATATCACGTAACGCTGTCGTCAATTGTTGGTATAAAAATTTAATTTGCTTAAATCGCATGAAACATACCAAAATTAAAACTAAAGACAGGATCGCACAGATTGCAACAATATTTCTTGTTCGGAACGCTTCGCGCGATTCGGACATTTCATATGCAACAGCCTACCGCAAATGCGACTATGACGAGCTCAAGCGTTCTTTTTGTACGGCTAATATAACGAGAACGATTCCACCGGGCTGGAAGAAGGGCAGCGTCGACCGGAAGTTCGCGCAAATGGAAAATGTTTGTCGTTCAGTTTCGAACTCGTTTTGCTCCGGGTCCTCTGGGGGCGAGCGAGCGAGAGAGAGAGAGACACGAAGATTATGCCGCGGTCGGCTGAAACTTCCGTATCGCAAGTTCACCCGCTAAATGAATCCGATATCTTTGGATCTTGTTTGCATTTCGCGGGGAAGAAGTTCCAGGAGGCCGTTTGCTCCGCGGCCGGAAGCTAATTGTTCGCTTAAGAACGCGCCGCTCCGCCCCTCCGGCGAGCCTAACCGGAGAGCAAAGCGAGCATTAGGTCATATCCTCCGAGTAATTTGACCGGCGGATATCTCGGAAAGTTTCGCTAGCCCCTTCGAACCCTTCATGTTCTATTCCCGTTGAAATGAAATCATCTGGCTCGTACCGAACAACGCGCGATCGCAGAAAATCGAGGCGTAGATCCGACGCGTTCCGAAAATGTTCGAACCGATTCAAGCGAAGCGACTAGAAAAATGAGATCGTCCGCTCATGCGTCAGTCGTTTGATCGTAGAACCTTACCGCATCATTTTCTTTACGGTTACAGTGATTAAAACGTCTTCGTCCCCAAAAATGTCGTAGAAGAGAAAAGAATACATATATTTTTTGTATTGCTACATTGATTTTAATGCTGAAATATTGATTAAAAAATAGAATTCTAGAGAAACTTTGCTACCGCGAAACCGAGTAGTAGATCGCCTCGAAGAGAAGATCGTGGAGGCCCCTGAGAGGAAAATGGCGGTCCGAGCAGGGTCTCCGAGGACTCGGAACGAGTCGCAGGGTCCACTATCTTCCTCCGAAGGTCTCTCTTCCGGTCCCGGTGATCCTGTTTCCGATGTAGATCCGTGACGCTCGCCTCTCGACTGTGGTAAACCGCTTCCGCGACTTTGAATGTTCGCGAATCGGCGTAGAGAGATCGATTCGCGCGTGCTCGCTGCTCCGCGGCTAGTGTGTCCCATTCAGGTTGACTACGCGCGAACACGAACGAAAAGAAAAGAGTAGCGAGAGAAAGGCAAAAAAAATACAACAACAATCGAATAAAAAAAAACGAAATAGAACAAAAAAAAAATACAAAGAAAAGAAAGGCCGTATCACCGGCAGCGAACGTACCGGCGACCGATCGTTAATAGCGATGGCTGTGAAACAGGGTGTGGCGCTGGAAAACAGCACAAGTACTTCGCAACAAGATCCTCAGAGCTATTCGCAACAACCGGTGCAGCCGCCGTCGACGGCGACGTCCCACAGTCCGGCTGGCCACTACATTTATCAGCAACCGCACAGTCCTGTGCCACCGCAAAGTCCAGTTAGTATGACACCACGCTCTTTCGTGCTTCCTTTGTATCGTCAGAAAGTTCGACAAACTTCGGAAAAGATCGGCCGTTCCGAAAATCCCGACCCAAATTCGATCGATCAACGTTTCCAAACTCCAAGGCTAGATACACGCTCTTTAAACTATTTTTATCGACTCGCTTTGGAAATCTCGAACAACAACATGCTTGTTTCTTCTTGCTACTTCGGCCGAGTGTACAGCAGCGTGTATCCAGCCGTCTTGGTTTTGCTTGATCCTTGGAAGATGCAGGTCCTCTCGGAGTTTTTGGTGCACAGTGACCCGCGGTATGTGGTGCTCGTGAAACGTGGAAATTGCTTCGAACGTCTGTCCGAGTTCGTAGACAGTCCTCTGGCGATCCCGCGCGTCACTGTGAACACTCTCCTCGTGACTTTTGTCCATGTAGAACAAGTTAGAGGCTGAACAGTTTGTTGTTCGAAGAATTGACGAATTTGATTTTGCGCAGAAGTCGTCGCAGTCACAGCAACAGCAGCACAACTTAGGCTCGTACAGGTCCTCGCAGCAAGTGAACAGGCCGTCGCCGCAGTCGTCGCCTAGTCTAACTGTTCAGGTGAGTACCAGACCAGAAATACTGTTCGTTGTCGCGTGAGTTATACTTTAAGCGACGAACTGGATATTCGAATGAATCGATGCAGTCGCGATTCTGTAAAATGTGAATCGTTCACTAAGAATTTCTCTCCTCTCGAATCAAATAAATTTCATCCACGTGCACAGACGTGTTTCCGTGAACCGTACACATACCACGCTTTTGACACGAAACGACAAACAAGGCTCAAACGCGAAGCCCTCGAACTTCTCGCGCACGGTCGAAAACTTTCCTTTGCTTCGCGCCGAGGGAAAATTAAATCGAACACGATGAGCGCGTGCCTTCAGACGCGCGAGACGCCTTCGGACTTAGGAAACGATGACACCACGGCGGAAGTATTGACTTATCGGCACGAGGCGCTGAAGGTTGACCATTCTGTGAAGTTTCGAAGTTCGAGGAAGATCGATGCTGCCGGTAATAGCCCGGGCGGGGAAGTTCGCCGCGAGAAGGAAGTCGTTGCGAATTAATCCTTTCGATGCCTTGCGTCGAGCATACTACTCGTCTCGAGAAAAAGAACTTCGCATTAACAGAACACGCGTTACTTGTCCGGTGAAAATTTACTGTCAAATCGTTCTTCGATTGAGGACGATGGTCGGAAGTACCTAGCCTGCGGATTTTATGCGTTTACGATACAAAAGAGTAGGTACAATTTAAGACAGTGACTAGATTGACACGTTTACTGCCAGCCAAATTTATTTAGTGTTTTAAGGAAAACACATAGATATTCGCAAAATATAATAATATTTAGTTGCAGATATAGTACTAAAATGCATTTACAGTAATAAAAACAAAAAGAAACTACGAGATCTCTCGTAGTGTGGCAGTCAATGTGTTGAAAGAATTTTGAGAATGCCGATGTATTAGTTTCAGTTTATTAAAATGATTAAAGTAAGAAGCTTCTGTTCGACGCCTATACGTTTTAATCGATGCAAATAATTTTGATTTTCCAAAAAAGATCCGCAGATTCGAAAAAACGAAATACATATGCGACATAGGGAGTAGCATCGAAACGAAATGAATCGCTTAATGGGTTTTAACAGGGCGTTTTATGGGGGATTACAGGGAAGCCCGTTGAGTTACAGCAACAACCCATCGGCGCCGCCTAGTCCGACGGGACACCCGGGTCCACCGAACCTAACTTCGGATGGCCTCGATCAGAACAGCTACTTCCTGAACCAGGCGCAGGCGGCCGCCCTTCAGCAGGACTTCGAACAGTTCACGATGGTTAGTAGAACACGCCTATGTTTCCGGGTATCGCTCGCGAGCACGCTGTATCTCGGTAGCTCGCTAGCTCCTAGCATCGCAAGTTTGGCAACGATCCAGCGACGCGGTTCGGTCCTCACGGCTCAATCATCGCCGGGGCGACGCGTTCCGCTCCGCGTTTCTCAATGAAAAGGACTCCTACCGAACGATTCCGACGCTCGTCCGGATCCCGAGATCGTTCGACGTCCCTTCCGCCATTTCTGCGGTCCACGCCCACGTCTCGTTTCGCGTCTAGACGACGACGACGACGACGACGACGACGACGACAACGACGTCTCGTCTCGTCTCATTTCGCCTCCTCTTGCCTCGCTAAGTGGCCAACCCGAGATTGCGAGAGAGTCTGCTTGTCAACGACCACCGTTTCTCCAAACTCTCGATAGCGTACCATCAACATCTTTCCTGATTTCTTTCGATGACCACGATGCTGTCGATTAACACGTTCCCTGCCGCCATTTGCTTCGCCGTCTCCGTCGTTGAAACGGTTTATTACTGCCTCGCGAAAAATTAAAACATCATTACCTTGTCGAATATTATGCCGTGACCTATGGTTTCGAATGGCAGCGCGCATCAAAATTCGTTTGACTAGTGTCGTGAAAACTACGAATGTGTTGAGATACTCGATCGGTTGCGAGACTCGCGGATAAAATTACAGTAAACATAGATTCTCTTGTCCTCGTAGAAAATGATTAGCTTCGTAAGAAATCACAGGGCAAAAGGAGTATGTCGCAGTACAGTAAGAAGTTGTAGGTACATATACCGTAGCAGCATAGATTTTGTAGGTGCAGATTGTTCGACGATGTTCGCGCGAGAACGATCTCGGGCCGGGACCAACGTTCGTCTAATTGCGGCACGCGGTGAATTCGTTCGTGGTCGTTCGAGAGCTCGATATTCGGCTGGCCGACGCGCGCTGGTTCTTCGCTTCCCCGATTATACGCGGGTCGGATGCGCCTCTGCAGTCTCTCTCCCCGCGAGTTTTCTTTTTCTTCCTGAAGAAAAAGCGAACCTCCCCTCTTGCCCCCACTTGTAACTTGTCCACGCACGCACACACGCACACACAACCGACTGTCATTCCCGGCGCGCGCTGTCTCTCTCTCTCTCTCTCTTTCTCTCTCTCTCATCCTCCTCTAATGTCTCGTTCTGCGTAACACTGAAATGTTAAGCCTTGATGTTTATCTGTTGCCCGCATCCGTCAGGATTGGCCGAAATTCGCGCAGCAGCTCATGGAACTTGGTTGCACCTGGACCACGCAGATAGAGGTGAAATAACGCCCTTGTGCAAACTCTATATCAAAGCATTCGCTCTTTTTCTATATAACCACCCCCACCACCAAAACCACCCCCGCCAAATTTATCTATGCGAGCTTCCCCCCACCCCTATGAGTTCTCTTCTTATTTCGTTTCTCTTTTGATTTATTTATGTACGTCATACACTTTCTCTCTCTCTCTCTCTCTATCTCTTTGTCTCTTTATCTCTCTTTGTCGTTATTTTTCGATGCGGAATCCGTCGACTGAAAACCGTCCGCGCCGTTCAGACGCTCGTTCGCGTCCTGCTAGGTGATCAAATTTGCGGAACGACCTCGGTTTACGGATCATCCGCGAGCAACGGACGATAAGAACACGCTCTCGGGTTACGGGCCCGCGAGATTCCGCTCGCTATTACCGAGACGAGTACCGACGGTGAACCGTTTAAGTCGTCGATAACACGAGGATCATGCTGCGCATCCTTGAATAGCCTTTGCTTGGAACGCTGTTCAACGAGTGCGCGTACTCCTTCGTCCAACCCACGATGACCGGTTCTCGCGGAGGTTCACGCGCCGACCACGAACCTCCGAGGTTCCATGGACCCCCGCGGATAATTTCTCGCCGAGATTTTTCCCGACGGCTGTATTAAAAATGTTCTCGGAATTCGTGGTACGGCGTATCGCAAACATCCGCGAACAAGAGTCGCCCAGTGGTCGGGGGGGAACGGTTGGGAAGATGGGTCGTTGGACAGTGATCGTGTGTCGAGGCTGGAAGTACCCAGCGCGAAGTGCGTATCGTTTTGGCACCGGACACGGCAGCGACCGGCCCGTTTTGCGGACTCGAAGCAGCGGCCCAGCCGACTCTACAGAGCAGGAAGATCGTTTCTTTTCGGCCGAGAAAGGCGCCACGACCGAGGTGAATCGGCCGAGGAATAGGGAAGCGGTAACAGGCAAACGCGGAGAAGCCCCGAAAACCGATTCCCCTGCGGATAAAAGCGCTCACGGTTCGATTCGCCTTTTGTTTCTCCGCTTCCCTTGTTTTCTTCCACCCCTCGCCGCACCCCTAGCGCCACCATCTCTACGGGCCGCCTCCCTTTCGGTCTCCACACCCCCGCTCAAGCCCCTCCGACACCTCCCTCTGCGAATCAAACGAGGAACGAACAGAACGAAAACCGCGAAAGAGGTAATCGCCGCGGACGCAATTAAGCGCACTGTTCGCGGTTCTTCACCGGCTTCCGCAATTTGATTCGACCCCGTAGATCCATCCTCGACCGTCTCTCCCCTCCGAACACCGACCCCTCGGTCCATCGAAATGGCGGCCCGTCGACGCCCCCTTGGATTCGCTCGGTTTTATCTTCTGGTTTTTCTTTTCTTTTCTAACTTCAGATGGACAACCCCGTGCCGACCAACACGATCACATCGTACATCGGATCGCCGAACCACACCACGACCTACACGCAGGTGAGCAGTGTTCTTTTTCGAAATTACTCGCGCTTCTGGATCCTTCTGGTCCTTTTTTTTTTGTTAAGGGAGAGGGGAAATGCATTTACGCATTAACCCCCCCCCCCAGGTCTCTTTGCCGGGGGGGGGGGGGAGTGTGGGACTCAGCCTATTTAGCGGCCACTAAGACCCCTCCCCCAGGAACCCTCTTTCCGACCAGACGTCCGGATTATATCGCCACAAGGGACCCGCTTTCGCATGTCGCCCATGCCGATTACCTCCGGTCTCAACCACGCCTGCTCTTGCCTGTCGTGGATCCTCCTGATCCTGAACACGGCTCGTTGAAATCTTCGAAGCGAAATACGTGAAATGATGATTTTAATAGGATCGCTGTCGAAATGTCGATGGTCTTGGCTCGACTCCCACGCCGAGCTGCAGCCGTCTCCGTTATCGCATTTATAGCACGCGAGGATCTTAAAAGTAGAATGGGGCAGAGGCTCTAGCAGAATTTCACTCTTCTTTGCGTTACTTTTAGCCTACCGCGATTATTAATAAAAAAAGGAGATCGTCAAAGAAAAATAACACGGCAACTTCCACGTAATCGCAATCCTCTCCGCGTTATTTTTACCCTGCTGCTGCAAGTGCCACGTGTTCCAGGGATTTGTAGCCTGTTGTAGATTTTGTAAATGAATTTTTCATGTGTAACTGCGAAACGGTGGCTCTGGACATTGGCTTCTCGCGTTTTCGCCACAGATTCGTCGCCGGTCGATATCGGCTTTTTCTCTCCCGGCTTTCCGCGAGCACGGATCGATTCGCCGTGTACGGTGCTTGTACATACATCGGGTTCGCGAGATTTGCAGGAATCCCGGCGTCCGTTCCGGCAAAAACGGATCTTTGACCGGGCAGTTTCCACGGTGACGGACTTGCTTGCCGTAGCGATCGAACGGATCCGCGTCGATCTTGATCCGGTTATCTCGGTCGTTCGGACCCTGTCGGATTTCCGTGGAACTTAACCCGTTAACCGGGGAAAACGACGAGTTCGCTCGCGACGCTTCGTGTTCGATTATATTTAGCCCCGCGCAGCTTGTTCGCGATCGAGTACGATCGAGTTTCGGTTCTTTACTCCGGATCTTTGCTCCGGGATTCAAACACCGTGTTTCCGCTTTAACCCCTTGCCCTACGATTTATTGTACGGTTTCAGTAATTACAACTTTTTTGCTGTTCGTAATTTCCTAAAAAAGGAGAAAATTTATATCTACGCCTATATACATATATTCCCCAGTAGCTGTACATCAACAAAACGGAAGTAGAATTTTATTTCGGTTTAAAGGAAATTGATATCACGATATTGATGTCACGATATTGTAGGGCAAGGGGTTAATCTTTGAAAGATCGAGCCTCGCCACGGGTCGTCGCGTGAATAATTTCACGGAACATTTCGAGAAACCAGAGCGGCGATGGTACCGCGAGATTTTTCTTCATCGGTTCCGTGAATTCGCGGTAAAATGGCAAGTAACTACGATGAAGAGCGGCGGGCTTTTTATTCGCCGTGAAACGCGACGTGAAACTTTCTGTGCGCCGAGATACATACATAGGAGGATCGCACGTGGAACCGACCGACCCGAGCGCAAAAGAGGAACGATTAATTCTGGACGGCTGATGATTAAGCATCTCTCTATATCCAGTCTCTTCTGTGGGAGGGTTAATCGAATATTAACGCGGTACAAAGACACACACACAAGCTCTGATCTGGTCTGTCCGAATTTTCTTTGCAGAACGACGTGATAAATGTCGGAGGTGAGTTGGGCAGCGGAGACGCCGGTTATTTCAGCACGAGCCCGCAAATGGCATATCAGCCCACGACGACCAACTCCACCAACACAACCACCACGCAGCAGCTCACGCCGCAGACACCGAACACACCGACGATCATCCTCACCGGTGGGTTCCCGTCGTATTCGCGATCTCGTTCTGCCAACAGGTGTTATTTCGAGGGGTGGGATTTTGTTCTGCGAAAATGGCACCATCCGAGAACTCCGAGCGCTCGAAGATCCTGGCTCGAGGAACTGAGAAAGAGCACACAGAACTCAAAGGCAGCTGAAGGGAACTCAAAGAGGAGCCTGTTAAGATCCCATGCTGGACTTCCGAAGGAGGTCTCAATAGTTCGAAAAGAGACGCGGAGGAGGCCGAAGATAAACCTCTCAGGGAGATCCGAAAGGATCGAAGGATGCCTAGCTTCGCAGAATAAAATCGTATCCCCATTGTCGCCGGCGACGTATCGCTAGCGAATCGACGAGAACACTTTTAGCGAGGAACTGTGAATTGTTGCAGATTTTTCGGGAGCCGATGATCCCGAGTTCGTGAAGGATCTCGGCACAGCGATGATGGGCGACTTCGACCCGGATCTCTTCCCATCGGACGACGCTCTCAGGCAGGGCCTCGACCCCATCGACGTCGATGGTCTACAAATGCTCACCGACCCGAACATGGTCATATCCGATCCGAACGCCGAGGCCCACTTTAGGCTAGACCGACTTTAAGGCGAGAAAAACACTTTACTCATTTGCGAATTACGCGCTGACTATATTACGTAGGGAATACAAATTCTGATCTGTCCTGGGTGTCGCGCGAATCCATTTCTTGGGACACTTTTGTGACAAACGGGACGCGACCCGCTGGCCAGATCGGTCGCCGGAAGTCACCGCCAAGGATCGTTCTCGGGAACGAGAACCGGTTACTCCGAAACGAAAACAGAGAAATGTCTGTCGGAAGGCTGTTAGGGCCTGGTGAATCTCGTCCGATCGTTCGCCGATCAGAACGATCGATGGAAACTCGAGCGAGGGAATCGTTCCCCGAGTTTCGGGTAACACGGTATATCGTTCCCGTAAGCGCGAGACCGGACAAAAAACCGGAAACCAGTTCCCGTTGAGAAACGTCCGGCCGGCGATCGACGATCGACGACCGACGACCAGCAGGCACACGCGCCGGTCTCCCGTTCGTGATAAACCGTTAATTGAGGATTAAGTAATACAAATCTTTATTAACCCTTTTTTTATTTTATACTACTTTGTACATTGTATCATGTATGATCTCTAAGAAGCACAAAACAAAATGTCTACTGATTTATACATGCTTTTGTCATATACGATCCTAGTAAGGTAAAACAAACGATCTACTGTTTAGGTGAGAAAAAAAAAACAGAAATTAACGTTTTAGCGAGTAACGAGAGAAAACAAGAGTAAAAACGATTGCGAGATGTGTACACGGCAGACGCGGGCTCGGTCGTTACGCTCTCCGTAACGGAGCTGACGCTTCGCGCTTCGGGGACGGACGGACGATCATTGTAGTCTATCAATTTCGGTTGAATCACAGGCGACCGGGAATAGACCGGTCGTGCTTGCCGATTCTTCGAGTCTCGTTTACGACTTTCTTTATCTCGAGGCTCGACGTTCACGTTCACGCCCGAGCCGATAACGCCGTCCCCGAGGCGTTAAGAAGGACCGTAGAGCACGAGGAACAAGTTCGGACACCGACACGAGAGAGGAGGGAGACACCTTTCGACGACACCCTGCCGAAAACGTTAGTCGATCCCACTCGAACCTACTTCGCCCTTTCCTTCGTCGAGTAACTTCGTTTATCCTCCTGCGAACTATGCTCGGAGCTTTCGAGAACCTCCCGGACTGGGTACCACGCGTGGAAGTTGATGTAATTGATACAGGAAGTGGCTGAAGTTAGTTCACGCTAACGTCTGAAAAAAAATTCTTCTGGACTTTTCGACCGCACCGAGCAGTGTTTCGAGATAATATTATTGCTTGGGGGACCTCGACGAGGGAAGCCCGATTTATCGGGAAAATTCGCCTGGGATCAGAATTCCCAGACTTTCGAAAAACTCAGGCGCGTACGATGCTCGCTATGGCGATCATTTTTTCGAAGCTGCAACTCGAATTTATCGGAGTTGCATGTTCAAACTTCGATCAGATCGATTTATAAATTGATGAACACGTTCGCTGCCACCGTCGCAGATACGTGACGTCCACAATCTGGCGGTGTACTTAAAAAACGGTGAAATTAGCATTGTACAATCTGTTGTTCGAAGTCCTAGTACTCATCATAATATTGTTCTACTAAATTGTTATAATATTTCATAAACGAGGCACGTTGCATTTAATTGAGCATTTCAACATTGAAGATAAACAATAAAACGAATGCTGGTGGCGAACGTGTTAATCCAATATACAAATGATCGACGTACCACGTGACCCGGTAAACGCAGAACGATCCAAACAAGAGTAAAGATCTTTCTGAGGTTTTTAGTGTTTGTTTTAAAAATACGAGGGACGTCGAAGATACTGTTTCGCGATCAGAGAGAACAAGCTGCCTGTGCGAGAGAAAGATCGCCGTCGCACGGACATTGTACGTCGCGATAAATCATTATACATAGATCGATTCAGTTTCCCTCGTTCGCGGCGTCAACCGTCATCGACGGTGAGACGGTATGCGAATGAAGCTAAAGAGAACGCGAAGGGGGTTGCGCCCTCGACGGTCGTCAATTGTTTTTTGAAAGTAATACGCTGTACTTTGTACAACAAACGTCGAAATAATTAATCCTGCGGCCGCGCGGCAACACGTTAGAAGTAATTCGATTAAAAAAATTATATAATGTATAAAGGAGAAACAGAAAACCATGGAGATATGACGCTTATATCTGTATACAGTGTGTACGTATGTATGTACGTAGTGGTAAACCGACTTTTTCCGAGCGCCGTTCCACGAGCTCGTCCGCTCTCGTAGACACGGCGACGACGAATGACACGCAACATTGGAGAAAAGGCTACACGCAGTCTCGAGGTGCTAACCTGCGATCATCCGAGAGAGTTATCCGATTTATTCGAGCGTTTTATACCGGTAGAGTTTTATTCGGAGCATTTGTTACGTTTGACCAGGGAATGAAACGAGTCTTTAACGCGTAGTTACCGAGTTGCTGTGATGTTTTAAAGCTGGTCGGCGGTGGATCGATCGACAAACGTACAGGGAGTTTCGAATTCATCGAAAAACGATCCTCGTATTTTAGATAAAATCCCTGAGCAATTAAATTGTACGATTATTCGCGTAATATAAAAATTAATTGTTGTATATATTGAATCAGAGAGCAGAACGAGCGTCCTTTAATTTTTGTTAAACGTTCTTTTATTCGTAGACAATCATTATACACAGGCAAACCTAAGCGTCTTAGGCGACGGAAAGATTTTAAAAAGAAAATTAATTGTTGATCAAACTGCGTGAATTCTTACACGCGCGAATTGTGTGTTTTTAGAAAAATTCTGTCGTGAAAATCTTTAGCGTTCTTCTGTTCAAGGCATTCGTCCGTTCGGTGCCTTTTTGATCCGAGGCTCTAAGTCTCTTTCAACCTGCTAGGATGAATTTGCCTCTGACATAATCGGCGCCAAGTTTCGAAATTCCCTGTACACAATCAATTCGCGAAGGCCCAGTTTTTCTCGAGTTCAGAATAGAGTTCAATCCCGGAACCTGCTCGCAGTAGAATTCGGACCACCGTAGATACTGTTCCATTCTACTCCGAGGTATGATCGTTGTGGGATCGAACCGATGATCTATCGTTCGATTGGGCCGCGACACGGCTTACAAGAGTGTTTAATAGAGTTTCGACGAATTGAATTTTATAGAGTTACGAATCGACGCGATAGTTGTTGAGAATTTTTCAGAAAGTTTATGCCTCGCCTTGTTTCCACGGAGCTCGCGCGCGCGCGGTCCACGCCGAAATACGATCGGGGGTGGCTCCCGAATCAATTGTACAAACAATAAAGTTGCATGAAACGTTGTTACGAGAAAAAGTCGCACGATCTTCGAGGGAACGTAACACAGAGCTGCTAGAAATCAAACATAAAAAACAAACGTGCAAGCGCCGAACGCGCGACTCGAAAATTGCACAGCATTACGGAGGATTGAAGATCTATGATTTTTATCGAGTATGTGGACGTAGAATTCCGAATGTTATTCGCTCCTTTTACCAGGTGTATAAATAAATCTCCGCGGTTCTTCTCGAGGAAACCTTTTCGACAAAATTCATCACTTTTGCTACCTAATATCTAAATCAATGAACATCACTGTTATTATAGCCATCTACACTTGTCCGCGGAGCTTATTTGTACACCTAATGAGTCGAAATAGAATTCTGTTTTCCTGTTCTGATATTCATAAAATATTCATCCATCACGGTAAAAATGCGGACATGTAACGAACTCGAGAATTTAGAATTCTAATTATCTATGAAAGAAGAAGAAGAAGTCGTACCGAAAGGAGGCATAATTAAGCTATTAATTAAGGCTCTCGCGCGTGGACCTGGAAACGCCAGACGATCGGTTCCCTCGTGGACGCGAGTGGTTAGCATTGTAGGTTGCCTCGGCGATGACTAGACTGCGGATGTTGTGCATTTATGAGAAAAATTAGCGGAAACAGTAAACATATTAGAAGAATATAGCGTTACATTATTTCCTATTAGAACCGTTAAGAAACGAAATGAATTGTTACTTGGCTCTGGTTTGTTTGCAATTATGCCAGGAAATTGTTCTTTTGCGTGAAATACCCGCAGTCTAGCGACAACAGAGCGACCGGACCGTTAAAGGAGTACAGAAGAAGAGTCTAATTGTTGTTAGCGATCCGTTGGCGAGGAGCGGAATGGATAGGATAGAGAATGGTACAACGGGGGAGGAGGTGGGACGAGGGTTTTTGCCAGCCTCTTCCCTTCGATTCGTTGGATTTCTCCTGCCCGCGGAAGTCTCGTCAAGCGCGAGACGGTGCCAAAGCGCGTAGACGTTCGCCGCCTCTAGATTGTAAGACCGTAGAAAAACTGTCGGTTCGCACGGACGCGCGCCACTTTCACCGAATGCGATTTTCGATCTCGCGCTACACGCGTGCTACACCGGTCGTCTTGTCTCGAGGCGTTTCTTCGTCGCGTGTCGCTCGCGATCGAGAATCGGCGAGATCTCAACCGAACCGCAAGCGTTATTCGGCAAGCCGTTCTAGCACTCGAGAGAGCCGGTCACGTCAATTCTCCCCGCCTCGGAGAGAGAGAGGATCGATCTCCGTGGGCGTGTCTCTCTTTTCTAAACCGTAGTAGTACTTAAGCTCGCGGGCGTCGCTTGACACCGGACCGTCTTATCGGATGACAGCGACGAGCACGTAGAAACTGGTCAAAAACTTTCGCATCCTCCGCCGATTTTCTTACTCCTCGTCTCGAGCCTAATAGCGTTAGAAACTAGCGACTCTTGCGAGTCTGGGACGCTTCGAAGAATTGTTATTGTTTTGGAAAATCGAAAAATTAATTTGCACAGGCCTCCCAGAATTAGACCGGTCGTACACGGAGTTTGTTCATCGCTTTTCGTTGATTCGCGGAGCGATTCGCAATTTTTGACCGGCAGTGTACGTCTATGCGGATCGAGCTCCATTCGAAAGGACTTCGTTGGTGTCGCGTCCGGGTTGATTGCATCGGAAGACCAGCGAAAACTGTAGATCGGAGTCCCTTCTAGGTCAGGGAATCGACGGCAGAGAGGATCGATCCCGTTCGCGATCGATCTCGTTCTAAAAGATACCCTGAAATCTAATGCCGATCCGAGTTTCCGATTGCGAAGGGACTGCCCAACGACCAAAGCATCACCGAAAAACAATATGCTTCGAGCGTAAGCGTCAAGTAGATGGTAGAAATGTCGCGAGCCATTTTCAAGACATTCTCTCTCTCTCTCTCTCTCTGTCTCTCTCTTTCTCTTTCTCTCTCATTACACACACTCTTTCTTTGTCGAGAGAATGAGAATAGCTTCTGAATCCTTGCGCACTGTTCGGGAAATAGTTACATTACATTTACCATCTTGAGAACCGAGAATGATTATAAATAACGAGATTAAATTAGACTGAAATTGACATCCAATCGCGAGAAACAACTCGCGTAATAACTCGACGATTAGACAGATCTTCGTGAGAAAATCTGAAATTATTGAAAATAGTAGAAATGAAGTTTCTCTGTATTTGCATGGGAGAAACGTTTCCGCGAAAGTAAAGCGAACCGATTGTTTCTGTGTGTCGAATCGATGGGAACAGTGTGCGAGGGTCGAAGCAGTCGAATCAATCGTCGTACTCGAATAGGATGAAGGACAAAACCGTGGGAGCGCTGCTCGTCCGAACTCCGCTCGATACTTGCATCGAACACGCGACAGTTTTTGGGGAAGAACGAAGGAAGCCTTGTAATATTTGTATATAGCCATGTTATTGTGGTAAAAAGAAATTATCTTATATTATTATTATGATTATCATTATCATTATTATTATGATTACTATTATTATTACTATTATTATTATTGTTATTATTATTATTATTATTATAAATATTACCCGTACATACACACGAGAGGAACACACATAACACACAAGAGTACACGCTCCACGCAACACACGTATATATAAATATATATTTATATATATACATATATATACACGTGTACGATATGTATGTATATATATACATAAAGAGAGACCGTATAAATATTAATAAGTCTGTAATGCCGTTACGTTGTTGTACCATATTATTGTGAACACCATTTCTCAGACATCGATTTTTTTAAATAAAAGGAAAGTCTCTACCGACATACACTAAACAGGAAAACGAAAAAAAAAAGTGATCGAGCAGAGTGTCCGTCGTGATTCCACTGCACCGGAGAAACGATCCGATCGAGATCCGCTCGTCCCCTCTCGTCTAGATTTCCGGCATTCTCGATCGTCCTTTCGAAAACTGTCCAACGTTTCGACGTTCCCGGCAACGAGCCTTCATTGTCTGCCCAATTAACGACCAAATTCACGCATAATCGAACGCTAACTCCGTGGACCGCGGATCTTCGTGCGAATAACAGATTCGTATGGATCGGTCTGTAATCGAAGTGCCATCGATTGACAAAAATTCGCAGCTTAGAAATCCGAGACGCGACGAAGGAGTGTCGTCGGTACACGTGCTGCTACGATGGCTGGATCTCCTGAGAGGAGGGTACGCGAGGATCTCGTACGCGACCGATCGATCGATCCGAGGACGGCGGAGCCGCCGGGATCGAGGCGTCGCGATCGTTATCCTTTTTTTTTGTAGCGGGGCCTCGATCCCGGTCGGAAAACTCTGCGGGAGGTGGGAGATAAAACTCGGAGAAAAATACGAAATATACATTGAACCGTCACCTTCGGCATTTCTCGCACGACACCGTGGCCCTACCGCCCGTCGATGTGTAAATAATTGTTTCATATTGTTGTAAAGTAGAGCGGCGATCGAGGAGAGTTGGATGATGATAATGGTGATGATTATGATGATGATGATGATGATGATAATACAAACAGACAGACAAAACAAAACAAACAAGAAAAATAATAATAATAACAAGAACAGCAGGGGAGGGCGGGGCTCGCTCGTGTCGAGAACCAACGTCAATCTCACCCCCCTCCAAACCCCACCCCCCCGATAATGTAAGCGCACAAAAAAGAGGGTTAACGATCTATGTGTCTTCTTCGTGTTTAATCGTATCTTTGTTATTAAATCTTGAACGTCTACGAATGCGTCTCTGTGTATTTGCCTGGGCACCTATCACTTTCTCTATCTATCTATCTCTGTTTCTCTCACAGACACACATACACAGAACACACACACACACACACATACTTTTTCTCTTTCCTCCCTTAGTCTCTAGTGCATCAAAAAAAAAAAAAAAAAACAACACCGAGAAAGAATCGCCAACTTCCAATGCCCGAGTTTTCACTTTATTTCTTTTATAACTATTTTACATCGCAAAAGTTAACCGCGCGGCGCTACGAAACTGCAGTTTGCGACGATTCCGGGGACCCGAGAGGGGGGCCTGGAGGTCGAGAGCTCTATACGAAAGTGGATCGATACTCTTCCACAAAGCGGCTGAACGCATTCAGCTGCGTTACTGTTCGCTATTAAATTGTTAATTAACCTCTAGCGCGCGATGCTACACGCGTTTCCTTCATTGGAACGACTCTAGAGCTCCGGGGAGTCCTATCTAGAGCTACCAAAGAGTATCGAAGACGAACCTGGTACCTACGAACTGAGCATTGAGCAGCTGGATCAAGAATCGTACTAGATCTTCAACGCTTCGGGTCGCTCGACCCAAACCTAGGTTTCTTTTACAGCTCTTGAAATTTCTACAACATTTCTACAAGTAGTTCCTGCGTCAGAGAGCCAAAGGTTCCCATAGATCATCGAAGTTTAATGTCGCAGGGCTCGTATGATCCTCTTAAGCTCAACGAACGCAAGGTTGCGACCCCAAGCAGACTTCTAGACAACCGAACTAACAAGTTTGATCCTCTTTAAGCAGGCCAAGGTAGGTTCCCCTTGCAGCCCACCAAATCCCCATAATTGTTCACGTTTAGATTCAAGATTCCCCGCTAGCTCCTCCAAGTTTAAAGTCACTCTGATCCTCTCGGTCTCGACGGACGCGCACGTCCTCCGGCTAGCTCTTCGAAGCTTGGGGACGCAGGACTCGTTTGATCCTCTTGAACCGAGCCAGAGCGATGCCAGGCTCTCCCTGCAGGCCTCCGAAAGCCTCGCCGTATTCGCTGGCAAGCGGGCCAAGCTCTTCGGCGTTCCCCGTCAACGAAGCCACGGAACCCGATTTCCCGTCCAGAGGAGCAGCTAGTTCGGCCAGCGTCCTTTCGTTCTGGGCCAACTCCGGCGACTGGGACTGTTGGGTAACAAGAGGCCTTCCTGCCTTAGTCGTTTTCGCATCGCTAGACAGAGGATCTTTATGCAGAATAAAAATTGTCTATCCCGAATTGTAACAAACTGGGAGCGAAATAAACATTTTTTTTCACTTAGGCCTACCGTCAATGCGCGAATGCATAAAATCCGCTGCCTATAAGTTACCTTGCACATGTCTCGAGTCCTTCCACTGGACTTACATGCTAAATAGTGATTTCAGTCCTCTACCTTGAGGTCTTCCCGCAACTTCCCCTGCTCCGAGTCCCTCGATCTTCTCCTTCTCCTCTTCTTCCCTCGATCCCTCCTGACAAGGTACGCGGTTCGTATAATATCCCGTTTCTTCAAGGGCACCGTGTCCAGAGGCTGCATCAGCTGGCTCGGAGCAACCGATCGCTTCCCGACGCTCCGCGTCGATTTCTTCTCCAACTTCGCCTTCGGATCGTTGCAGGTTTTCACCGTTTCCTGGTTACCCTCGTTCTGCCTCTTCCTCCGCTTCACCAGCCGCTTGTCACCGCTGCCGGCCTTCTGGCTCTTGTCCAAATTCGGAGCTGACCTCTTCGCGGGACTCTCTCTCTTCTCCGCGGCCAGCTGCTCCTCCTCGTCCTCCTCCTGATCGAGGATCTCGTCGAACTTCGCGTTGTTGCTCTCGATCTCCTTGACCTTCTCGCTCTCCGCGATCTCGCGCTTGATCTCCTCCTTGATCGAGTCGATCTTTCTCTGGATCTGCTCCTCCACCCGCTTCTCGTAGTCCTTGTCCGACTGCGCTCCCGTTCCCACGTCGTTATTCAAATTCTCAGGTTTGTTGGCGTCCTCGGTTGCCCCTGCTTCAGCGGTGCCGGCTGGAGCCTCGATTTTAGCAGCGTCCGAGGCCAGAACGTCCACCTTCGCGTCCTCCAGCTTCGCAACTCCGTTCAGATCCGGTGGCTCGTCCGCCGTCTTCTTGTCGCTCGACAGGCCCGCTTCCTCTTTCAGTTTCCCCTCTTCCGTGGCCACCGCACCTCCAATTTGCACCCGATCATTGGTCAACGAAGACTGCTTGGGATCGGCCTCGGCAGCGACCTTGAACACGTCGATCTGCGGGTCGCTGGCGATATTCCTCTTCGACTGATCCGTCTGCTCGTTGCTCGACTGATCCAACTTGCTCCGGTCTTCGTTGACTTTAGCCTCCTTCTCCGCTTTGCCCGCTTGCTCCTCGGCCACCTGAGACTCCTTCTTGCCAGCCTGATCCTCGATCAAGCCGCTGTCTTTCCCGGACTGGTCCTTCAACGCCGAGTCCAAGGTCTTCATCGGGTCGCTCGACGGTGCAGAGATCTCCCTCTTCTTCGAGGCGTGCTCCCTCTTCACTCTGGCGTCGCCGTGAACTTTCCTCCTGCCAGCAACCTCCTCTTCCATCGACCCTCTTTCATCCAGACTGTCCTCCGCATCGTCGGCTTCATCCTCCAGCTCCTCGTAGTCCTCGGCGACGCCCCTCTTCACCACGTCCTTCGTCTCGAAATCATCGTACAGCATCGACCTCTCGTCCTGATCGATGAACCTCTCCTCGGTCAGCTTCAGCTCGTTGCTCTTGTAGTCCGACCCTCTAACACCCTCCTCCTCGAACTCGTCGTAATCTGACCTGTCTTCCAAGCCAGCCTCGTAGTCCGACACCTTGCCAGCCTGCTTCGCGGATTCCCGAGCGGGTCGGTCGGCTCGCAAAGAGGATTTGCTGGCTCTGCCAGCTCTGCTGGCTTTGCTAGCTACCGAACGCTTCTCCGCGGCTTTCGCTCCCTCCTTCAGGTTCTTCTGCTCGCTCTTCTTCGACGGGCTCTCGCGTTTCACACGAGCCAGCTTCTCACCACCCACCGATCTGCGAGAAGCCCTGTTAGTGTCCTCGGGTATCTGCTTAGGCTCGCTTACGGAACTTCTCCGCTCCTTCGGGCCCAGGAAGATCTGCTCGATCGAAGGGCCCGGGCTGACGCGTTGATCCTCCGCGAAGTCGTTGCCGGCGTCAGGGGCACTGGAAACAAGAGGAATCCGTGGATAATCGCGATCGTGGATCCTCCGATCCGATATCGGTAAGTAGAACAGTCGAACGCTGTCGTGCGAGGAAAGTTGTGCGCGATGTCTGTGCGACGGTGTTGAACAATTGGCGTCGCGTGCGGTGTTTCGAACAGGGCTCGAGAGTTATTGCTATATTAACCCCTTGCCTTACAATATCGTGCGAGAGACGCGATGAAGATTCTGAATCGAGTCTAATAAATATGTGTTATTAATTTCCTTTAAACCGAAATAAGATTCTATGTTGGTTTTGTTAATGCTATTGGAGAACATATAGGCATACAACAGATATGAATTTTCTCCTGTTTCAGGAAATTACGAACTACAAAAAAAGTTTTGATCACTGAAACCGTAAAATAAATCGTAAAGCAAAAGGGGTTAAACAGAATTTTCAGAAATTACGAAATAGTCATTCGTGTAACGGCCAGTAGTTGAACTGAACCGTCGGGGTTTCAGTAATTCAAAGACCGTCTTGATGCTCTGGGTCGAACGGTAATTTTCCGAACAGTTTCGAGCCTTGATTTTGAGAAATCAGCGAAGAGTAACCTGAAATTGTACTAAACTGTCGATCGTGGACTCACGCTTAGTTTTAAATTCTGGAACGTAGCAACGGCGATCACTTCTTTTGGTAAAAAGTACTTTAGGCAGGCGGAAATGGGAGGATTCGGAGTACCTGAAGGCGTTGTCGAAAATTTCGAAGGTGCAGCAGGACAGGAAAGAGTGGAGCAGCACCGTGAGGACAAGAACGTAAGCGCGTTTGCACGGGAATCGGTCGTTCATGGTCTCACTGACAGGTCATCGTGGCGCAGATTGATCTCCTGTGAACGATCTTGCTGATTTACTCTCATATTTTTGTGATTTTTCTGGGGTAATGGGGAAACGTGTCGACCTGTCGACGGTGCCGCGTGAATTACGCAACGACCGATCGAGGTCGATCGAGGACGCTTTTGTTCCGATCGACGATTATTTTTCTTACGTCGCGGATCGAAATCGCTTCTACGCTCAATTTTCGAACGACCACCGTCTCGCGGAATTGTCGTTTCCGTCTTAAAAGATAAATTCCTGCGTAACGGTTTAATAATAACAGCGTTAGCAACATTAGAACGTCGGAGTCCGGCGGAATGTGGATTTTGGACTTAGCGAGTGGAGTAAGCTGCATTACAGAAAATAATCTCTTTATTATCGCACGTTGTTAAGCTACACACGACTGCACACCATATGTACACAAAGATTATTATAACCGAGTGATATGAAAAATGTGATTCTCTTATAAAAAGAAACGCTTGCTCATCAGGCTGATCTTCGGGGCACGTTGCGTCATCGTTTCGAAATAACATTTCGACACGCGCCTCCGTGCTGTTAACGGCAAGAACGACACAAATTACGCTTCCAAAATGCTGCTGATAATTAAGATGTAGAAATGTCTATTCTTTCGCGCGAAGAAACTCGTAGACATTTTTATTCCAAGCATTCGAAAGTATTTCGTTGATGTTTGCGTCAACGATCATGTCCGTTCTAATGAAAATATGTTGACTCTTTGAAACGTGCGACGTATGGCACTTTGCCTCGTATTCACAGATATCTATGTATCTATATAACTATTGAAAAGTGTGTCTCGCTATTCTACCTTTTTTTTATCGCAAAATAGGATTCTCCTTCGCTCGATAATATGTAAATCTAGCATACATATACGAGTTACTGTTACATACGGCGCGGCTGGTAACGAAAACAAACGCGCGAACGATAAACGTATCGCTTTGAGAACGTGTCCATTAAAAATCTAAACGAACCGTTCGAAAGAAATCATCGATTCACAGTCCATAGAGCTCCGTTTATTCACATTGTCCGCGAACAGCCCCTGGTCCCCGCTACGTAGTCTATAATAAAATAATCGAAAATTCGTTCCGTGATAAAACGTCTGGTAACGATTGTTTATAAAAATTTACACGTATGCTACAGGTTTTGTACAGTCTACGTCTATGGGGAGTGCTCGTGCAGACGCTGAAAATATACAACAATGGGCTGCAGTTTCTTGAGGATATATACAGGGTGTCAAAAAATTCCAAGAATTACAATTAGACTGCGAACCAGCAACTTCAGAATTGGAAATTCGATTCTGCTTTTAAATAACGTATCAACCATGCGTCCCCAAATTTTTCTAGTTTCTCATCTTTTGTTTCACGGTGACATGTTTTTGTAAAATTCGCAGTCTAATTATAAAACGAGACTGCGTCAAACAATCCTTAGGAATCTCTTTAAATGTGACAAAGACAGTAGCGAAGTAGAAAAGTAATTCCGATAGAAGTGATGGTAGAGATGTTGCGTAATTAGTTCCGTTTAACACACCGTCTCGCTCCATCGTTATCGTCTGAATCGTGAAAATAAACGAAAATAAGGTAACGCGATTCTGAAAAGGAATAATGCAAAACCAACGAATCCATTGCGAAACATCTTTATTCGATCGAGAACACATATAAACCTGGTAAATAAATCAGAGAAACAAAATACGAAGAGAAATCAAACGAACGAAATAATAATAATAGAATAATAATAATAATAATAATAATCGGCAATGGCGTAGCCGGATATAACAAGTTCGTTTCTTCTTAGAACGTATGTTAATGCGAGTCTCGTGGTGTTAGAGGATTGACGTGGCAGGGGTTGATGCGATACGAGTATCGGCATAGATAGAAGAACATTAAATATAAAATCGAAGCGGATAGAGACGCTACAACTATTCTAAGTATGAACGGGCCCGGATCTGGGGACCGGGCCCATCCGTATCACGGATTTAAGCTCTAGTTATTGCTTTGTAATACACGTGGCTTAAAGTGATAAACGAAATCCTAAACGAGTTTGATCTGCGCGCTCTCACAGTCGAACGTTTAACGCCCGCGACGCATCGATAACAGCGTTTATCGACAGCGGGTATCGAGTCCGTGATCGCCAGGCAAAGAAACAAAGAAAGAAGAAAAAGAGAAAAGAACGAAAAATATAAATCGCTCTTGTAAATATTTTCGAGAAAGAACTCCGCTCGAAAATAACAGTCTACCATCGGGATACGAACACCGTAAACTTTGAACCGCGATATGAAAAGCGATTTGCCTCGCGTTCACAGAAGCATCGCGAGCGGACTGCGGATTCTCGTTGCGAATTTTGTGTCCCATAGATTAATACGAACGTGAACAGATTTCTTAAACAAAATTTCCATTTCTCTGTCATCCGCGTTCGGCCCTTATCAAAAAAGTATAGGAACACGATAGAATTATTCTTTTCCTTCCAAAAAATTCTAAACGTCAATGAGGAAGCAATTTTTACAACGAACAAACAGGATCCGCAGTCCGACCCGTCTCCTTCTCCAAAAGAGTAGCTCTATACAGGGTGTAAATAAAAATGTCCTATCGACACAGCCGAGTCTCGGTGCGAGAGACCGAAATCTTTTGTACGGATACAAAGTAGTAGGCTAAGGTTCGTAAGGTCAGTTTACACCCTGTGTACGTCTCTGCGTGTATGTACATCTCCGCGTACATAAAGGTCCACTCTCGCGCGTTCTTCCCACGAGGAACGAAAGTCGCGAGTTCATCACAGCCCGCAGTGACCCCTCCCCGAACCTAACTCCGAAGACCGATTAGCTGGGACTGAGATTCGAGAGATTCAACGAAAAGCAAAATGAATTGTCCCGTAGCCGCGGACCGATGGCGACGGTGAATCGAAATGAAACGGTTCCCAGACTCTCCTCTAGCTCGGTTTTAATTCGAGACGACCGGCATGTAGAACTTGTGCTTCGGGGTGTCCCTGGTGTGCTTGAACGGCGCCTGTTTGGCCTCGATTAGGGCTGCCGGGCAGGGTCCCTTGTGTTTCGGCGCGTACTCCTTTCGATACATGCTGGAGCTAACGGTGGACCCGTCCCCTAAACTGATGTGGGACACGTTCGCCTGCCTGTGGACCCTCTCGACCTTCTGGCTGCTGAAGTTCCCATAGTTCTTAGCCTCGCTGTGCGAGTAGAACTTGCCGCCTACCGTCAGGTTGTCCTGCCGCACGATTCTCTGCGGTCGTTCGTACGTGGAGGAGGCCCAAGGGTTGCCGTCCTTGGTGCTCCTGTGAAGAGAGGTCAGGCTCTTCCTGTCGCTGCTCTGGCTGGAGTTGCTGATGTACTGGCCGCTCTCCGCCAGGTTCGAGATGCTCTTCTTCTGGTCCGCGGCTGTCGAAGAGATAGTATGGAGGGCTTCCGTGGAGGTGGCGACGCCGCGACGATGGAGGACCGAGTTGGTCACGTCTGCCGACGATGAGGAGATCACGTTCTTTCGATGATGACTGGTCTTCGTGACGGCGGAGTCGACCTGCGACCTGTCCACCGACTGACCGCCGATGGCCTGTCTGAATTCCGCGCTGTTGCTCTGGCTGGTGTTGTAGCGAGCCTGGCTGGAGACAGTGTGCTGCTCGTACATCTGCTTCTGTCTGCTAGAGGTCTGCCTGGACTCCAGATGCTGGGTGTTCACGTAGTCCCTCTTGCTGGACTCCTGGTGTCTCTCCACTTGTCGCTGATTCTGATCCACGGACCTGTCCGACTTGTCGTCCACGCGTCGCGAATGGCTGTGGGACCTCTGCCGATGTTCGTGCAACTGTTGACTGGACCTTCTGGAGTCCGGATGAGGGCCCGGCGACGAGTCTGACGGTTGGATCGTACGATGATCCGTGACATGGTGCTGAGTATGATGCTGAACGCTTTGAGCAGAGGAGACTCTCTCTCCCGAGTGCATCGCCTTTCTGACAGTTGTGACCGACGTCCCGTTCTCCATGGTCCTGGACTCCGCGGAGACAGTTCTTCTGTTCTCGGTCTCCATGCTGCTGATCTTCGCGGCCACCTCCTTGGCAGTGCGTTTGGTGAACGTGTTGTAGTTTCTCTGGTTGGTCGTGGACATGGTCGCGTGATCGTCGCCCAGAGTGATCGAAGACTCCATGTGGTGTCTGCGACCGACGGTCTTTCCTACCGGAGAGTCCTCTTTTCGGCTGGGCGCGAAAGTGTCTCTGTTGGTGGTCTTCGTCTCCATGGGCCCCGTGCTGATCTTCAGATTGTCCTCGTGCCGCTTGATCTCGGCGCGTTCACCACGGACTACGGTATACGTGGACCTTTGAGACGTACTGTCCTGGAAGTCGCCGCTCATCCTCAGATTATCCTCCCGGCGGATCATTTCTACCCTCTCGGTCCTCTTCGGACCAACCCTCTCGGGCGTTCTCCTGTCGAACTCCCCTTCTGGCTTCAAGTTGTCCGGATGCCTGATAGGCGTTCTCCTCTCCCCAGGACCCGTAGGAGACTTCTGCGGACGCTCGAAATCCCCCTCGAGGTGCAGGTTATCGGGATGCTTCTTGACAGGTGTCCTCTCCCCAACAACGCGAACGTAATCGTCCTTGCGTCGTACGTCGATCATCTCTCCCTCGATCTTCAAGTTGTCCTCCCGCTTTCGTATATCCACTCGCTCGACCTTGGTGATCTTCTTGTAGTCGTCCCTGGACCGACGCACGTCCATCTCCCCCTCCATCCTCAGATGGTCCTCGTGACGACGAACCTCAACTCTCTCGCCGTTGACGTACCTGTAGTCGTCCTTCGACGAAGGACTGACCTCCATCTCACCTTCGGGTCGCAAATTATCTTGAGGCTTCTTGACGGGCGCTCGTTCGCCCCTCTTCGGCGTAAAGTCGTCCTTGGGTGACATGTAGAAGTCGCCCTCGGGATGGAGATTGTCCTCGTGACGAATGGGAGTGCGTCTTTCGGCTGGGCCCACCTTCTGAGGCGACCTCTTCGCGAATTCCCCTTCAGGATGTAAATTGTCCTTCGGTTTCTTGATCTCGCAACGTTCCCCTCGAGTCACCCGGTAGTCGTCCCGCCTCCTGATGTCTACGAACTCACCCTCCATCCTGAGGTTATCCTCGCGACGAACCACGTCCACGCGCTCCACCTTCGTCGTGGTCTTGTAGTCGTCCCTTGATCTGCGCACATCAATGTCACCTTCCATCTTCAGGTTGTCCCTGTGGATCACGATCTCCGTCCTCTCGCCCTTCGTCGGCCTGTAATCGTCCTTGGGCTTGCCTACGAACTCGCCCTCCGGTTTCAGATTATCCTTAGGCTTCTTCTGGACTGGCCTGTCCGCTCTCTTCGGTGTAAAGTCGTCCTTGGGTCGTCCCACGAAGTCTCCTTCGGGATGGAGGTTGTCCTCGTGACGAATTGGCGTTCTTCTCTCTGCGGGGCCAACAGGAGAGTGCTGAGGCCTCTCAAAGTCACCTTCGGGTCTCAAATTGTCGTGTGGCTTGCGGACCTCGGGACGCTCCGCCCTCTTAGGCGTGAAGTCGTCTTTGGGCCTTCCCTCGAACGGACCCTCGGGTCTGAGGTTATCCTCTGGACGTCTCACGTCAGCCCTATCGCCCTTGAGCGGCGCCTCTTCCTTCGGACGTCCTATAAAGTCTCCCTCAGGGTGTAAATTGTCAGGATGCTTGATGGGACTTCTCCTCTCGGCAGGACCAACAGGTTTCTTCTCGGGCCTCTCGAAGGTGCCCTCAGGCTTCAGATTATCCTTGGGCTTCTTCACGTCAGCCCTCTCTCCTCTCTTCGGCGCCTGCTCTTTCGGCCGTCCAATGAAGTCGCCTTCGGGCTTCAGGTTGTCGTCGTGTTTGATCGGTGATCTTCTCTCAGCGGGGCCAACCGGCTTCTTCACAGGTCTATCGAACTGCCCTTCGGGTTTCAAGTTGTCCTCGGGCTTCTTGATCTCGGGCCTCTCAGCCTTCTTCGGCAAGTAATCGTCCTTGGGACGACCCTCGAACGGACCCTCAGGCTTCAAGTTGTCTCTGTGCTTGACTATATCCATTCTTTCGCCCTTCACCACCTTGAAATCATCCCTCGTCCTGATGTCTGTGAACTCGCCCTCCATCTTCAGGTTGTCTTGGTACCTGGTCACCTCGGCCCTCTCTCTGATCAAGAAATCGGTATACTCATCCCTGGACCTATAAGTCTCGATGTTGCCTTCCATTCGCAGATTATCGGTGCGCTTCACAATGTCAACGCGGTCACCACGAACAGGGACAAAGTCATCCTTGGGACGACCTTCGAAGGGCCCCTCTGGCTTCAAATTGTCTTCAGGTCGTTTTACATCTGCCCGTTCCCCTCGCGTCGGCTTGTAGTCGTCTTTCGGCCTGCCCACGAAGTCTCCCTCGGGTTTCAGGTTGTCAGGATGCTTGATAGGCGTCCTCTTCTCCGCTGGCTTTACTGGAGATGTCTCTGGCCGTTCAAAGTCACCTTCGGGACGAAGATTGTCCCTCGGTCTCTTCACGTCTGCGCGTTCTCCACGTTTGGGTGCCTCCTCCTTCGGCTTCCCGACAAAGTCACCTTCAGGCTTCAAGTTGTCCGCGTGCTTGATAGGCGTCCTCCTTTCAGCAGGGCCAATCTTCTTCGGCTCGGGTTTCTGGAAGTCTCCTTCCGGACGAAGGTTGTCGGGATGCTTAATGGGACTCCTTCTTTCGGCAGGACCAAATGGCTTCTTCTCAGGCCGTTCGAAGGTGCCCTCTGGCTTCAAGTTATCCTCAGGTCGTCTCACATCAGCCCTGTCGCCTCTGATTGGCGCTTCCTCCCTCGGGCGACCGACGAACTCGCCTTCCGGATACAGATTGTCTTGAGGTTTCTTAACAACAGGCCTCTCCGCGGGACGGAACTCTTCATGTCTAGGTCTCTCGAAGTCCCCTTCAGGTTTCAGATTATCAGCATGCTTGATCGGAGTCCTCCTTTCAGCTGGACCAAAGGGTTTTTTCTCTGGCATTTCGATCTCCCCCTCAGGATATAAATTGTCCTGAGGCTTCTTCACGATAGGCCTCTCTGCAGGTCTGAACTCTTCATGCCTAGGTCTGTCGAAGTCCCCTTCTGGTTTTAGATTATCAGAATGCTTTATGGGAGTCCTCCTTTCAGCTGGACCAAAGGGTTTCTTCTCTGGCATTTCCATTTCTCCCTCAGGATATAGATTGTCCTGAGGTTTCTTAACAATAGGCCTCTCTGCAGGTCTGAACTCTTCGTGTTTAGGTCTATCGAAGTCGCCTTCTGGTTTCAGATTATCAGAATGCTTGATCGGAGTTCTCCTTTCAGCGGGGCCAAATGGTTTCTTCTCTGGTATTTCCATCTCACCCTCAGGATATAAGTTGTCCTGAGGCTTCTTCACGATAGGTCTCTCTGCGGGTCTGAACTCGTCATGTCTAGGTCTATCGAAGTCCCCTTCAGGTTTCAGATTATCAGAATGCTTGATCGGCGTCCTCCTCTCAGCTGGGCCAAAGGGTTTCTTCTCTGGTATTTCGATCTCCCCTTCAGGATATAAATTGTCCTGAGGTTTCTTGATGGTAGGCCTCTCCGCGGGTCTAAACTCTTCATGACTAGGTCTCTCAAAGTCTCCCTCCGGGCGCAAGTTATCAGAATGCTTGATCGGTGTTCTTCTTTCAGCACGGCCAATGGGTTTCTTCTCTGGCATATCCATTTCTCCCTCAGGATACAGATTGTCCTGAGGTTTCTTAACAACAGGTCTCTCTGCGGGACGGAACTCTTCATGCCTAGGTCTGTCGAAGTCTCCTTCAGGTTTCAGATTATCAGAATGTTTGATGGGAGTCCTCCTTTCAGCTGGACCAAAGGGTTTCTTCTCTGGCATTTCGATCTCTCCCTCAGGATATAAATTGTCCTGAGGCTTCTTCACGATAGGCCTCTCTGCAGGTCTGAATTCTTCGTGTTTAGGTCTTTCGAAGTCCCCTTCAGGTTTCAGATTATCAGAATGTTTGATCGGAGTCCTTCTTTCAGATGGCCCAAACGGTGTCTTCTCTGGCATTTCAATCTCTCCTTCAGGATATAAATTGTCCTGAGGTTTCTTAACAATAGGCCTCTCTGCTGGTCTGAACTCTTCGTGACGAGGTCTCTCAAAATCACCTTCAGGTTTCAGATTATCAGAATGTTTGATCGGGGTCCTCCTTTCAGCTGGACCAAAGGGTTTCTTCTCTGGCATTTCGATCTCTCCTTCAGGATACAGATTGTCCCTTGGTTTCTTGATATCAGCCCTGTCGCCCTTCTTCGGAGCTTCCTGCTTCGGACGATCCATAAAGTCACCTTCCGGTTTTAAATTGTCCTTCGGCTTCTTCACTATGGGTCTCTCGGCAGGCCTAAACTCCTCAGGATGCGGTCTCTCGAACTCCCCTTCGGGTTTCAGGTTATCCTCGTGCTTGATCGGTGTCCTTCGCTCTGTTGGTCCAAACGGCGTTTTCTCCGGCCTCTCGAACTCACCTTCAGGCTTCAGATTATCCACAGGTTTCTTGATAGGTGCTCTCTCGCCCTTCGTAGGAGCCTCCTCCTTCGGCCTGCCGATGAAGTCTCCCTCCGGCTTGAGATTATCCTCTGGTCTCTTGATTTCTGGCCTCTCGGCCCTTTTCGGACTGTAATCGTCCTTAGGGCGACCTGCGAAGGGACCCTCTGGTTTCAGGTTGTCCGGGTGTCTTACGATGTCAACGCGTTCTCCCCTGACTGCTTTGAAGTCGTCCCTGGTCCTGACGTCGGTGAACTCGCCCTCCATGCGCAGATTGTCCTCGTACTTGGTCACTTCAGCCCTTTCACGAACGAGGAATTGAGTGAACTCGTCTCTCGTCCTGTAGGTCTCGATATCCCCTTCCATGCGGAGATTGTCAGTTCGCCTCACTATCTCAACCCTTTCACCTCGAACGGGCTGATAATCGTCCTTCGGGCGACCTTCGAATGCTCCCTCGGGCCTCAGATTGTCCTCCGGCCTCCTCACCACCGCTCTGTCGCCCTTCGTAGGCGTGTAGTCATCCTTGGGCTTGCCAGTGAATTCGCCTTCTGGTTTCAGATTGTCCGGATGTTTGATAGGAGTCCTTCGTTCGCCAGGCGCAATCTTCTCGGGACGCGGACGTTCAAAGTCGCCTTCGGGCTTCAGATTATCTTGCGGCCTCTTCACTTCGGGCCTCTCGGCGGGTCGATACTTCTCGTGGTCCGGTCTCTCGAAGTCTCCCTCGGGCTTCAGGTTGTCAGGATGCTTGATGGGAGTCCTCCTCTCAGCAGGACCGTACGGCTCCTTCTCCGGTCGCTCGAAGGGTCCTTCAGGACGAAGGTTGTCATCGTGTTTGATGGGCGTTCTACGCTCCGCAGGAGTGAAAGTCGCTCGTTCTCTATCCGGGAAGTCTCCCTCGGGGAACAAGTTATCCGGATGTCGAACGATCGGCGCCCTCTCGCCCGGTCCGTAGGGAGTCTGCCTAGGTCGCTCGAACTCGCCCTCGGGATACAGGTTATCCGGATGTCGGATCGGTGATCGTTTCTCGCCCGGTGTGTACTTGTCCTTGGGACGACCCTCGAAGGGTCCTTCCGGTCTCAGGTTGTCCTTGGGCTTCTGAGGCTCCGGCCTCCTAGTCAGAGCCGGGACTGCGTAGTCGTCCTTCGTGCGCGGCACTCCTTCGAACGGCCCTTCCGGACGCAGGTTGTCATCCCGTCTGATCACCGCCGTGCTCCTGTAATCCGTCCGATCGAACGTTCGATACTGTTCCTGCGAGGTCGTCGTGTTCTCAACCAGGTCGGTCTTGCTGTAGAACCGGTCCTCCTCGTCCGAGGTGTACGTGAGCTGTCGTCGAGGCTGTCGTTCGATCGCGTCGTAACCGTGGAAATCCTCCTTGAGATGAGAGGCACCCTGCAGCAGATTTCGTACTCGATAAAAGATCAGCCTCGCGATACGGGTAATTGGAGCTCGGGCTTCAGTCGGTTCCGAAAATAACCGTTTCTAACTGCTATGCGAAAACTCTGACTCAAACTGTCCCGAACACCTTTTATCCCGAGTTCTTTCTCCAAGCAATGTCGTTGGCAAGAAACTCGTAAAAATTTTACAGAACCGATGCAAGGCTCGCAGGACCGATATAAATCTCATAAGATAGCAAATCGATATCGAAAGGACTCTCAAGGATCATTTCGATTTGAAAGTCTTTCGAAAACAACCCCTCTCGTAGGTGGTAAGAAGCCCCCGCCTCCCTGCTCTCTTCAGCTATGTGCACTCACCGTGAATTCACCCTCTCCCACCGTGAGGTTGTCCGTCCTCCTGATGATCTCTGCTCGCTGCACGGTCCGGTGATCGATGTACTCCGACCTCGAGGTGGTCGCGTCGATGAATTCACCTTCGACCTTCGTGTAGGTGTTCCGACGAACCGGGGTCGGTCGCTCACCGGGGGTCCCGGTGAAAACCATCTCCGTCGTGGTCGTGCCTGAACACAGAAATTCGGACGATGTCACCTTTGAACCGACAGAGCTAACTTTCCGCGAGGGGAACACCTTACGCTATACTCTAGTTTATTTCGGTATTGATAAATTCATATTCGGAAGCATTAATTTGACCAGATTTTTAAAAAATTCTGATAAAAATCACACATCGATCTTCACAAGGGTTTATCTCGACTGAGAATTTTTCATTGTGAAGCTAGAACGCTATAAAAAAACGAGAGGATCTATAATATTCTCGATCGTTCCACCGGATCGAACATTCGGCGAGCTTACTGTCGAAATCTCCTTCAGGCCTGAGATTGTCCTGCGGTCTCCTGACCGGCGCTCGATCCCCATATTTCGGTGCTTCTTCCTTGGGTCTGCCGATGAACTCGCCCTCGGGCTTCAAATTGTCCTGCGGCCTCTTCACAGGAGCCTTTTCGCCCCTGGTCGCCACGTAATCCGTGCGTCTCTCGCCGATGAAGTCGCCTTCCATTCGCAGATGATCCTCATGGTGGTAGATGGTCCGTCTGTCGACGTGTTTCTCGTCGAACTCCTCGCGGTAGGACGAGACAGCGTGTACCGGTTCTCTGGGAATCTCCAAATGATCCTGCGGCTGATTGTGCGGGCAACGATGACGCCTGAAACAACCGAAATGAAATATGGATTGTAGAACAGACAGCCATTCGACAGGTTAAAGCTTACGATTCAAAGTCGAGAGCTTCGCGCGATTACGTGGAGCCGCGACCGGCGATAATTGCGTTGCAAAAATAGAGTTCTATTAATAAAGAGTTGTTCTCTATTACCGTGGATACGACTATCTTGCGACTGATGACATACTCCATTGTATATTCTATGAAGACTGGACAAGTGAAACGATATTTCGAATTGCTAGAGATGAGAATCGAGAAGATAGACTTTTGACAAAAATTATAATACAAATCAGTCAGGGGAGTGTTTTACAATTCTCTCGAACTTCGAGTTCGTCGCTGGAGACTGCCAGAGCTTAAAAATTTTATGACTGTTCAAATTAGAAAAAACTAAATTTTGCATTCACCTAATCCAAGAAATCGATTAGTTCGTGTTCATATTAACCCTTTGCACTCGGAGCTGTTTTAACTTGAAAATTAAACATTTCTTTCAATCTAGAATAATTCCATTCTATATTGTTCTTCTTCATTTTACGGATACGAAAGCGATATAATACCTCTTAAAATACTTAAATGTTTAGTAATCGATTAGATAGCAACTTATTTAATAATGTAAACAATAATTTGAATAATGCTACAGAAATTTTTAGCGACGACTCTGAGTCGCTACTCGAGTGCTCAGAGTTAAAACTCAGTTCTCGACTCGGTGAATTTTCGCGAAACCTGTTCCTCCGCTAGCGGATAGTTCTAGCGTCAAGCTGCCACAGGTTATCCTAACAGTTCGGCGTTTCCTCGCGTCCGTACAGATATTGGGGTTATTATAGTTTGCGGCGTGGAGTCATCCTTCGGAATTTCATCAAAATCTGCGGTCGACCGCCGGTCCCTTACAGACGGCAGGAGACTGCTAATTAGACGTCAGAGAAGCAATTGAACTATCGCTGGGGAATATTCATGATTGTCGGTCCCCGTTTGAATAACCGCCGTTAGTTCATTGATAAACTGGCGAGTACCGCGGGGCCGGGACGGGCCGGGTCGAGCCGGGCCGCGTGTTTCTACGCTGTTGCAGTCACGCACGTGATCATTGTCATGGCACGAGTCCCATGTTATCCGATGTCCGTTATGTTCCGTGCAAGCCGCACGTTAAGGAAGCCTAATTGAAACACATTTGCTTGGACGGACCGCTCTCTTCTAGGGCGCACCGAATCATTCCGCTGGTCACCGAACGACAACAAGAACAGAAATCATTTTCAGCTCTCCCCTCGTTCCCTCTGGCCCCGCGATCGATCGATAACAACGGGGAAAAAACAGGGATTATGGAAATGAGAGCTGTCGTCTCTATTTCCAGCTTCGACGGCTCGCGACAAATTACCAGATGCTGTCCCAGGTTTCTGTCATAATTCTATCGGTCATTTGCTAGTCGCAACAGCGTTGCGACGAGTGTGTGGCTTACAATTGTCACGATTAAACTGCGGATCATATGCGTTTATCATAGAGTGAGCGAATCAAATACAAAACGGTGAATGTGGGGAAGGTTGCCACAAAACTGACTCTTGTTACTTCGCTCAAGTTTATAAGTCCTTATTTTATTTTGCGTGTTCAAATGACGAAATGGACCCGGACTGCGAGCTTTATATCCTATCTTCGGAAACGTAACGCCTTTCCGAAGATACGAAGGCGGAGGTAGGAAATCCCGCGTCTTGTTTTATGATCACCGGCAAAGGTGGTCGCCAAATGCTAAAAAGATTTCGACGGTACAGAGCCTAGCGGTACCCAGCTGGCAGCGTTTATGATGGGATAGTCAGATTTTCCTACCCGTAAAGCAATTTGAGAAATAAAATAATTTTGCCATCCTGCAAACGTCAGGGTGGGTTTTATTACCCTAGACCCTAACATCTGCAGGCGGTCAGCTCTAGCATCTTGCGATGCGAGTCGCGTACCGCTACAGTGAAAATATATAAATCATTCGAAAAGAAATCAATGTATGCGTTACTCTTGTACCTTGCAATTAATTCAATGTTAATTCCGCAGAAAAATTCACAGTCCACACACATGTTTCAAATCGAAAATACTCCTTACCAAGACAATTGTAGCAATTCAGACGGTTACAGTTCAGTAGCGAGATCTCTCTATGCGCAAATGCAAAGAACGCTCTACACCTTAATTAATGAGTTAACGCGAAGAGAATGTCGCAAGCCCTTTATAGGGAGTCCCGCATTTCCCCAGGACGAGTTTCCCTTCGGATTTATTGTCGAGCAACGGAACAGTGCTGGCAATAATTTCAGCGGTCGATCGATCCGGCTTAATAAACAAATAAATCAAGAGTAAATCGTCGCCTGGCCGAGCTCGTATCGGGCAGTCACGATGTCAATTAATTCCGCGCGAGCGATTCCCCCGGTTCGAACCTCTTTTTTTTTTCTCCGATCTCGCGAGCCGTCCGGCCTCGATAAGTCCAGTCGACTTTTGCACGCAAAAATCCGGCACGGATTTTAACGAGGCCGTTCGCACGGCCGCGTTAAACGCGATAACGATGTTTTTAAACAGCATGCGGATTCCGTCGACACCGCCGAATAACGCTATTCAACAAGGCCGCGATCCTGTAATTGGCAATTAACGAGCCGAGGAAAGCGTCGAAAACTCTCTCTCGCTCTCTCTCTCTCTCTCTCTCTCTTTGTCCGCGCGACGACACTGTAATCTCCATGTCAATTAGGCCGAGCACCGGCCTGCCAAAACGCCAAAATGCTCGGAAACCTTTTCCGCTGTCATCCGACGCGTTTCACGACCATGGACGGCTGTCACGCTGCTCGAAAAAAATCGTCGAACGCCTAAAATCGCGAGTCCACCGCCGTAAAAGTCGCGTGCAATTTTAATGATTCGGATACCGATGATCTGCTCCATCTGTACCTCTCGGATATGGCTCATGAACATGAAGATCGAAAGACAACTCGTAGGAAAATAAGTGGATCCTTCGAATTAACTTTAGAATGTGTTCCCGTAGGAGTTTTTCAAAGTTTGAGGGCTCAAATTAAAGCTGAAAGCAAAATTAATAAAACCTGCCCGTCACTCAGCTACGATGAAATAGACATTTTAAAGCACCGTCCGAACGTTAAGGTTGACACGTTCGTTGATTGAATTTAGGATAATGAATGCAACCAGTGCCAGGCTCTGCAAAGCAATTCACCAATGACTCCGTTCGTGACTATCGGTTCTATTCTCCGTGGGGCCGTGCAGTTCTCTTGCCGAAGATTGCGAAGGAATGAATGGATCGTCGGAAAGATTGATAATGGAGCTGCGTACACAGTTTGTTATAGCGACGTCGAACGCGGAACACGAAGAATATAATGCTTTTGGCAGCGTTGAATGCTTCTCCCGTGTCATCGAATCCATCATTCGAGTCCGACAAAGCTGCTGTGCTCGTAAGTACATTTCTTTATCGATCCGAGGCACTCTGCGCGACGAAATACATTTAGGGAAGTTCGATAAAAATATTTTGAGTTCAGTAAAGTCGCGATCTAGCTCCCATCGACTCGTGGAGCTTCGAGGGAGCTAGATCGCGACTTTACTGTAACAGGAAATCAATTGAGGGGTCGCCGCAGCACTCGTTTTGTGAAATATTAAAACTCTCACAGGTGGGTCCACAATTTGAATTAATAGACTCGTGGTATACACATGCGAGAAAATATTTAATTTTTAGGCAGCACACAGAATTGTTAAGAATCCAATTTTCTAACACTTCGCGGCGTACCTGGGTCGTTTCTAATTGGCGTGGCAACAAACTTGGATCGAGGTGGATGGGAAAGCGTCGTCGCTCTCTTGTAAACCGGGGCCGGAGCATTTGGGGATTGGAAGGCTGTCAAAGGACGACCTCGCAAGGGCTGGCTCGCGTATCGATGCACCCGCAGTCGAATGCAAGAGGCACGCGGATGTGGTTTCGACGGGAAAAGCGGAGAAGAGAGCCACGTACGCGGGGGAAATTTCAATGGGGAACGCGACGCTTTATTCGGGGGCACGAGCCTCCGACGCGTTCTGTTATTTCGGCTTATCGGAGATATCGGGTTGCCACGGTAATTCCATTCGACCGGGATTTACCGGAGGAAAAAAGGCGAGATAAAAGGGAGAAATCGCGATACGATTTAGCGCCTTTCGCTTCCTCGTCGATCGGAGAGCCTGTTTATACGTATCTCCGTTGCCGGATTAATTCTCGCGGCGAGTGACACTTCGCGGGGAATTGCGATCGCCGAGTAATTATCGATTCGCGGTTTCCTGCGCTGGGAGTCGGCTTGAACGAGGATCATCGCGATACCAGGGGAAATTCGATAACGATTATAGCGAATCCAGCACTTTGATCGTCGACGGGCGGGACGCGAATTAATGTCGGAATCTGTAATTGCGCAGAAATGTGCATTCCATGTCTAGCCAATCGACGAACATTTTCAGCGTCGACGTCTCGAAAACTGGGGAGGCTGAGGATCCTGATGAACTGCGGATTTTATGCATTTATGATAAAAATGAGCACATCAAATACAAATTAGAAAAACATTTAACGATCTGCTGCGTCTTGCTATTAATGCGGACGATTTTAATTTCGCTCAGAGATTCGCAGTTCAATCGACTATCGCTTCAGTAAAAAGATTATTGCGATATTGTGGGGTGGGTTTCCGAGCGACGGTAGTTGGCCGATGAACGTATAAAATCAATAATAATAATAATAATAATAATAACGTTAGCCGCGAGGAGAGCCGACATTGCAAAAGTTCGAACCCCTTTCGAAAGCAGTCGCGGCTGGCTGCCGATCGGTTTGAAGTGGACTTGGCCGGAACTACCCCGCAGACCGCAGGCATGCAACCAATTTTCCGCGATCTCTCGATCGCGCTCGTTCGATTTAGGTCAAGCGTTTCAATCTAGCGAGAACCAGGATTACATTCATCGGCGCAATTCACCGGCAGACGAGGCCGATCCTGTTTACGCTCGCGGAATACAAATGCATCGGGTCCCGCCATCAGAGTCTACCCTTGAGGGTCCGAAATCGAGACGCTTGTTACAAAGCTACCATAAAGTTTCACAAATCATATCTTCATTGCATAGTGGCTACATATTTAACACTAGATTGCTGTAAAAAAAATTTATCTCCGATCAACGCTAAACTTCTCGAATACAAGAAAACCGTTAAAAGGTTTTACCTCACCATAATGACCAGGTTGCATTTATTTACAAAGAAATTTATAATTCCAATAATTGCAAAATAAAAAATACGATGTGGTAGGTTTAGTGTTTTATGCACGTTATTATTTCTTTGGAACGTCTCAGTGGCAGTTTAATCTCACTCTCAAGTTTAACAAGAAACTTTTCTGAACGTTTTCCCTCTGATAAAAATTCCGTACGCATTTCCGAAAGGTCAGTACCGACCGAAACTCTGCCGGGAGTCTAATAAGAAGATAGGGACTTCGAAATCTAGATCGAGCCGGCTTTGTGCGCTTTCGATCCCTTAGGTCGACGCCGGAGTACTCTAAAAGAGCTTCCATGAATGGGCTCCCTCGTTGCCGAGAAGTAAACCAAACATTTCGACCACTCCGCAGAGTTGCGCACCACTGGAACACGTTTTCAGGAGTAGGTATAACTTCCCTATACGCTATTCAGAACGTATACTTTCGTCGAATCCCATCCGCCATATTCACGGCGAGATGCTGGAGAAGTTCTAGGGAATGGAGGGGCTCGCAGACTGTGGGCAACGAGCTTTACTTAATTTCACGAGGATTCGCTTTCTGAAAATGTGACGGGAATGATACCTTTGCGATCTTTTTGTACAGCAACAAATACGTTTCTGCTGAATAAGCGGACCGAAAATTGAAATGTTTACTTGTAGTCTCGATCGTATGATGGTTAATACAAAATTGAAATGTTCGGAAAACTGTAAGTTGGGTACGCGTCTAGAATTTTAGCTAAAAACTGCCGAATAATCGCTATTATACGTAAATCGGATTAAATTCAACATTTCTGGGCTGGGTATTTCCTTGTCATGCCTCGTCGAAGTAACTATGCATTGCCATAAGAACGCTTTGAGTTTAGAGTTCTTGCGCCTATCGTCGAAATCAGCTGTCGAGCTAGGCGCCACAACATTAACACCGTTGCCGCCGAAATCTGATTTCAAGCGTCGCGGTTACCGAGTGGACTACCCTTCAACTCCTCCTCGTGTCAAACCCGTTACCAGAATCGTCTACGCAGTCTCCTTCTAAACACCAGAATTGTCGATCGCGTCTCCGTTTAATCATTGCGCTGCTTCCATTACAATACTTGCACCTCGTACTGGCCGCGATCACCTATCACATCTCTGTCGTATCATCGTTCATTTCCGTTCATCCAGTCAATCATTCTGTTCACACCGATTTTGTATCTTTCCTTTGAACATATTTACTTTTGTAACACATCCTCGGACCGTCCATTTGTACATATCCATCTGAGTTCCGTGAAAATCACCGACACAGATTTCACCGACAATATGTCACAAACTACAGATTAGTAACGTGATCTACAACGATATTCATACGATGTTTACTAACAACGACTTACTGTCTTATTGATGCTGTATTTTTTCTGGATATACTGAATAGGAGGATTTACGAAGAAACGAAATTAAACCAAATCGAACAAAATATACTTGTATACTATTGATTTGTACGTAAAGTATTATACACGATATATTATTCTCAAAATTTCAAATACCTTCGTTGGACTGTATGAAAAAGAAACACTAATTGCAACGGAAATATTAAACATAAATTAATGTAACGAAAGTTTAAGCTTCTGTCAAACAAATCGTTCCTTGTTAAAGTTGCCAGCCAAATCTGGAGTCGATGAAATATCGTCGGTGAAAACAGTGTCGGTGGCACTTGCGCTGGCGATTTCCATGGGAACCGTCCATCTATAGCCGGAGTTTTCAACAATTTACAAATGGCGGTCCGAATATATGCGTTTATAGAATAGTTGACCGAGCGAGTAAAATTTTTACAAAGCGGAAAATAAATTTCTATCGGGTAACGAGGTTCGAAAATTGATTTCGGCGAGCCGAAGCTGCGCACAGGTCCACACTGCGCTAATCAGAATTTTAGTAATTTTCAGTAATTCAGCGTGCGAACAAAATTGTGCACGGTTTCTAGAAAGCAGAAAATAAACTGTCGGATAACGAGATTCGAAAATTGATTTTAGCGGAGGCCGTCAATATCGCGATCGAGAACATTTTAACGTTGACCCAATTCGCAAATCTGTGTCCTCGCGTTAAAACCTGGTTCAAGGAGCCGCCGCGAGAAGTCTCCAAAGAAGGAGACGCGGGACTGGTTCGCCGTCGCCGTGGACATCCTTGATTTTAGGCCGAACAATGGGCCTATCCTTCGCGGATCGTGACGAGACAGATGTTGTCACGGGCGGATCACCTTAAATTTAAATCACGATCGCCTTGCCTTGGGAAGACTCTGATTGCCTCGATTCGACTCGACGACTCGATTCATAGCTCGGTTCGAATAAGGAAGATGACCGAACAGCCGATCGCGATTGGCTGGGGACAACCTCCCGTAAAAGGGCTTGTCTCGTGTCCCACTTTTCGCTCTTTTGCCGGCGTGCACGCGCGCCCGCTCCCTTCGTACGAATACACGGCGTTTCAAAGTGGACAATCGTTCAAGGACGAGCCTCCGGTTGCTACCTTGCACGCGTACGTCATCGGGCAAAATCAAGTAAATTGAATATATTCCGTACTATTGGAGATTCCGTACTATTGTTTAAAATAATAAAATTAATAAATAATATATCTATATTACTAATTATATATTACTAATTACTATAATAATATATATATTATTATATATATTATCATATATAATATATATAATAAAAATATATAATAAAAGGTTTGTGACTGCACTGTGGATCCTCGTGTAAACTAAAATTGATAAGTATCAATGGCAGGCTACAGAAAAACTAAGTATAAATTTATTTTCTACATTAATGTAGAACAGCCTTCCATTCTTTCAATCTCTGTACTGTTTTAAATCGCAGCTACTCATTTTTTACAAAATAGTATATTGCCTTGAATTCTATATAGTTCTACTAATTACTAATACTAATTCTATATAGTCTTGAATTCTTCCGTTTTCAAAGCAACTTCGGTAGGTTCAATAATTTGGATGAAACGATTGTTATGTGATTACAGTGCGGGTGTCCCGGAAGAGACGCGGATAATTTTTGCATCCCGCAGGCAGTTTCCCGATCGAGTCAGAAAGTGCTTGCATAAACAGGCGTCTTGTAAGTTACGGGTACGTGGCACCAACAGGTGACGTTCTTATCGAGGGACCGAAGGCGAGCTCCGCGAGGGCGCGTTTACAGAGTAATCAGCGGAGGCATGCATAAGATATCAAGGATTGTTTGTAAACCAGCGAAAGAAAATTGCCGAGCCGCCGACGAGCTCGATCAAGAGGTTCCTCTAAAAGGCAAAATATAGACTCGCGGAGACGCGAGATCCGATCGATCTTGGCGCCTTCGTCTGGAAGGACGAGTTAACGCGTCAGTCGCGTATTACAAAATAATTACGAAATAATCTCAGTTAGCGGTAGGAAAAAAATGAGGAGTTTTTGAAAGATGGCAGCGAGCTCGAATGACGAATTAGTTCATCGGTTATTACTCGAAGGGTTACATTCGTTTCAGGAATCGATTTACGCGCACCGCAAGAAATTGCAACGCAAGCGGGTCTCTCGCTTGTGGATCGACCTGTAGATCGGTCACGGTGTAGTATCCGATCTCTGCGAAGGGGAATCTCGAAAAAAGTCAACGCATGCATGGTCACGATGACGAAAGCTCGCCGCAACGCAACGACAGCCCGTGGAACGAAAACCGCGACGGCTGTGCACCGCTCGGCCGGTTGATTAATAATTCCAAGCACGTTCCCCGTGCGAATAACAACTTTTTTTTTCACCGCCGACTCGCGTCCCTATTAATAGACAAACTCCAAGAGCGGAATTTAATCGTGGGCGCCCGCGAGAAGTAGACGCCGCTAATGGATCGGCAATCTTTCCGCTTTTAGCCCTTTGCGAGCCTCACGTGCTCGCTTGGCCGACTTTAAGGTTCTTTGGCGTCGTTCTTCTAACACGTGATCAATTGAACACTTACGTTCGTGTTAACCAAGCTTTGTACTTGGTTCACGTACGATTCGTAGCCCGTAGGCTAGTACTACGTAATTTAACACATTTGCTGCCACTCAAAGGAGCGTTTTGCTCTGGGCAAAATTTATTTTAAGGAAAACACATAGATTTTCACAAAATATCATAATATTTAGTTGCAGATATAGTATCAAGATGGATTTACAGTAATTAGAAAAAAAGACATTACGAAGTATCTCGTATCTCGCCAGTGAATGAGTTAATTGCTCTTCCGATGCGAGGGTTTAGGGACGAATTTAGATCGAACATACACGCTTTTTTCATTGATGAGCACGTGATTGTTAATTCCATTTAATAGGTTCATTCAATTTTTTAAAATAATTAGTAACTTGTAGAGAAATCACAGAAAAATAAGTGGAATTTAAAGGGTTATCTTACAGGCAATTTTAGAATATGTTCCTGTAGGAATTTTTCAAAGTTTCAGGGCTTAAATTACTGTTGAGAGATCACGCTTCGTGATAGGCTTACTTAGATTTAAAAATAAGTATGAGATTACATCGCAAAAATTGTCAAAATGAGACGATTGGCTCGAAGAAATCAACTCGATTTTAGGGGATGATTCGAGTCAATGTTAAAATGTATTTCCGTAGGAATTTTTTAGCATCCCAAAGCTCAAAGTAAAGCTGCAATATGACACTGTGTAAGGGATCTCTTCGGGGATACAGAAAATGGCGAGATCGCGTGGCGATTGGAGGAGCAAGACGCAAGCGCGTCGGTTCGCTTCAAATTGATTTGTCGATGGTTTCCCGGTGCGGTGGAAACTTTGAAATAGAAAATTCACAAGAGACAGTAATTCGTTCCGAAAGATGAAGTGCTGTTTCGAGAAGGCTCGGGAACGCAAGAATTAATTTAGCTCTCTCTCTCTCGCTCTCTCTCCGGCGGGATACGTTTCCGCGGTGCGCCGTGACGCGACCCACTTCCAAACACAGTTAACGAGATCGGAATACAAAACACGCCTTGTCGCGCTCCCGCTCCCGCCGACGGTGCTCGGTAGGAGATGCAAATTAACGTTCCCGTCCGAATTCGGGATCGGGCTCTGTTTTTCACGGCGCGGTATCGATACGGAATTCTATTTAATTATCGTCGTTACGTTTGCGGCGTTCTCCCTCCTCCGGCAGTAATAACGTTTGCTCCGAGCACCATTGCCGGCGGCGTTCGATTCGTTTAACCGAGTATTTATGACACGAGCGCAGAAAAAAAAGTGGTACCGGTCTGTTAAAACGTTAAAAGATCGAGTCTAGAAGTCTTATTCTTCATGAAATTAGATATTCGCGGAAAATCAATCGATGACGACAACTTTTTAATTTTTGGCTACGCGATTACTCGTCCCGAGACGTTTCAAGCTGTTTAGAGTTCTTTAGACACTTGTGTCAATCGAAGGACTGTCTTCAACGTTCAAGCAATTTTGCTCCTTTAGATTATACATTTATAATAAGTTATATAATTACGGAACAAATCGAAAATATTCCGACTTACCCGCATGTGCACAGCTCGCAAATGCACTGTTCCTTCAGAGGGATCTTGGAGAGGATGTCTGGCAACTTTCCAGGCTGAGCGTCGTCCTCGTCGAGAGAGTCGGGCGTCTGGTCGCCCCTCTTCGGTTTTTCACCTGGCCGAGCCGGTTTTCCAAAGGTTTCCTCCGGTCGAGATGGTTTTCCAGGTGTCGGCCGGTCCTCCGGCCGGCTCGGCTTTCCCGCCGCTGGCCTACCCACGCTCGAGACATAATCACGCGGCTTTTCCGGCGATTGCGGTCTGACGCCGGATGCTCTGCGAAAATTCAATGCGGCGTTCAATACGCTTAACGAGGCTTGCTTCCATTTTGCAGCCGCCCCGTGATTTTGTTGGCAACGAGAGACGCGACGCATTAGGAGAATCTGGCGCACGACACGCCTGGGGTACCGAAATGCGCTACGCGCGAGTACAAGTGTGCGCAAAACGGAAATTTATGCTTAGTGCGTGCTGTTTTAATCTCTTGCACCACGTTTTACAGCTACAGTGATTGGGACTTCTTCGACGTTTGTCATTTTTCAGAAGAAGAAGGAAGTTTATATTTATTAAATTGAAGTATTCTGCTATATTCTTAGAATGTAGGGGGCGAATTATGATAAAATGAGCAGGTGTAATTAAAAATAAGTTAAGGATGCTGTTGGATTATTTAACAACTTATTGAACATATTAACCCTTTGCACTCGGAGCTGTTTTAACTTGAAAATTAAACATTTCCTCCAACCTAGAATAATTCCATGCAATATTATTTTTCTTCATTTTATACCTCAGAAAATATAAACAATATTTTGAATACTGGTACAGCCATTTTTAGCGGCGACTCTGAGTCGCCACTCGAGTGCTAAGAGTTAAGAAAGAAAATAATAGTTTATTAAAAATTATGTTGAAAAATTTTATTTTTGCACAAAGGGATCCGCTGTCTATATGTAAATCGACGACGACGAAAATGGAATTTTATTTAGGTTTCGATTAAAAATCAATTCATAGCGACTCGTTTTTATAGTGGAAGCGGTTAAAGAAGAAAATTGTTTGGAGGATTCTCGATTTGTTGGAAGGAGAGTGTACCTTTTGGGACTGTCGTCCCGTTGATGGGGTCGACTGGGTTTCCCAGCGGCTGGAATCGGCTTCGGTCGATCGTCCTCCCTGAGTCCAGGGATTCCGCGCGGATAACCCGGCCCGTCCGGCGAAGTTTTCCGCGGAGAATCCGCCGGAGACTTCGGGACCGAGCTGGCGAACTTGTCGAACCGGGCGTCGTCAACGACATCCCGCGCTACCATACTAGTCACCTGCTCTGTGTCGATGAATTCGGTCGTTGATTTAGTGACATCTCTCTGGAAACAACAGCGAAAGACAGAGTTAGAATAACATCGGAAAATTACTTACTGCAATTACTACAAGACGGAGTACATTTTCATTTAACTACTTAACACCCCATTTTTAACACACGCTCGTTGTAACGTCAAATGTACAAACATTAATAAGACAAAATAAACGGAGGAAGAAATTCTTTCCGAATTTGGAAAATTCATATTTTGCACGAAGACCAGCCTTGTGACAGACGCAATAGCGATGGCCAAGCGATCGAAATTATATTATGATACTCGGGGTTCACGGATCTGCTCAGCAATCCCTTTGCCCTTTGCCCTAGTCGGAGTGCGCTGGCAGCGTTAAGTAAATTTTCCCGGTAATGCTGTGTCGCGCTTTGCCAATGAACTCGGGTCGCGTAGCGTAGCGTCGCGCCGCCGAGCCTCCGCTGCAAAGACAATTACAGAGGATTCTACTAATCGGAATGGTTATCACCTTGCTAATTACAGGTGCTTTCACGGCCGGTTCAAAGCACTGTGACTTGTCAAATGGGTCGTAACGTTGCAGGGCAATGCGCGCGCCTGGTCCCCACTCTGTTCCGAGCGAATGCCTATTCGATATGTCTTTAGCAAACGATTGGAAATTCCCAGTCGAGACTCGTTCTTCCACTTTTCGACGCGTTCGCCATTCTATTCCGTCTCCGCCGAGACGCCACTAAAAATTACTGCACAATAGGTCCCTCACGATCTAAGTCCCAGGCGACGGGGGCTAGATCGCGACGCTATTGTGCTATACTCCTGCGTTACTAAAGCTTTTTGCATTTAAGAGAACGCTAAAAGCTTACGTCTTATTCGACAAAAATATTCTATGTCAGACGAACTGTTGGGATTTCATTGTAGAACGTTCGAGATACGCTATGAATGGCATAGTATTTACATTCGATTCGTATCGGGAACAACGCGGAGGGTACGGACGGGACTGTTCGTTCGTTGGCGGAAAACCGATTAATCCGCCCGGATCTGGAAAATCGCGCGGCTGTGTCCGGCGGATGAAAGACACAGCGCGAAATCGCTTGCAATAACGAGCACCTTCGACGGAGGTTCGCGCGATTCGCACCGTAGTTTCGCCAGGACACGCTGGAAAGCCAGCCTTTTGTCCGACTTCCGTCCGTCTCCGATGATTCCCGATTAAATCAACGCGTTCAGCTATCGGTCGGGGACTGCGTCCACTGGACACAGCGATTTCGCTTGAACTTCGGATTTAACGGTTCTCTCATTTTCGATCGATCGAAATTATCCAACAACGAAACACACTTCTACGTGGCGGCCGTTTGTTGCGATCGATTCGGGACATTTTTATTGAGTCCGTGCACAAGTCCTCGTGCCCGATCTGGAATTAAAACACGAGAAATAGTCGGACACGATTTTTTGCGCGAACATCCGCGATCTGCTTGTAACGATTAATTAACGCTAGGTCGTTTATTTTAGAACCTTTTAAATCGCTCTAAAAAATCCATACGTAATTGCGGTTACCGAAAATAATCCAGAGCTCTAAGCGGTAAACGAGTAAACACAGAGAGAGAGAAAGACAGATCGCCGAGTGAATTTCGATGTCGAATGCGCGTGACGAGCTAACTCGTTTTCACCTGCGGGTTAACAGGTTAATGCGCTTGTGTATCAACGAGGAAATTAATTTTCGCGGGTGGAAAGGATGCAAAAAGCGGGCCAGGGAACCGCGCTAATCGAAGTCTAATAGGCTACTTCGGGTTTTGCCGGCGCCCGGTACCGGTAATTGGCTGGTTCGGTTCCTCCCTTGTTAATTATCGGGTGGCGGGCGTGCAACGAACACGCCGTCTATCCTAGATTGAAAAATCAACAACCGTGCTCTAAGGGTGTTTGCCGATTTCGATCGTGTTACGCGAAAATGCGATCTTTGTGCGACTGTCTTCGCAGGGTCTTATTCGACAGTCCCGATAGTGTCGCAGAAAAAGAAAAAGACGATACTTGCTTCTTCGAATTATCAACGAAAACCACGGACCAATCAGAGCGGCGACAGGTCCCGCTGAGCGTGGCACGACGCCATTGGCCGAGTCGGAAGTCGTCCGCTGTAGCTGCGCTCCGATTGGTCAGTGTTTTTCATTAATAATTAGAAAACAATGCGTTCCGGCGTGAATCAGCAAAGGAAATAGGTGCTCGGATTCACCTCACGAATCACCCCTTTATTTTTGCGACACTCTTCCTGAGACACCCTGTATAAACAGTGATAAGGGTCTCGCGGCGACTACCGTCCGGCCAGCAGCGCTTACAGTGCTTAGCTAAACGGAATGCGGGGTAACGCGAGATCGGCGCAGATGGCAACTATGCACACGCTTCCACATAGTGCACGCCTGCACACAGTATCGCATAACCCGGAGCCCACTTCTCCCCGAGGATTCTGTTTCGTCGTCGAAAGCCGTCAAATGCATCCTCGCGTAAACGAACCTGGTTTTAACCATGGGAGGTTGACCTGTCTACCGTTAATTCCGGTCGGACTAGAGAGTATTCTTCTCCAAATAATACGAATCGTCATTATCCGGAGAGGAAGAACTATTCTAAATTCAATACGATGCAGAGTTTGCAAAAATGGGCCGAAGCAGATGTATTATATCGACTGTCGTGTTTCCGAATTTGAACAGTTGATTTTATATTAGACTTATAATAATTGAACTTATCGATTCCAGTTCCACAATGAACATCTTTCAAAACACGGCGAGCGAATCGAAATCTTTTCAGAGTTTTGCAGCGAGGATGTCGACCACGAAGTTTGGATCAGCAGAGCGGTTCTCCCTCGTGTCTGCTCCAACCATCGCACCGACTTCCGTCATTTTCTGCAAATGAATTTCCAGGTCGAGGAAACGAGCTCCGCGGCGACGACGTTCTTTCTTCGCCCCTCTGTTTCCGGTCAGCGCCGCCGTCGATAAGTATCAGCGTGATATTTATCACCGGTTCGCGTCGACACCGAGGAATTCATCGAATCGGCGAACACTGATATCCAGTCAGGTTTAAAAAATGTTCCGGTAGCTTCTGTCTAAATTCCAATTTTCTAACAGCCGGTTACATTAAATCCGACGTGAGCATCGGCAGGGAGAAGAAAATACGCTTATGCAAGATCCAAATTCTCTACCTCGATTGCAACGAACCGAGGAAAAATAAAAATTGATTTGTTATGTTGCAAACAGTATAGCAATAGTCCTAAATTAATGTTTTCACTGTTTCTTGTCTGCTTTTGTCGTAAATGCATAAAATCATAAAGTAACGACTGTCGCGCAGCAGTCAAAGGCGTTCAATTTGCAAAGATTAACCGTGTAACATTCGCTCAATGGCGGAAAATCGTGTCACTAATACGTTTCATTGATACCGAGTCGAGCCGACGCAAAGGGGTAGTCAGCGGGTATAATCTGTTCTAGGATAAGTTGGCAATGCCAGGTCGCCTTCGCAGGTGTTCCATCATTATTCAGAGGCGGAGAGGTTACGCGTCCCGTATCGATCTCCGGGTTGCGCTCGCCGAAATTGCCCGTTGAATTATTTAACCCGTTCGATCGGGCGAATTTCATGGAAATGGCCGCGTTTTTTCGGCGAACTGTGCGTCTGGAGGGTGCTCGAGGCCGAAAACCGTCGAAAACAAGCGGAACGCGACGCGCGCGTTCACTGACGTCATCGCGAAATAATTAAACAACGATCCCCCGATAGACAATCCAAAAATAGTCGTCGCTACCTCGTTGCAATCGCAATAAGCATAAATAACGAACGAAAATACCGGCATTCGTATCGGACCTCAGGTAAAAAGACAGAAAATCTTTGTGGAACGGAATAAATTACTTTTCTAAACAGAGACGTCTCGGACTGACGATTCGTTTAAATATTTATGGATTCCACGGCACGAATCGCACGCGAAACTCTCTGTTCGCTTAACTGGACGCGTAAAGTTGAACAGAGACTTTGTTGTAGCTTCTTTAGCTTAAAGTATTAATTAGGCAAAAGGTCGCAGTACTTATAATCCTCGTAGAAATTACGAGAGCATGCTCGTTGAAACTTGTCGCAATTAAATGACTTCGCAATCCTATTCCCTAGACGGTCGTGCGCGAACAGACTGCGAATTTGCATGCAGAACAAATTAATGCGGTATATTTTAAATTCTCTAAATAGCGCTTTACCTACGAATTTGTAGAACAACCGATTTGGGAAGACTCATTTTTCGTCCGTCGGGAATAATTGCGTGAAAGCAATGCTCGTTTTCGGGTCGACTCTCGTACGTTTGCGATGCCGTTCGCGGAAAAACCGCGAGAATTGCTGTTCGCGATAATTGCTATTCGGCAAAGCCCGGAAGACTGGGAATAGCGGGCCCGCGGACATTGTTATACCTGCGCACCGACGCAAAGGTTAATTACGCCGCCGTTTGTCGCGCGACGATCAGCCGCCCCTCCACCCCCTCGCGCCCCTCGCTACGCGTCGCTTTGAAATAGTTGCACGCGTTTTTGGTTCGTTAACGTCGATCATTATACTTCGCGAGCACGCTCGGCCCTCGGCTTAGCGCTCTAATTCGATAAAGAGCCCCCGGTGGCGTTCGCTATAGCACCGTCAAAGCGGACGTTCCCGCTGTCTTCCGAGTAAACAGACGGCAGCGGGACGTTCCACGCTCGATAGAGACGTTGCTCTATCGACTTCAGCCCTTTGCTGGCTCGTTCGACCGAGAGGTTTGCTCAATTGTTTACCAAATCGCAGATATTCGGCTCTCCTGTCGCTAGATCCCCGCGAATTTCCTTTTCAGCGAGAATCCGAGGGTTGGACTTTGAATAATCGCTACGTCCTTCAATTTTCTGGATATTCTCGGGGCAATGCGTTCTAACAATTTCTCCGGCTGTTGACGTGTACTTTAGGGGCAGATGTTGAAATTTCTTTCAAAGACTACGACACAACCACTTATAAATGTTTTATACAGCTTTCTATGCACACTTTGACTTTGCAAAAATATTTTTAAGACCTGACATCAATCTTCTCTATGAATTTGTAATCATTCTTTCGACGCGGGCTATAGAACGACTTATAGCTGTGTCTCTGCACTTCAAAAAGTTCGCATCGGTCTCTCGCTTACTTATTACTATTTTTCAAGTTAAACATAGTTGACATAAAGATCCACGGTCTAATCGATGACGCGACAAAGGCCAGTACGGGGACCGAATTACGCACCCGAAATGCAACGAGCACAAAGGCGACGCGCGATTATCTGCGTCCGCGTTGCACGCCGAGCGAGCGTGTGTCGTCTGATGTTTGCGCACGTTTTACACAATCGAAAAACAGCGAGACTCTTCGCCTCGACTCTTAACAAGGACGAGCGCGTCACGCGAGAATCGACGTTCCATATTACACACATACGGCGACGACACCTCGCGTCTGAAATTCAACGCGGACTGCATGGGAATATTGCAAATTCTCTAGAACACCAAGAGACAGAGAGAGACAGAGTCGAGGATCCCGACGAAAATCGAGGTCCTTCAACTGCTGGATATTCGCGACGCCGAACGGGATCGTATAGTCCTTCCTGCGATCGAATGGCAACTGAAAGACTGCGCTAAACGTTTCCGTGCCGTGCGTAAAAGCAGTTTTTGCGGCAAGAAATTTCGCAGATTTCATTCAACGATTTGTTTACCTTTCGTTGAACGACGACAGAAATCGACTACGTATATCGTGAACAGTGGGAACTCGCGTGTCGCCGAGTTGCTTGTTACGCGAACGTTTAATCAGAATAGAAAATTCGAAAGTACCGTAGAACAACGCGGCACGGCGCCGATGAATAAAATGTCCACGGAATCGAGAGCGTGGAGCGGAGCTAATTAAAGACGCGCGGGGAATCCAATTCCGATTGTTTCGTTAATTGGACCGGGCAGAAAATACAAGTCACAGGCGAAGAGACCGTTCAATTTCGCCAACCCCTCCCCCTCTCCCCCATGCAACCGATATAGTACCTGTTGAATTCGGTTCCCATTGAAATCACCGACACTGTTTTCACCGACAACATTCCATCGACTCGAGATTCTCATCGACAACAGCTTCGGCCGACGCGACGCCGGCGTTAACCGGTAATTTTTCATGCGATGATTCGTATTTTCATCGTGTTCGTTTTCGTCGTATTGATTGAGTATTTACCATTACCTCGAAAAATAATAGATTATATGCTCAAAAACTGTGAAATCAATTTATTCAATGAGACGGACAGTGTAGTACACTGTTACTGACGAATATTATGCGGCTAATGTTGTCGTCGACGGAAACTGTTGTCAACGAAACCTGTTGTCGGTCGAAGTCATTGTCGGTCAATTCTGTTGTCGGTGGAAGAAACAGTGTCGGGGTGATTCCAATGGGTCCCGTCCAATTCACCCCACTCCCCTTTTTGGCGATGAGTGGAATTGATATCTGAGGCGCGGAGGGGCGTCAGGGGTTAGAATGCACTTCCAGGTATTTCATCGACCTCGAAACCAGTGTCGCCGCTAGCACCAACCAGCGCCGACGTCGGAATGAGTCGAAACATTCCCGCGGACCATCCACGTGAAGATTAAATAAAAATTACGTCATCCAAAAAAAGAAGAACAAAATAAACTGTTCATCATCTGCTATCGACCTGTAATTCCCGTTTTACGAACTTCTCGACTTCCCATGCATGTGAATCTTACATTTCCTCAAGTTTAAACATGTACCATTATCTAACAATTTATTCATCGGGAGGCTATTAAAGTTCAATAATCATGCCGCACTAAATATATAATAATTCCAAACGTTTGTGTAATTTCGGAGTATTCGTCGGATCTAGATACGTAGGTTTTGAGAATTATCCTATTGCGAATCACTTTGCGCCGCGATGACGTCGACGATAACGTTCGCGCGACGATCCGCGTTTCCGCTGAAACGGCGAAGCGGTCGAGAGATCGAAGGTACGCGGCGGCAATTTAGATCGAGCGAAACGATCGCGTGACGATACACACGGTGTACGAGAGCGAGTAAGACGACATTTTGCAATTATGGCCGTTGTCGTTCGTCGTTCGGCACTATCAATGCGAGCAAGGTTACGAGGAACGACACTCTAACTCCTGGGATTCCAAACTCCAAACTCGCCAGCCGATATTTCGACTGTCGCTCATTACTGCAAGATCGACTTTAATTCTGGCGGAATCGGTGCGTTCTCTCAGTGTCCGGCTCGCTTTGGTCATTTTTCGAGCGTGTTTACGCGTACTCGTGACGCGGTACTAAACTGTGTCCCGCTCGGAGTCGAACGATCTTACGTAACAATTAATTGCATAACTATCGCTCCTAATGTGCGAGGATTCGCATTCTAAATCGATCGTTCTTCGAGCTGGGATAAAAAATATTTTGTCGCACGGTATAATATTGTATAATATTCAGCTGGTGTACCGTTCGAATTTCGAATACGAATAATAATGCGCGGCGAGGGAAAAGTTTTGAGCGCGTCGGCGACGATATAATGGGTTAAGTAAAGCCAATCGGAGATCGTGCCGAGAAATCCGATTGGTCGAGCGCCGAACGAACCGCCGGAGAACGGTGACATCACTTCCAAACTTGGTCAGTGTCGTATGCAGCGTTTCCTTGTATCGATTTATATCGTCGTCTGGCCAATATTATTCGAGCACTTGCAATATATATATATATATACGGCAGTTCTCGCCACAGCGCCGACTATAACTTCGAACGAAAACGATTATCGCGGCTTAGAAAATATTTTAGTGCATGCCTCGTGCCAAGTTTGGAATTGCTGCGCCGAGCGGTTCTCATTTGAAGAATTTCCAAAAAATGCCGAGCGGCGTGAGAGATCCGTCAACTCGACTGTCGTGAAAATCGAGCAACCTCCGAAATCCAGACCGGCCGTTTCGCGTGGCAAAATGACGAAGCTCGCGAGAAGCGGGTGTCGCGTCAGTGCTACTCGAAGAGTCACGGAAGCGGAAAAACCGTCACGTCGCGAGCGAACCGGGTCAAAGGTTGTCGCGCGTATTAAACGCAGGTTGATCGCGAGATTGGAGACGGTGCACGTGAGACTCGCTCGGTCTACAGTGTGCTCCTGCGTTCGAAAATGCGGCGATCCGGATTCCAGAAGAATTTCGGAACAATCGTTGTCGGCGCGTTCACTTCCGGATCGCGATCCCAAAAATCTTCCACAAAATCGAAAGAATTTAATCAAGGTTACTCCGTTAAACCTTCTACCTCCTTCTAATCCTTCTAATTCAACAAGAATCAATTCGAAGAATAGTACCAGAATGTACAAAGTAACGTTTCCTAAATTAATACGATTTAAAACGTCCAAACGGAACGAGACAAATCTCCGGGAGCAACAGAGTAAAGAAAAATCGACTTCGACCAAATCGTATGCCACGTAATTTTCGCAGGAATATTATTCCGCGACCTAGGACAGTTCAGAGATTGATCCGCTTCGAGTTAAGAAACACACACTGTAGAACGGTCGGCTCGTGGCAGGGGTAGCACGATGAGATCACTGCCGAACTTGGCAGCGCTCCGCGCAATTATTGTCGCTTTACGTACACTCCATTGAAGCCGATTGCAGGTGATTGCTGTTGCGTGCACACGGCACACGACCAGGAACTCGATGATTCGCGTGAATCGCCACAGAAAAGAGAAACTCGCGCCCATCCCGCGTCGCAACCCTTATTATTCCCGTACGCGAGCTTGTTAATCACTATTCGCTCCGATCCGAGACCATCGGTGTCTAAGAATCGCTACGTTTATGATACGCGCACGCGATCGAGCAAGAAGATCATTACACCGGCGAAACATTGTGACAATCATCGTAAACAGAGAGATGTTTACCGTGCCATAGGAGAGCCAACAGGAAATCGCGTTCACCTAAACGAGTCTACCACCGTGACTTCATTTGATCGCTAGACAATAAAGACTGGGAGTGATAGTGGGGAAAACGATCGATCAATTTCTTCGCGAAATCACTGTCCGAGCGAAAATACTTTAACGAACACACTACCGACTGCCACGTTGATCGTTATCCGTCTGTCTCGAAAAATTTATTTATTTATTTATTTCGTTCGCAAAAATTAATATGTTTCGGATAAAAGAAAGGTTTCCAAACCAGGAAGAGGCTGTTACGTGTTATCATCCCCCGGTCGCAAGGAGAACGACACGTCAGAACCGCGGGCACCGCGTTCCCTGGGATAATTGGATCGCGGACGGGATTTATCGGCGTTCAGAACGTGTTTCGCAATCGCAAAGACGGCCCGTGACGCGAAGTTATAATTAGTCGAATGCGAAGCACCGACTCGACAGCATTTTTTTTTCACCGTTTTGTAACGCGACGCGTCGGGGCGGGGGTCGCCGTGTCTTACATTAGTAGGTCGTCCGAGAGAAACTCCGGCGACGCGCAGAGAAAACAAACGGCTTGCAGTTCGAAACTCGAAGGGAAACTGCAAATATTGGGTTCGACGGCGTGGACGGGAACGGCATTCCGTTACGCTCCCGGGGATGTCGCTGCCGTAAACGCGCATCGTTCGTAATATTTTATCCGATTGAACCCTGGAATCCTTTAACACTGAACCTACCATTGCCGGTCAAATGGCCGGTTTTATATTTTTCATTTTACAATTATTGAAAGTATAAAGTTACTCACATGAAAATTGATTCGATAAATTTTTTTATCCTAGCACATATTGCAATAAAAATTCCACAAAATCTAAATGAATAGAGCCTTATCATTTTTATAAGCTGGAACGCTTTAATCGCTTTTAGTGCTCGGTAGGATTAGTGTTAAATTAGCTGATGAACTCTCGACCGAATTGATGTCACAACTAGATTTCAGATCTTTATGGAAAATAAAAATTTTCTGAATCGATTGGAAGGAATAATCATTTTAATTTTAATCGCAGTTGCATAATATCCGCAATCTAGTTGTCCGAAATAATGTAAAGGGATGTCCACGCGGAAGCAACTTTTTGTCGTCCCTAGATGCTTGAACTCTTCCCGTGCGTTCGCATTTCCGTATTCCACCCACTCGCCTTCGTCGTAAATGCATAAGCTGCACGAAACCCGCGGTCCATTCACGAGGCTTTCCAGAAAGGATTAAGCGACCTATGAAAACAGGAATTTGCAGAAAGTTGCACGCGCGTTTCGGCCCGCTCGCGGAGTCGGCGAATTTACCAGGACGGATCGATCGATGCGTTCGGTTCTCGTCGAAATTGCATCCCGGCGAGCACAGCGACAGAATCGGTTTCCTTGAACTTTCAGTTCGAGACGTCAATCGCACGTGCACGGTTCGAACGGCGGTCCGGGGATTGCGCGTCCGTACCTGTGGGAACGGATGCAGAATCTCGATCCCTGCACCGGAACACACGCGCGGTCCGTGTTTCTTCGTGTTCTCTCGTTTGTTCTGGATCTCGGTTACGTCAGCAGTATTTTTAATGCGGCTAACGCCGCGAGAACCTACGACCTTCGCCTGGTTTGGAAGTGAAAGTACCGACCGAGCCTCTTCCGCGAGGTGTGCGAGGTGTTCAACTCTCGACTTCGTGTTTACCTTGTTTCCTGTGGAACGCCGACACCGAGCACCGGGGCTAACTCGATTGTATCAATCGCCACAGTCTGCCGATCGTTTATTGAGAAACCGGCGCGGTGAGACCTTGCTCAAAGATGCCGACGAGCCTACGAACAAACTTCGATGAACGGTTAAACGCACCCTGGAACCGTGCTGCGTCCCAAAAGAGATCTCGGAAGAGGCGATACCGAAATTTTTTACGTTGAAATTATATCTTTTTTCTATCTCAATCTGGAAGTTCGAGATATTTCAGATTTCGAGCGATGACTAAATTGTACATAACGAGCTAGTGCAAAGATATGCGATAAAATGGAGCCCCGAAGAGCTCCGTTTCCTAGGGGAACAGTTTGGAGAACTAAAGTGACCGACCTTGGCTGACTGTATCTCCTTCCAACGCGATTCAAAATCTATCTTCTGGAAAACGAAGCCGCGAATCCAAAAATCGTTCTACGCGTTTTCGACTCATCTTGTCCCCCACTGAATTCCCAACGGCGCGCCGTGTGTATCGAGCAGAAAATCGCGACTTAAACGGTCAGAGGAGCCTCGATGTTTGTCTCGTTAACACAAAACAGACGAGCATTCAACGAGTAAGAGGTACTCTTCCGTGGAACAACGCGACTCACTGTACTTCCTCCTCTATCAAATAAGTAGATTCAGTAATGACTCGTCGTTACTCACCACGTCTTTACGCACGTCCGTCGTGAATTTGCTGATGACGCGTTCCTCGAGCACGTCGCGGACATCTTGCACGTACGATGATTGCTGGATCACTTCGAGGTCTGTCGTGTCCTTCGCGTCCCTAACGTCCTTCACATCGTACTTGACGACGGACACATGCGTGGTTTCGTCCTTTTCCAGTTTATCCTCTGGTTCATCTTTCGGTTTATCCTTCGGTTGGTCTTTCGGTTGGTCTTTCGGTTGGTCTTTCGGTTGGTCTTTCACAGAATCTTTCGGCGATTTTCCTAGATCAACAGGTTTCTTGTCCCGATCGGAAGGCTTCTTCTTCTGATCCTGCGGCTTCTCGTACACGAACGAGCCGTCCCAGGTGGAGGCGCCAGGTTTCGTCGGCCTGGCTGTCCTGTCCGCCTTCTCAGGACTCCTGGGACGCTTTTCAGGCGATTGTCTCTCATCCTCGGGCTGCTTTCGAGCCGGCGACCCAGGAGTCTCTTCTCGAGGCTTCTTCTCCGGTTCTTTGGGAGCTCTTCTGTCCTCCACATCGAGTAGAATCGTCGAAGAGACCATGCTCGAGTCAACGACCTCAGAATCGGACACGAGTGTCGTCTCGAGAGTAGTAGAAGTGACAAACTCGGACGTTTGCACGTCCTTGGAGGTGTCCGACAGGGTAATCGACTTCTCGGTCAGATAAGTAGCTTGCTTATCGTCTGGAGCCTTTTTATCAACTGGCCGAGTCTTCTGCGGCGTAGAGGTGGCAATGGGCAACTTCTTATCAACCTTCTCCGGTGACTCGTACACGAAGGACCCGTCCCAAGTGGAGGCACCAGGTTTCGTGGGTCTCGCCGACCTGTCGCTCTTCTCGGGACTCTTGGGACGTTTCTCCGGCGTCTTAACGTCTTCGGGTTTGCCACGGCTCGGCTCTAAAGGCTTCTTGTCCGGAATCTTGGGTGGCTCTTCGATGGTAACGGTCTTCCGCGTGGTCGTTGGAACACCGTTGCGAACGATGACAGTCTCCATGGAGCTGGCAGAGAAATCCAGATTGCTGGAGTCCGAATAACTCTCCCGTACGGTCGACTGCTCCATCAGGATCGAATTGCTGACGATCTCCGAGCTACTGGACACCTGGATATCTTGGATGTCCAAGGTGGAATCGCTGACGTGCTTCCTGGGAGTCTTCGGAGTCTCCTCTTCCACAGGTCTGATCACAGACTCCCTACTAGGAGGTCTCTTAGGCTCCGTATGCTTCTCCTGGACGAACGTCCCGTCCCAAGATGAGAATCCAGGCTTACCGATCCTGGTGTCTTTAGGCTTCCCCTTTTCAGGGCTTTCCGGCCTACTGTGTGCATCCTGGCGCGCAGGATGCACGTCGTAGACGACCTCCACCGAGGACAGACTCGAGTCCTTGACGTCCTTGCTGTCCGAGAAACTCTGCTGGCTGGACGAGTGCTCGACCACGTAGGACGCGGTCGATATCTCGGCCTCGTTGATAGTGTGATCTTCCGTGACATCCCGAATGATCACGGAGTCGGTCGGTCGACGAATATCCGTCTTTCGGCGACGATCAGGAGTCTGAGGCTTCTCGTACACGAAGCTGCCGTCCCAGGTGGACTGGCCGGGTCTGTGGCTCCTGCCCGTCGAGTCCGGTCTCATCGCCTTCTCCGGGCTCTCCGGTTTTCTTGGAGAACCACCATCCCCGGAATCCTCTTCGACAATAGTCTCGGACACCGAAGTCACCTTCTCAACGTTCTTCGTCTTCTCGTCGCTGGAGTACTCGACCACATACGACGTCGAAATCGACTCCGACGTGCTAGATACAACCTCCTCTGACACGTCCTGCACGTCCACGGAGTCTGATCTCCTGTCGCTCTTCCTGACAACCGTCTTATCCGATCTCGTAGTACTGTCTTGAGACTTGTCTTGAGGTTTTTCTCGAATGAACTGACCGTTCCAAGCAGAGTCTCCGGGTCGAATCGCTCTGCTGCTCGGCGAGGATTTATCTTTCGGAGCATCCTCTTTGCTAACCGCTTTCCCATCCACATAATACTCCTCGGTAAAGTCTCTACGCTCCTCGGAGATGAACCTGGAGGAGTCAGTGCCACCCTGGACCACATGAACGATGTTCGAAGAATTCTTCTCGTAAGACCCATCGGTACTCTTCTCTCTGAAGTCTGACCTCTGCGTGGACTCTACGACATTGTCTCCTCCGGGGTGCTGGAAGACGCTGGCATCCGAAACGTTCCTTTTCCTAGGCTCCAGGGGCTTTTCTGTGACAAATGTCCCGTCCCAGGAGGAGTCTCCCGGCCTGGTGTACCTGGTCGAACCCTTCTGTCGAGTGTCGGTAGTCGTTTGAGTTTGTTCGATGGAGGAGTCCGCGATTTTCGAGGTGGAGTCGCGGATTAGGCTCTTCTCCTGGCTGGTTATACGGTCCGAAGATGTTCTGGCCTCGTCTAGGATGATCTTCGAGTCCCGGACCACCGTGGAGGACACGCGCTGATCGAGCACCACTTGCTCGGAGACTTGAACGCTGGATTCGCTGGTGGTCTGCGCGGCGGTTTTTGAAACCAGCCGATCTACTTTCCCCTTGTCGAGGCTGTCCCGGTTGCCCGGGGGCGTCGCGACGTTTCTCCCGACGCCCCTGTCCCTCGTTGGCGACGGACTTTCCCTGACGAACGTGCCGTCCCACGCCGATTGGCCCGGTTTGTTGCAGCGGCTGGCGATCTCCTTCGCCGGAGTCGTCGAGCTTTCACCCGCGGATGCATCGATCTTCTTCGATTTAATATCACCCTTAACTCTAGCCAGGCCCACTGCCGACGTCTCTGTTTCGACGTTCCGGCTCTGCGAGCCGGTCACTGTGCCGTTATCGTCAAATTTTTCGCCCGATTCACGGATCCTCGTCGTGCTCGAAACCGTCTGTCCATCCTCGGTCTTCTCTTCGTGAAACTCTTCGCTGGCCGATCTGCTCTCGTAGGACTTCACCGATGATTGCACCTGTGGCTTACGATCTCCCTTAACCGCGCCGTTCACTGCCCCGTTGGAGACCGTCGTTTTCGAAAGATGATCGCGATAGTCCTCCACGGACGACGTCTCCACCACGGTGGTCGAGGACACCGACTTCTGCACGCTTTCCGCTCGAGACTCGCTGCGACTCTGCGACTCGGACAATCTGCTGGTCTGTCCGGAAGCTAGGTCCGAGCGGATCGCTATCTCTTTCGTGTTTCTCGGACTGTCAAACTTCTTCCCCTGTCTCAACGTCTGCGTCTGTTCCGCGGCGATAAAATCCTGGGAACTTTTTCCCGATTTGTAAGTGCTCTTGCTCTGGCCGAACGTCCTCGGCGGGCTCTCGATCACTTTGATCACATTGCCCTTCGAGTCCATGATCACCTCCCTACTAGCACTGGTCACCTCTGTCATGCTGCTGGTGGACTCGCTCTCGACGATCTGCGTCGCCTCCTCGACGACGCTCGTCGAGGATACCACCTCGACGGTTTCCACCGTGGTGTCCATCGAGCTCGATGTTTTAGCCGCCACTTCTTTGCCGGGCTTGCTCTTCGTTGTCTTCGTCCTAGGGCCGGTCTTCTTGTGTAAGGTCATGTCGACGTTGCTCGCGACGCGTTCACAGGCTCACCGCGAGCTCTCATGCGAAATCAACACCCCGCGACGGAACCAATTCGACACAAGCGATAAGAAACGAACGTGTACAAACTGAACTAACCAACGAACGAACAAACGAACGAACCGAACGAGAGTAAAACCGCGAGAGAGAGTGTTTACCAAACTCACACGACGCGCGGCGATCTCCCGGGCCAGACTGAGGCTACACCGTGACCGGCCCCGTTTGCAAACTCGTTCCCCTTCGTCCCTGAAGAGAGCTCGGTTCGCAGCGACTCTGCGTACCTGTGATTCGTTTCTTGCCCGGTATTCTGCGTCTTGCTCCGTCTCTTTCGCCACGGTCTCGTCCTTCGCAGTGTCTCTCAGTCGATCTCGGTCGCGTAGTTACCTCTCGGGTGTAGAAATGGTTATCGTGGTTGCAGAAGGATGATAGACGCGTTACCGCACACTGTCTCGTCGTTGTCGTCGATGCTTCGTCGAACCGATGTTCTCGGTCCGGTACCGCGAGTCGATGTGGCATCGGCGATCGCTCGCTGGCCCTAGTGACCACACCACCGTGCTACGTTCTTCCTCTCCGTCACTACCATTGCCAACACACAGCGTATACGCGAACAGCACACCGCTCGCGCTCTACGCTCTTTTGCCTGGAGAACGCCGATCCTAACCGGCCTCTCCTCTCTCTCTCTTTCTCTATATATCTCTCTCTCTCTCTTGCCCTCCCTCCACTTCTCTCTTTCGTTGTGTTGTCTCGCGTGTCGCGCGGCAGCTCGGCGTGGGATGTTACACACCGTGTGCCCGCGGCCCCCTTGTCGTCGTTACTTCCCCCTCCCCCTTTAGAGCCGCACACACGGATCCACCCCGGGGTCTTATTGTGCACCAGTGTGGGCAGACAGAGATCTTCGGGAGAGAACCCCGCGATCTATATCCCATCCCGCACGATTTGCTCGAAATAGTCGGCGAATTTTCTTTCCCGCTTCGGGATGCATCACGGTTATTATCGTTTCTTTTAATTCGCTCGAAGATTATCGGTCTAATAATTAGTCATCGAAACAGCGATATTTTGAACCGTTCGGAGTAATCGCTTTGGAATAATGCTTATCGGTCAAAAAGAAAAAAAAAAACAAGAACACAGACGTTGCTTTATTGATAAGGCTTAAGTGGAATCTCCATGTTATTTGGAAGACGCCTAAGCGCTTAAATGCTTAGTGACGATCGTGTATCGTTCGTTACCGTGCACCGAAATACGTGGTCATCGTTGACCGGAGCTATTATATGTATTGTTTGTAAACATTTCAACGGGATGTTATCGCAACATTTTCGTCGGGTCGAACGAACGATACCGGGAAACGGTATAAATTATACAGATACTTAACAATAGAAACAAAAAAATTTCTTACGCTCGCAACCCTATAAAAACTAATTATTAATAGAAACGAGAACTTAATCGTACCCAGTTCTAAACTGAAAGAACCCGACGAGCCGGTCGACAAAAAGACATGACAAGAAACAGAGTTTTATTTTCGTGTTAAATTGTCCCGAACGTACAAGAACGTATAATCGCGAGATACTCCACTTACGAAGTACCAGCTAATTACGAAAGGAAACTCAACTATCCTCCAAGCACCGCGTTACACAGTTCAAACAACGGCGCGCATAATATTAAGGCGACTTTCTCCGAGATGCGAGATCGCGATCGACTGCCGTACACCAAGTGCTAAACTGCGAACCCTGGATTCGAAGCGTCTCGATTTTTCAACGATCACATCGGAAACCTTGAAAGATTGATCATTCTCATCGACGCGATATCCTCTTTTGATCTTTTAAGGACTTCCTCGGAATTGTTCGCGATACTGCGGTGATCCATCTCGGTGCCGACCTCGATCCGTCGATCCACCGATCCCCGACGACGACCATTTCGTTGGCACGAGTCGGTGCACGGAACTCGCTGCACCGGCAGAGTACACACGGCGTGTCAACAGTATTGTATAACCATAACCGAGTCTCGCGATTCTCGCGGAACATATCTATCACGCGCTCCTATCGCTCGCCTATCTCGCAACGCGTTTTCGTGGTCTCGCGCTCGAGTTCTTCGGAGCTCTTACGCGCCGAGCGGCGCGGAGCAGAGCAGAGTAGAGCGGAGCTGAGCGAAGTGCAGCAGAGTGAAGCAGAGCCGGCTAATTACCGATGCTCGTTCTCTCCGCGATCCAACTGCAGTCGCTCGGGCCGCGGTAATTGCTCGGGACGATGCGAGAGAAAGAGAGACAGAGACGAGAGCGCATACCGGTGATCGTGGATTCATTCACGACGTTGCGTAACAAGACGATCCCAGACACCCATTACGACCTCTCGAGCTGCAGCGCGCAGTGCCCCTGCACCTGCACCATCTCAAATTTATGACAATCTCAATCGTTTAACCCCTCTGTTCATGCACAACACCTCTTCTGTGTTACGTACCGTCCGACGTGCACGAGTCACCCACTTCGAGACGTCGAATGACTATGCAAATGTCGTTTATACATTTTCTTCGCTCTTTCTGTGATTAAATTTTTATCCTCGCTCTTATTTCTTAACTGTGTCTCAGCGCATAGCTCGTTGCGTTTCCATCTTCCAATTAAATCACAGAGAAGCAAACATTTCAGAATCTTGTTGCCAGACTGCGGATCTGTTTGCAAGATAAAAATGAAGAACAATGATATCGGTCGTGTAAAAAGTCCTCAAAACCGCATTGAAATTTAACATTCATTTACTCCGCGATGAAAAGTCGAGAAATAATCGTATCTCGAATTTTCAAACTTCGTTGCACAATGGAAATTGTTCTCCATGTATACAGTAATTTCACAGTGCATCGCTGAAAAAAATTTTTTTCGCGAGAAACATTCGAAAAACCGACTTCTGCTGTCCATTTTATAATATCCCAGAATATGAAAGCGCAGACTTCGCCCTTCGCGATGTGCTGAAATCTCTCCCCATTTTTTTTTCAGAAAGGCTCGCGGAACACGTTTCCATCCGTCATTATGCCGCATTAGCGGCGGCTCCGATCACGCTTATGCTCTTCATTCGGCTAAGCATTCGCTCAGGCCTCTGGTTTATGGCATGCGACAGGCGCCGAAACGACGTCGCGTCTCTTCCGCGGTGAACGGTGCTCGTAAACACGCGGCTCTCTCTATTTTTACGCGGCTTGTTCCGCTCGTAAAAACGCGTACACACTCTTCGTGTTTCTCTTTTCAGCCCGTCGTGAAGAGAACTCTCTTACGTGTTTCCACGCTCGTTTCTCTCTCTCTCTCTTTCTCTTTCTCTCGCTCGCTTTTCGCCGCGATTACGTCGGCAACAAGCCCACGTACCACGCGTTACCGACAACGTCCAATGCAATTTCCGCCCCCGCACGCCTCTTCTGCGATTCGGCGCTGAGACGCGAGGACTACATTCTCCCTCCCTCGCTCGCTCACTCTCTCCTCCGCTGCTTCCTTAAACAGGAGAGAGCGGAGATAATTCTGCATTCGGCGTCGATTAAAACTTTCCTCGCACCTGTCCGAATCAAAATTCATCAGCTCGTGTCACATTGGACTCGAGACACCTTTGACGAGAACAGTCCCAGAAAATATTCGCGGAAAACTGTCCCAGCAACGAAAAAGGGTTTCCGTGACAAGGTGTTCTCCGTCTTTTGTGGAAGTAGATCTCGCGGTTTCGCGTTGGAATACAAAATGAACGAGCTTCGAGGAGCCGGAGGCGGGAATCGAGGGGAGTACACCTTCACGGAACCGGTCCCAGTGATGTCGCGATGTAAACCGAGCGATGACGTACGCCTTAGAGGCTGCGACCAGCTGCGTCGTCTCCCTGAGGTGTACGAGCAACGAGCGAGGCAACGATCATTACTGTTTTTCGCACGCGCTGTTTGTCGTTGTTGGATTTCATTGAAATCTCCCCTGACGAGCGCCTCTGCTCCTCGTTGCAATCCTCTTTGATGAACGAAATCCGTCGGAGAATCGACATTTAACTCTTCCGCGCGGTTAACCTCGTCGTCTCTTGTGTCAATCTCGTGTACTCCTTTCAACCAATCCCATTAGTTGAAAATTAGAGTTCTTCTTCTACAAAATGCTGCTGAAATTTTGGAAATGTTGTCAACGGGGTATTCTGCTTTTCGAGGGCCATTTTCGCACGGATTTTGCACACGTACTTGCTGGCATTTGGAGTACGTGTGCGATGGTTCTTAAGTCAAAATAATCATAATTACACGAGTTCCATCGTTCCTTTATAATGTTGAGTAACATGTGTCGACAACATGGGAACAGAAAAATTAAATTGTTGCACGATAGTCGCTAGACAGTCGTCTAGGACCAAACCGCGCGTCGCCGGTAATTTGGAAGCACGGTCGTCCGTGAATATCTCGACGATGTCTGCGAGTGAGTCACGCGATATCGTCGAAAATCGGCGCGAGGAAGGACGCGAACGCGAGTCACGGCGTTCGTCCGGTCTGCGTTTCCGGCGGGAGGATAGAGGACAGAGAACAGAGGTTTATCCGCGCGGTGATGGTTGTGGTCCCCGCGGATGACGCGGCCTCACGGTTACCGGGTTGGTTAGCGTATACTGGTTCGCCTACGGACTTCGACGCATTCACCAAATACGGAGCACCGAAGTTGCTCGGTCGCGCATGGCGGCCTGCAGGCTTCCTGCCCACGCGGTGACCCGACGACACTTTTTACGGGAAACGAGCGTGGACGGGCGTGGTACTTTCGCTCCTTAACCGAATTCGATCCACCGGAGATACCGAGATCAGGATCGATCGCATGCGCTCGCCACGGTCCCGATTTTTTGGTGCTCGAGGGCCGAGGGCCGACAGCGAGATGCGTTCTCCGAACACGATGAGGCAATGCCTCCTTATTCGGCGAGTCGCGGTTCTCACCGTGAACGGAACGTGACCGATCCAACGTGTCCACGTAGCGAATTCTGCCGCGATTAGCCCCTACAACTTATTTTGCGGTTACAGCGATTAGGACTTCTTTGTCATCATTTTTTAAAAGACGAAAGAAGTTTATATTTATTGCGCGTATTCCCCAAATATAGCGACGACAATAATATGGAATTTTATTTCGGTACGTAGAAAATTAATAATAATAACCTACACGTTTAGTAGGGCCTGAAGAAGCAAAGACCCACGCGTAGATCCAGGCGTCGATCTACGTTCCGAAGCACGTCTCGCTAGATCAACGCGACGATCGCGATCGATGTTACCTACGTTGCTCTGTCGGCTGTTCAAACGCATTTCCTGTTGCGTCAGCCGGTGATTTTTCCGGCGGCAAGGTCGGATTCGTGTCCTCCGATCCTCGCGTAAACGACGAAACGAAACTGGCAATGATGCGACCGAAACGAAAGCCCCGTCGGAGATGTTATCGTCGAACGTGCTCAGAAATGTGGTTGCACAACAACGTGTTACGTAACAGGATCGTGGAGACGATCATCGATGGTGGAAGTTGTACGGTTTAACGGGTCGTCGTTAGCCAGGGGCCACGGTTTCGGGGTTCCCGGAAATGCGGCCGTGACACTGGTAATAAGTCTTTTCGAGCGGGCCGATTCCGCGCGATAAATCCAACGGCACCGGGCAATCTAACGATAATTCCTTCGTGTCTTCTGGCTCGTTAACGGCGCAATCAGCCACGATATAGTGCACGGGGAAAATAATGACCGACGCGACCTGCACGCGAAAACGATGACCGCCATTACACCGTAATCCTTAATCGACAGTGTTCGAATCTTTTTGGTGTTCCCTGTCGACTATGGGAACATTTCAATCGAAAGTGAACTAACGAAACGCTATTTTGTTTAGAACACGCCTCCGGGGACCTTTATACAACGGCAGCAACGAAGCCACGCCCCCTGAAGACGCTGAACACTGAGGGAGCAAGGAAATCACAAGATTCAAAGTATACTAAGTTTAATAAGACCACGAGCTCGGAGTACTATGCACAGAAAGAGCAACGAGACCACGCCCCCAGGACATTGTATACGGAAAGTGTACTGAATCCACGCTTCTTTAAGGCACTCTACACGCGAGAGCAATAGAGCCACGCCCCTTTAATGCACTCGACGCACGAAACTATAAAAAGACACGTCTCCAAAGCTTTTTATACAGGAAGAGCAACGAAACGAAACGACAAGGGCTTTTTATACAACGGGAACATAGCATCCAGACCCTTTTAAAGTACTTCAATCAGGGAGAAGAAGAAAGCCACGCCCACGAAGTACTCTACCAAGAATAAGCATTGAAACCACGCATCCTTAACGCACTCGGTCCCTAGATACAACGAAACCGCGGCGTCTTACGTGTCTACGGCAGCGATAGCAAGATAGATAGCCTCCCAGCTCTTTCTGTGACACGATTTGCCCGAAGCAACGGTCCCGGAGCATACGTCCCGGAGCGATCGTTTAAATATTCAGCGCTCGAACGACGCAGCGAGCCCCGGTCGATTAATCCGGCTCATTAGCGTGTACAACCGCCGAGTATGGGATCGCGGCGAAAACGCTCTCGGCGTCCCGCAAGAAGGAAAGATCGCTTTCCGATCTATCGATCGCGGATTCCCCCCGGTTGAGGAAGGCCGGGCCAGATCAGATTCCAGATTCCAGCGCGCCGCGACGCCTTAATCAGGCAAGCTCCCGCGACGCCTATCTGTCGCAACGTTACGTGCGCCGTATCGAAATCGATCGATTCTCACGGGTGGCCGTCGATCTTTATGGTTAACAGGGTTAAGTATATTTGAAGAAAAAGTCAATCGCCTCGCGCGAATCAGGCTACCCTTTTCCGAGAGAGCCCCGAGAACGGAGGCTCGCTCTCCTCCCTCTCTCACTGTTCCTCTCTCCCGAGGGAATCGAAAGCTTGGCCAACTTGAAAGACACCTCCCTCCCTCCCTCCCTCCCTCTGGGACTCCCTTCGTCTTCTTTAGCCCTCTCCACCAACCCCCTGCTTCATAATGGATCGCGCCATAATGAAGCACGGTACGGCGCGTTCTCTTATTAATTAACGTTAAAAGGGAAACTTTTGTAATTCCGCTTTTAAGACGCGGAGGCGATGTACTCTGACCCGCTCTCCACGCAAACGAGCCGCCATTTTCCATCGCAGACCAGGACCCTGATGCATCGGGGGGCCCCTTCTCCCTGAAATGACGCGATCACGGATATAATTGAAGCCTCTTCCCCGGTCAATTGCACAATGTCGCCGCGTCTTTCGATTGCACGCTGCGCGCAACCTGTTTTCGAAATCGTGCGAAAATCGATTCGACGACGAACCGAGTCGTTTGTCTTCGGAATGAGATAAATCGAGAAATTAACTTCCGACTCGTACCGCGTCGTTCATCCTTGTTCGACTTCGGATAACTAACCTTGCATAAAAATGACGATCGGAATGTTTGGATCTTAAGATTCAACGAACAACGCTTGAACCACGTCAGACAAGCATCGGCGTGTACCGAAAGGAGGAAAATGGGGAAAGAGGTGTGTCGATGCCATAAGCGGACATACTTCTATGAAAGAGAACACATGTAAATAGCGTGAATATCTCGACTACGTTCGTGCGTTGCTGTTCATCCGCGCCGCGGATTACACGAATTCCTGAATATTTTCATGAATACGTTCAATATTAACTTTTGCAAGTTGAAACATCGTTGAATAAAAAGAATTCAATTATCATCGCGTGTTCGTAATCGTGAAATTGATGTCATTCTCACGAATACTTGGCAATGACGCGCAGATAGCTCACTTATCCAGCGTTAACAAATAAAGCATCATCGTGCTATGTATAAATCGTTCGTTATCGATAATCTTTATTTTAAAAAATTCTTCCGAGACGCGTTAATCGGGATAGTCGAGTTTTTCGAGCTCGTGACTCGACTCTGACACGGTTCTCTCTTTTTAGAGACTGATTCATTGCTCGACCGCGATATTTACCTTTCACGAACGCAAACCGCTACGTTCGAAGAAATTGCTTTTCATTCCCGATACTTAATATGTATACACGCGAGAGGAGCCCACAGGCTGGAACGCGGTCCTTATAACGCGATTCGAGCCCACCCCCGTCGCCGTCGCACAAAGCGAAACGAATGTACAGTATTGTACAGCCACGCACCGCTGCCACCCAATACCATGGATCGGTCTCGTGAAATCGTTAGCCATCGGAGTATATTGTTATTGTGGAACTCCGTTAGAGCGTTAAACGAGCGTGTACGCTATCGCGAAATCCTGCCTGATTCGCAGAACCGTTTAGAGGGATGATCGGGGACCGAGGACTTCCGGTTCGCCAGCCGAAATTTCGTTCGCAAGCCAAGTTATAGAATCCTTGATATTAGAGTAATCAGTAGACTGTGGATTTTTATGCAAAATTTATAAACTTTCTATACAGACATTTATTTCGTTTTTAAATGTTTCATGTGGAACATTAGGTTGCACACTGAAAATGAGGGAATGGAGAATCGCGCTCGTGTGCCCCACTTCAGACTGATTTATTTCGTTGAACCACTGTGTAATCCGAATTAAATTGCAAGAGTTTAGGGTTGTAACTCACTGCGAATGCCGATCGACTTACCCTAGTTCATTTCGCGCGCTCCCCAAGCCAACCGACACATAATAAAGTCGTATAACAGTAACAGATGAAGTCGTCGAAAGCTTCGCCGCGCAATATCGATGCCGATGAAGCAAATACCGCGAAAATCGTGCAATAACGTGACCAACGAGGCGGAACGAATGCACATTAAGCCGGTCGAGGAGATAGTTAAGCAGTTTAACCGGCTTAATGAACGGCGTAAAGAAGAAGTTGCTGGCACTCCGAGTTATCCTTCAACCCCTTGCAGCCTACTGTGTTCAATGTGACCGAATAATCACATTTAGAAAACGATACCAGGAACATTTTATGCTGTTAATCCTCTCGTAACACGGTACTCTGAAAATGTCCAGCGTACTGGTTTTACTGCCACGGGTTTCGCTTAACACGGAACGAATTAGGGTCATTGCCCACCTAACAGCGCTACACCTGAACGGCATTAGGCCAGCATCGACCTGTTCGCATTATTCACTAGTTCACGCCAGTACGAATACTATAATACTTACCCACCCCACCCCCATAGCCACCCACTATAAGTCTCACCATCCAAAATTGTGACAAGTGTCGAGAAAATGATCCGAAAAAAATTTGGGGCCGATTGGATCACGGGAACTCGACGCGCATCAAATTTGAAAACTTTGAATTTTCTAAATCCTAATATAAACACAAAATTTTGAAATTTTGAAATTTCAAATTTCAAATTTTCAAATTTCGAATTTTCAAATTTCAAATTTTCAAATTTCAAACTTTCAAATTTTCAAATTTCAAATTTTCTCCAAATTCTTTTCAGATCATTTTCCCAACACTAGTCACAATTCTGGGGGGTGAAACTAAAAAAATTTTATGGTCAAAACATAAGGTTCACCGTAGTGTTTACATGCGCTGTCCTTTTCTACGTTCGACATTGTCCCTCTGTACTTTCGGCGCGGTCGACGCAGTAATTCAAAAATAGTTTGCTTTCACGATCTTTGTCCCTGCTCGGACCAGTCGATGGGAGCTAGATCAGATCAGGGAAAAAAGTTTCCGAAATACAAATTTTCCGGCACCGCTACAACGCTACGAGAAAGTAGAAGCTGCTCAAGAAGCTCTTCGAGTCTTTAAATGCTTCCATTGCAACAAATCGCAGCTAATCATTGTTGTCATGAATGCATAATATCGGCAGTCTAGCGATCTCGATGCGTGCACAATCAGCGAAGCCTGGTAGAATGGAATTGCGACTACAGCTCGAGGATATGGCGGACCGCGAAGGGTCAATCGCAGACTTGCGAATATACAAGCGAGGACTTGTCCCTGAGTCGCATTGATTTACGTTAAAAGGAAGCTGGACCTCGGAGGTCGCGGATAAAGAGGGGAAAAAATATAGAAAGGAGAAAGAAGAACGCGTGGTCACCGGCGTCGCGTCGCGCCGGTTGCATCCGAGGCAAAAGGTCCGTAAGCGGACATGCGAATTGAAAGCCAGAGGCTGGAAGGGGATGAACGCGAATGCGAATGCATTTGCAGCCTGTGATGTCACGGACCGTTTCGGTTGGCCGTAGTCTTCTACACGGAGAAGCAGGCAGCAGGGTAATCCGTAATGCCGTGATAAATATTCGAGAGCGTTCACGAAACCCATCGAGATATACGTGCAGCGCGGCGCGGCGCATCGCACGAAAGATGCAAGACCCCTAAGTAGACGGGAGAGAGATCGGGATCGTGTTTCGCCGTACACGGCCGTGACACTAAATTACCGAGTTTGTACAGTGGTTGTCAATCGGCGAGAACCGGCGTGTAGCTTCTGGCGTGGCAGTGAAGTGGCGTGATCGAGCCATATACGTCGCTCGGACGACGCGATTAATCATCTTTTTCGTGGGCTCGCGAAACCAGAATGCCCAGACCCGATTCCAACCGCAGACAAAGGGACCTTGTGTTAAATACATAATGCGAGCGAACCTGAGGGTTGCGCGCTGCTAATTGACGCGGGACGTCCTGTTGCTGTGTCGCAATTACACTCAACCACCGCCGGGTCAATTGTTATCCGCGAGAAGAAAGTGACTTCAATTCGCGAAATTTAAGTTCGGCTGACAAATTGCTGACACGAGACTTCGAACCTCCTCGATTAACGCTAAACCTACCGAGCATTGAAATTGGCCAAGGAATTACGTCATTTAAGTAAAATGTAAAAGATAAATGAGAATGATACTTCGAAGGTCTAACAGGAGTCTACAGAAATCTAGACCAAAATAAAGGACGACAGCGTTAAAGATCTGAAAATACAGTGTTCTACGGTAACGTAGACCTGACCCAGTCTTAAAACGAACAATCGAAATTTCACCGAACCCTAAATGAATAACTGAACCAAGAACCGAATGAAGAACGAAGATCCGTTGCTTTGAAAACACAGTGTATATTGTTAAATGGTACAAGAGAGGAGAGAGGGCCAGACACGGCTGATAGCTCATCGAACCCGCACGCTCGACGGTGATTAGTCTCGCGCCTCGAGCGGCGTTCTAACGCGAACCGATTTCCCTGTGACAGAAGGTGGCAACCACCTGCGACGCCGCGATGTCGACAGAAATGTAATTACGATCTTGATATTAATTACAGCGCGAATTGAATCGCGACCGCCGCGCCGGATCGTGCCCGGTGACAGCCGATAAAGAGAAATGCAATTTCGGTCTGTGCACGCGTGTAAGGCGGGATGCGGTCCGACAGGGAAAATTGTCCGGTGCGTTGCCGTATAATAGGGGCGTGGGCACATCGACACCGGTTGCCGCACTTAGGCGCGACGATACCCATCCTCTTTCAATTAGCTCCTACTCTGGCCTCCCTCCGAAAACTCGCTGGACATCAAAGACACTTCTAGACCAGAAATTGAAGCATCTTCTACTTGTAACATCTTCGGATCTGCTGTTTAATTTCTCGATTATTATAGAAGTTGTATACCTTCCGTTAGAATAGGTTTAACTTCTTAAGAAGGGGAGAAATTATCGTCAAGGACTAGAACCCGAAGATTATTTATGACACCGTAATGTTTGTTTGCACGTGCGTTCTCTGGGTCCTAACCCCCAAAATTCGGGGTAAGTCACGTTCCCTCGAGACAATACCATTGTAAAAACCATTTGACGCAATAGCATGCGCCGATCGCCCGCATCTTGACTCGGGCCCTCGCCATCCCGACTGACCTGGTTCATACCTGGGCCTTGCCACTCGTTACTCTATGTACGACGGATTTCCCACCATCTTTCTGTCACGGTGGGCGGTAGCTTTTGGAAATTGCCACTGCCCTCCAGAAGGAAGGCTTCCTAATTGGTCAAGAGAGAAAAAAACACCCATCTTCCCGCGAATATAAATAGGCATGTTTGGCCGCTGCGGGCAGAACTTTTAGAATCTCAGAACCTTTAGAACCTTCGAACTTTTTGAACGCCTGAACTGTTAGAACGTCCGGACAAATTAAACCTCTGTAACTAACGCATGAACGTGTGAACGATCAATTCTGTAAGAGCAAATTGTACTAATACATATTTATACCAAATATACATATCGATACAACTGAACGCGAGTGTGGCACTGATTGTGCAATAACCTATACCGAATAGATCGATGACAAGGATTTACAACCCTTAGCAGATTTGTTTGAGTATTTTACACCTTCTCCTCCGAAGATGGTGCGAAGAACCAAGATCGCGTGGCAACCAACCTGCGGATTTTGTATGTGAAATATAAACTAGATAAAATGGTTCATGGACAGAGACCTCACATTCGACAATGAACGGAAATTATTACGAGATCGTTGAACTTTTGCTACATATGAAAATTCTTCGGGTTCGTTGCTCACCGTACGAACAGTAAAATCCTGGGTCGTGTTACGGGTGAAGTAGTCGAGCAACGGTCGTTTCCGGGTAACTTTCGTCTTGGCAGGTATCCTGTGTGGATCTCACGGGTGCTCGTGCTCGTCTCGTTCGTCGATAGGATTGATCGATAAGCGGTTGGCACGCACGAAAGGCCCGTGCTCGCCTCAGAAACGCGTGCTTCGAGGTACGAGGTGAATACGCGCAAGTTGCTGGCGCGGCTGACGTGTAATCATATTGACTGCTCGCTAATATTGGCATTTTTCGGAAAGACATTCCAGCTGGCGTAGCCTGCTGGCCTACATAGACGTCACGCGAGCCGCATCTCGTCCGCGAGAGGCGGCGAGTGTTTCATCGGCGAAAGGAGGAGGTTCGCATTGGCGAACAATCGCGGTTCGCGCCTGTGCACCTACCAATGCACTCTATCGCAATACTTGTGTTTGGTGCCACGGCTCTGCCACTGCGGATGCGGTAACCAGAGGGAGTATTGATGAAACAGCGGAAGGTGCTGGCACGTGCTCCTCAAAGAACGCACCGCGCCGCACCGCTATCTATTTAGGATAGCGCATACGGAGGAGCCTAGTTTCAACAGCGCGCTCAAACTTTGTCAATTACACGGGGCCGTTCGCGAGCTATGCTGTCGGTTGTTACCTGCTGGCTGTCGACCAAAGATAATCTCGTTTGTTAATCGCCGACGTTTTGTATCTTTATTGCTCGCTGTGCATAATAGCCGCTAGCCGCCTCGCTGACGAGTAAACCGACCACCTTTATGAAAATTCATAAAGACTCTCTCTCTCTCTCTCTCCCTCTCTTTCGAGAACTAATTAAGGTGAGAATAAAGGAAGTCAAATACAGAAGAGAACGACTTGCTCGGGCAGACTGCGAGTCTGTTTTATTGGAGAATGCTCGGGGAGTATCTAAACGTCTGTCTGACCCGACGACTGCACCCGGAATGGCCAAAATGGGATTATGGTACACACTTCGAGCGGCAATGCGACACAGAGTGACAAAAATCGAATTTTCAAAGTTTATACAGGTAAGAGCAAGGAACTACTTCGATGAACGTCGCTGTCGAAAGAATATTAACCTGCCACGGTTAAACGATTCTTATTTTACGAAATTATGAAGAATTCAATCAAAATCGTGCATCATTCACTTTTGCGGTAGGTGTAGTGTTAAATTCAGGAGGAATGGTAGCGGAATGCTCGTTTCTCTTGTCTGTGTGCGAGAGAAATTCCCGGTGTCTGATCACAATAAACCCATTCTACTGAAATTTGAAGCAGTGCTCCGATCACTACAGCAAACAACGAGACTCACAGAAGCACAAATAAATTGTAGATCGATTCTAATGTTTGCGAGCCCGACGAATAAAATTTACATCGACATTAACGTACGTAACGTTCTCGTGCGTCGCATAGAGATACACATCGACGAATATAAAACGAACACGCTGGCTTCCTGATCGACGATTATGACAAGCTCAATTCCGTCTAATCATACTGCTGTTTAAACATATACGAATAGGAATGTTCGCAAAGACGCAATTAGGATACAAGATAAATCGCACCACTATGGATTTCACGAAACAATAAAATGAAAGAATTATTCGTTGTCAAGGAAAGAAGAAAATGAACAATTTCTGGACGTCTGTGGTGAATGTGCATTTTCGAAATTTTCTCAAGAACGGTGCTGAAGGAAAAAGACAGCAAGCACATCAGTGCAACAAGAGCGGTGATGAATGGCAAGACTCGGCACGATAGTTATCGATCAAGGGTAATCGCGTGAATGTACAGCCCCTGTTTTCAAGGTACAGTGAAGTCGCGATCTAGGTCCCATCGGCTGGTCCGAGCAGGGATAGAGATCATGAAGGGAAATTATTGTTTTATGACTCCTTCGACCGTGCAGAAAGTATAAAGGAACGGAGCATGTAAGCACTAGGGTGGACCATATTTTTACCAAAAAATTTTTTTAGTCTCACCCCCCGTAATTGTGACTAGTGTCGAGAAAATGATCTGGAAAATATTTGGGACTGATTGGATCGTGCGAACCCTAGGCGCATCTAATTTGAAAATTTGAAATTTCAAAATTTCTCGCGACCGAAAACTTACTCCATACCGTGGATTAAGGCGCTGGAACGGTAGCATGGTGTGCACACACACCACTAGGTCAACCGTATACGTACATGGGGATTGCAAGGTACCAGGAGGCCAGTAATCCTGCCTCACTAATGCAAAGTTAAGACTTCTTAGTAGTCCCAATCGCTAGATGCTGTCGGATAATGCAATTTACGCCCCGAAAACGTAAAAATTGGGCCATTTCGCGAAGATCGCGCCCTAGATTTATCTTTCATCTAGCGATTGGGACTACTAAGAAGTCTTAACTTTGCATTAGTGAGGTTCAAGTTTTGTAATTGAACTAGTAGTGGTTCTCTAACATATAAACAGATATCTTTAATGAAATATCGTAACGACGAACAATTATGGTCTACGATATATCTACCAAGGATTACTCGGAATAGTGCAACGACTGTAATCGCGAATTTTCTTCTAATAAGAGGAGGTAATACCGATAATCACGATTGATCGGCGTCCTTTCGCGGGGCCTTCGAAGAAAGGTTAACGCTGACGGAAAATAGCAGTGTGTAAAGCCCCTGGAAGGAGGCAGCCGTTATTGCATCGCTGTCGCACGAACGGCATTGACAGTGGCCCGACGGACGTCTTACTAGGACGTCCGTGGTCTACTTAGACGTCCGTGATTGCGAATTCATGGATCTACGTGGCCCCCAAAAAATTCTATAAGGTTAAAATAATTTCGTTAATGACTAAAATTTTATCACAGTGATTGTAGCTTTAAAATTTCTATATCCTTCGAACCCAAATAAATAAATACAAACAAATAAAGTTCGAACTACTCGAGTGAAAGCTGCGATAAAAAGTTTACTGTTAACTCTTCGCCGTCGATAGCTTTGTCTTTATTCTATTTAAATAGTTTTCGCATGTGTTAGGCTCCTGCGGGCAACAATAAGAATTTCGACAAAGAACTGCAACGTCCAAAGTTTACAAAAAGGAGCGTCTCCGGCAACGCTCGAGTAAACTGAGAGTAAACTGAACGAAACTGTTCCTTCAGGATGCTGGATAAGAGGGTTTCCAGCGTCTCGTCTGCTTGCTGGACGTCCTCTCTAACCTTTCCAGCGCTCCTAAAAACGCTTTCGGCAAAGTTTTCTTTCCGCGATGTTGCAGAGCTGTGGAACTCGGCTCGAAATTGATTTCAGTCGAGAGCCGATGGTCAATAAAAACTATTTGCACTGAAATATTGAATCAAATCGCGCAAAACGTTTCATCGACCTGAAAAGAAACAACTCAATGAAAAGTCTAATACTTCGCATAGCAAATTTTCCACGTAAAAAAATATGAAATGAAAAGAATGCCATTATTTGAACTGTAAAATACAATATTGTGAAAAGAGTATGCTAAAATATACAAAAACGAGTATATTATTTGCTGGATAAAATCAAATTCACATGAAACAATTTAAATTCAACATTCGTTTCGAACCTAACCCAAGCACCAGTTCCTACCATTGTATAACACGGCAGTACTAAAATATACAATGATCGTATTATACGAAGATAACCTATAAAAAAAAAAGGAATTTAGGTTCAGCGATTATTACGCATGATTAACGAAGAAAGTAAAGAGTTTACTTTGCATTTGTTCATAATGTGGCTTATCGTGTTCTTTGCATATTAAATTCAAGAGAAAGGAGGGGATATATCGATGGAAGAATGTAGATCATTTTGTACAACAATGGCGAACCGGCAATGGGGCACGTAAAAATGCTCGACTTGATCTTGTGTCAGTTTAATGTAATTAAAAAACGTTAACAGATCTTAAGGAAATTAATTGACACTTTTTAGTACCTTATGACTGATAATTATAACGAAAAGAAGCGTAGACTATCAAAATCTATTTCTAATCTACTTTCGGGTGGTTAAAACGCTGACCGCAATTGACAGAATTTCAAAAAGACTCACCTCTATCTATGCCCTCGCACCAACGCGACGTTTCTGCACGACGCATGGGGCTTCCGGGGGAACTGACAACGGTCCCTGAATCATTGGCGGTGATCAGGATCGCGAACAACACGATCGAAACACGAGGAAAACCGAACAACCCGTTTCCGGTGCATATTCGGTAACGGCGAGACGCCGTTGCACCGACGGCGGTTCGCACCTCACAGATACATCGCGACGTCTGACGTTCCCGCGCCCGTTGGCGTTGAGACGTCATCGTCATGACGACCCGTCACAACAGCCCCCGTGCGCACGCGCCCTCTGTTCACCCTTTTACGCGCCAATATGGGGGCGAACCGTCTATATCGTGCCCCCTATTCACGTGAGCATTTTTCAATTTTTTTTTCAGTTTATTATCATCTCGCCTTTATCCAAGACACCCGTTGTCACACGTCCGAACAGTCCCTCGGAAACAAGTTCATCAGCTCTGTTATATCGTGACGGTAACCTTATTCCATAGTAAGTAGGTATGTATCATAGCACGCGTCGAAAAATGTAAATTCATGGACAATAATACATAAATATCGAGTCTATTTATAAACTAACAGTCTCGAAAGAAATTGCTCGAGTCTATTACTAGGGGCAATTTATCGAGGCTCGAATGAAATCGTTATTACTGAATTTATTATGAATTCTGATCTTGGATTTTTAACATTGAGTTTAACATTGGTGAAATGATTTCTTTATATATTATTAAAACAATGGCTGAAAATTTGAATAGACACATTCCCGTTATTTTTATTAAGTTATATAAAATAGGAATTTTTAGTGTTATATAAATCCAATATTAATTGACCAAGTCATTTCCAATAGCCAAAGTATGAATACGAATGTATCTCAGTGACTAGGATAATATTGAGAAATGAGACAGCATTTTAATACTTGTTAATTGATATGACTTGAATTTCCACTCAAATACATTTCTAAATATTGTTTAAGACATGTATTGCTTGCCTTGCGATCATTTATACTAAGTCATGGTTATCGAGGTGATTAACAGTTCTTATCAATCCATAATTCTTATCAAATCCCACTGATAATTTAATAAGCATATCAATAAATTGTCTTATATAATTACAATTTTGTAAGAGGGTATATAAATACAGTGAATACTAAATATTATACAAATATGTTTATTATAAATTCAACAATTGCATGCAGGTATAAGAATACAAATTGTTAGAAATAGATTGGCACGCATCTTGTATAGAATAACACAGTTAAAAACTATACATACAATAACAAAAATTAGGCCAGTGAAAGATATGTTCTTTAAACAACTAACAGTAGAAAACGAGTGCTATTTTCTAAACAAAAAAATTAGTAGTAATATATTAAAGTACTAATTGCTTGGAATATTGTAACGACAATGCCAGTTATGAAAGAGAGTGCTCTGTGCGGTTGCTTAGAAACCACAGCATACGATAATGTGTGTACGATCCTTGAAATCACAAAGGTCCTGATTAATATTCCAGCCAACCAAACAGGTGGGTTTGTAGTTAACCACAGAAAGGTTACTATGAACCAAAGTGGAATATTTTCTAAATCGTTTAAATGGCATCTGCGCACACGAGAAATATCTGGATCATTATCCACAACTTTTGCTCCTTTGATATGAGGAGCATCGTCAGCATTTAAAAAGATCTACAACAAGAATCACGTTATTTCATTTGTCTATGCACATAGTAAACAAGTAGAAATAAGTGTTTAATGTAATAGAACTTACCTTCTTCTTAAATCTGTAACGGACAGTCATTAGTACCACTGCTACCATTTTCAAAGAAACTATTGCAGTCCAAAAGCCGAAAATCCGGAAAAGTTCCGGCTCGATTCCAATCATATTCTCAGGCATGTCTCCGCCTATATTTCGTATTGAACGTTCGACTATGTACTGGTCTTATTAATGCGAGTCCCCTTTATATGCGTCGTCAGGAACGGTGATATAGAAACTAACAAAATGGAGATTATGTCATCGTTCTGCAGGAAAAGTGGAATGTCATCCGGAATAACTGTTTATCCCACTCCAGACTCAAGTAGACTCCAGCCCCGGTAAACAGGCAGCTCACACGGGCAAAGTAAAGGTACGCTTGTGTGCGTGTAGCGCGTGCGCAGTAGGTTCACGGTCCACGGTCGCATTCATATCATCGCTATCGCTGCCCCAACTACAGCCGTGCTGTACACCGGGTGTACCAACAGTTGATTATGGTTTCGAAACTATTCAATTTTGATCCACCCTGTATATAAGCTGTTTGCATTCCGCAAGTTACGCAGAATTACATTAGATGTAATCCATGAATTATAAACAAAATAATTCAATTACATCGTAATTCGTAACTCGGATCTTCTATTCGATTACATTGTCATGAATTAGTGGACACTGTTTTCTATTGGTTGACGAATAAATGACGCGACGTATCACGATCAAAGACGGAGACTATTGGCTAGGTCATGGGATGGTGAGGCATCGAATACGACACGGACACATTTGAACACGCATGACCGTAAGAACCGTGCAATATCCCAGCACTGCACGGCAAGTAAAAACTATATTAAATATATATAAAAATATAGTTGTATAAAATTGTATAATTGTAGCTGGTATATTTGCATAATTGCTAAAGTCCAGCTCATAATTTTTCACCTTGCCTAATTCGAGCCAATAGAAACGCGAAACACTGTAGCGCGCACTGATTCGTCGGTGCTATTCACCCGGCATCGGGAGCTTCCAATCAGCGTTTGCCTTGAGGTGAGAACGATTCGGGCGATCGGGTGGACGCGGTTCCGCAATTCTGCCAGGTGATTGGAGGCTCGCCCTCCAATCAGGAGACAGTAGGCATAGAAATTCGTCGTTGCGGATCGAACCCGACGATTGGTTCGTTGCTGGCTCGTTTCCACGGTAAAAATCGCCGGAGTTAAAAGGTAGAATGGGGGAGGTGGTTCGTGCGCATGCGCCGGCAGCAACGCTGACGCAGAAGGTACGTCAGCTGTTTTGTTAGAGTTGCGTGCATCGGGAATGGTGTATTGTTGACTGCAGAGGATATACCTACTTCGCAGTTCGTAGCTCCGACCGTATTTCTTTGTTTGTTTGGTGTGCAGAACCGTATACTGTATTCGTCGTAGAGGAGGTCCAGCCGCGTGTGGAAGGATCGCGACGCGACTCAGACAGGCGTCGAGGAAAAACCACGGTGGAGGCCTCGAATTACCTGGTGGAGAAAACCGTTGGAAAGTGATATTCTCTCCCGAGGAGAGGAGAAGTGTTCGCAAAGGCGTCCGTCCGACTGTGGTGTCCCGTGCTACCACTTCAGGAGGCTTTGGACGTTCCGCGTTTCCGGAGGCAGGCAGGCCCGTCATTCCCATCAGGAAAATTCCAAAAATATGGCACAACCGACCAGCTCGGCGCTTAGGGCGCTCGCCCTCGAGTACAAAAGCCTCCAAGAAGAACCCGTCGAGGGGTTCCGCGTGAAACTCGTTAACGAGGACAACATGTTTGAGTGGGAAGTGGCTATCTTCGGCCCCCCGGACACGCTCTACCAAGGTGGATACTTCAAGGTAAGTTATCAGAATTATTCTTAGATTGTTTCGCTCGTGCCGGGAACCTTGCTCCAGGAAACCGATGCTTCTTTCTCTCCACCGATATTCTTCCCCTGCCTACCCTCCCCTCCCCTCTCGCTCCTCTCGACTCTTCTCTATGTGTGTTTCTCCTGCATTCACGAGCACAACGCTTTCCATTTTGTTGGTTATGTTTTCGATTTCTCTTTCGATGACGCGAATGTTATACCGTGGCGCGTTATTTCTTGTATAAAGCTCGAAAGCCGATCGGCTTTGCTCTATCGATCATTTTTTTTTTTTAACGGCTTCGTTCTTCTTTCTATTACCTGTTTACCGAACAACTTTATCATTTTAATTAGTTGAAAGGACGCAGTACTTGTCAAGTGAAATTGGTAGACGTACGTTCCAATCAATTGGCTCGGCGCTCCGTACACGGAACGGTAGATGATTCAATGATTTGTATTATTTATTATTGTTATTGTTATTATAATGACACGTTACAAATAGTCAATCTTGGCACCCGAGACCCGTGACGTATGCGAGACGTCATTTCAAAGCAGAGCGTTGAGAAGAAAATAAGTTACTTTTAATCTCTTGCACATTTACTTAATCTTCTTGATAATTTACTAGGAGAAAAAGAAAATTTATATTTATTGTATATGAATTTCATTTCAATTTAAAGGAAATTAATAACGTTCGTATTTAGCTTTTGTTCTTTGTCACGAGTCCGACTCGATATTATATTAAAAAGAGTTAATAGGTTAATAATGCATTTAAGAGATACGGCAAAACAATCTATCGACTGCTGATTTTATTTAAAGTCTAGTAAAAAAAATTCAATTTCTCGACACAACCGCTGGGAGAAAGGAGTACAATGTTAAAAAAAATAGCGCAGAAATATTTTTCGAAGAAAACGTTCTCATGAAAAAGTCACACGGCTGTGGTATTGTTAGCTTGGCCAGGGAAAATTAGCGACCGACCATCGACTATTCCGATTTCACGGAATTCACCGGACACGTATTCACGCGCTACTTTTAAATACGATCCGACGAATTTTTTTCGCCGGTCCGTAGCCGTTGAAAAGCAATGGCTCAGCGTTGAGCAATACTGGAAACGAAGGATTGCTCAATGCAGACGGATCGGCTGACCTGCATTCTAGAGTAATTTTAAATTCCCGATGCGGTTTCGAGTGTTCCGTCGAATCGTTTCGCGAGGATCGTTAACCAGATTGATCGACGGATTTTTCAATCGCGACGCGCACCGTAATGACGCGCTTTTTTAAGTATTCAAGTTATCGTTGCGATACTCGCATTGATCGAAACGTGTCAGATCGGTACTGCACAATGGGGATATCGTCGCTGTGACGGCCGGTGTCGAATTCAAACATTTATTTTTAGCAACGCGCCTTAGTAAATAAATGCTGCCGTCCTACGATTTTCTATCTAGCTTGGAGGCGATCTTTGTTCGATAATGGAGTTTTTCAGCTGTATTTTTTAGTTTCGTAATCTAGTTTCCCCTTTGTTGTAACCAGATTACAGACTTTAGTGCATTCATGACGAACGCAACCGACAAGGGAATTTCAGTGAACCGAGAAAATCCAATATATATTTCGAACTTCGCGTATTTGTGGGGAAACTCTATGGAAGTGTCAGGCAACTTTTTTTTTATACTGAAAACACCCCTTGAAGGTTAATAAATGCTTTTCTATTTTCGCCTGCACCTGAAAAAAATTCATTTTTGTCATAACATCTGCTCTCTACAAATCGAATTGCACTCTTTTGTCGAAAGAGAAACGAGGTATTTTAACAAAAAAAAAAAACGTTTTCTATTCTTTCCAATCATTTGGCATTATTTTTCGATATTTTCAGCGCGCGCTCGGCTGGTTCCAGCGATATTCCGCGATAGCATTACGCGTCGCGTCTGGTCCGCTCGCGGAAAATGAATCGTGGCGCGTGGTTGCACGGTTTTTGTGCGGCGCGCACAGGGTCCGCTTTCTAAACCACTCACTCTCCGCTTCGTTATGAATTTACGAACGCTTATTCACGTAACGGCACGGCGACGCGCCGCGTTGCACCCCGTCTTCCTACAGTACAGCGCAGCGCAGCGCTGCGCTACCCAGCCGACACCGTTATTTGCGAATCGTATCGCATCGTATCGTTCCGTGTCTCTCGGTGCTGCACGTGACCCAGCGACTACGTGGGTGTTTCGAATCCTGTTCGACCGGGTTCCCTGCACCCCTCGCGATCTCTCTCTCTCCCTGCCGCAAGTAAATCGAAAACAGTGTCGTTCCACGTATCAACGAGAGACTCCTGCGAGGACCTATCGCGATTACGCGCGGACGCACGTGGATCCGCGGACCATTGTTGTGTGTCCGCTTGGCAACCATTACTAGAATCGATCTCATTTTTCTGCGAACCGACTGACCCTGACTTAACTGGTTTCAGATTTCCTATTCTATTATCACCGCGAAAATCATTGCTATTTTATAATCTCTCGTGACGCATAGCACTCCTGCTATTCAGAATACGACGATGAGGAAACACTTTTGGTGAAGGCACAGTTCGAGATGCTTGTTTATTTATCGTTGGCATTTTGCTATGTTTAATCGTCTAGCTACCGCTTAGAAACGTTGCTTTTCTTGACAAGACAAGCAAATGCATAATTATTTTATTTGTTGTGAAGACGCATTACTCACTTGTGGGATGTAGAAAATTGTATAGAGAGCGCGATGGATAGGTATACCTAAATACACACTTGAAAAACGAAAATCTAGAGTACACAACCGTTCTTCTTCGCGCGTACTAAAAAAGGAAGCGTACTCAAAAAGTTCCAACAATTTGCCGCACGATCAACTTGGGGCCAACTTTTCCCATAAAGATACAGCGATTTGCTTAGCTATTAAAATCGCTGGGAATCGCACTGCTAGCGCGACCAGGAGATTACCTAGTCACAGTGGTTTCGGCATGAAACCGCCACTTTTTTGCAACTTCCACTCTTTTTTTTGTCAATCCAAGATTCGTCGATCCTCTTTCGACACCACCGGCCGGCTTCGACTAATTTCAGCCTGACGATTTCGAAATCGATTTCGCCGAACACGGTTGAATACTGTGCGGCCCTCCTCGGGTTCGAGGTAAAACGTAAACAATATCGTTGCACGTATCATCGAGCTGTCGCGAGGACTTATCGCGATTACATGGTGCACGTGAATTAGCAGCTATTGTCGCGCGACTAGAAGCCATTACGCCAGGTCCTTGAGTTCAAATGGACTCGACGTGGAAAGGCAGAACGTCGGTTCCAGTCCGAGAGGTAGCCAATGAAACTTTTAAACATGGAAACCAAGGAAGCGCGGCAACACGGACAAAATAATTTCGAATAATCCGGCTGGAAATTTAATTCTGCGGCGGGCTGTTCGACCTCGTTTTACGATCGCGAAGACCTCGTAAACAGTCGCGCTGTGTACACGCGTATCGCGCATCGTTTCTTGCGAATCGCTTATCGCGATTATGCGAACCAGTAGCTGCAATCCTCGAGAAAACCATCGACGGTCGCTTCTGGACATTATCGTTCAATCGGTTATGCTTTTTTCGAATTCTGACGAGGGGGGCGGAGCCACTGGGAAATTGCTTCGACCAATGGTAATTTCAGTTCGCGCAATTATTGCTCAATGACATCTATTTGGCTTTTAAATGCAGAAAATTCTTGTTCGGCACAAAATTCTTGTTCGGAAAATTCAAATTTTTCTTAAACCTTGAATGTTCGTCTATTTGAAATTCAAATTGAACTAAATTGTTTTTAAAACGTATATTCAGCTGAGGGACGAAAACTGTGCTCAAAATTATGGGAAGAACGTTTCCTGAATTAATTATTGAATTCTACCGTTGCGTAGGTGGGTTGAAATAACGTTCCGTGCAATTTTTCGTTCTTGATTTACATGGAGCACTCCGTGAGCCGCAGATCGGTTCGCGAATCACGTTGAAAACGACTATCTCCCTCTCCGCTCGCAGCTACAAATAAATCGTAAACATTGTCCTTGCGTATATCAAGCCACATTGTTATGAAGACGTATGGCGATTACGCGAAGCATCTGGATTATCGGAAATTATACGGCACCACCCCCCACCCCCTCCCTCCAACTGTAGCCACTATGGTTTCGGCGCGTGGTGGCCATTTCGTTGACCTTTCGTTTCCGAACGATGATCACTCCTTCCTTCTTCGCAGATTGTTTGCTCAATTAACAACAAACGCGCCGAGCAACAGTGACTTGCATACTGTTCTCATATAAAAAAAAGATTGGCTTAGTCTGTATAAATATTTTTGTTTGCGAATAAATTTTTGCAATTTTTATACGTGTCGAATCGGTGTTCGGCGCGTTTATCGTCGAACTCCGTGAAAATAATCGAAGGTTCTCGACCGGCAGCTGGAAAGCCGACAGAGTGTAGCAGGCTTTGCGTCATTGACTGTCACGGGACGACAGAGTCGCGCAAACATCCGCCCAGTTGGCTAATGACGCCGCCAGCGGTAATCACACGAATTCCCCGATTATCGATGATTTCTTTTTCGGCGTACCGCGGGACACGGATAAGACACACACAAATGTGCAAAACGGAAACGATAATTCGCTCTCCGAGCTGCGAACGAAAGCGTTCGAAGTTTATCATCGGTCCCGTTGGCTCGTGTTCCATATACGACTTATCATAAAACGCCGCTACTTTCCCTGGATTTACGATCGACCCGGCTGGGGGAGGCGGGTCGTAATATGTTCGCCGTGTTACATAAAATGCCATCGAGCATTGTCTCAGTTCTATCTTTGGCCGGCGTCCCTCCGAATCACCTGAACGACTTTCACCCAATCCCATTCCGCTCGACAGAGACGCTAACACATTTTTTCGTACTAAAGACGAGGACACCGCTGACGAAGAAGGGAGACAGGTTCTATTAAATACAGGCCACATACGAGCTTTTTAGGGCTGTTAGGTAGTGTCCAGAATGTTTGGTCATTTTGGGGGAAATGGAAGCGAAGCGGCATCTGGATTAGGTCCAATTCGCAAGGTGTAGTTGATTAACAGCGTGGATAACATTGCAAATATTTCGTTTGTCCGTAATTAAATTTTTATGGAATTTTTCTTTCTCGTAATACATGGCGGTCTGATCTAATCACTGGCATAAATTAGTTCTAATCACTCGTGTTCCGCGAATCGGCTTGCCCCCACTATCGTGCTCCGGTTGCCCGTGCGGACAGGACTCGCGCTGGCCGGCCGGGTGGGGGTAGCCGATTCTGCGCCATCGATCCATGTCAGAATTGAACCGGTAAATAATTTTCGGCAAGAATAATCACATATCAAATTGCACAGGTCTTTTACATTTATTCTTTGCGTTAATTTACTGTGGCAAGTGGAGTCGAATACGGCAGCAATTTTAAATAGTATTTTTAGTTGCACCAACTCATTTTCGTGACAAATGCATAAGTCACCCCAACCATTACCTAAACTAGTCACAACGTCCGGAGTCTTCTGCATTTCAGAAGTTTATGAACTCAATAATCCATACAGAGTTTGCTTCCGCATGGAAAAAAAGTGGCGATCGTATCGACTCGCTAGTTTTCCACCAATGCACTTTCCCAGAAATGCGGGTATGCATTTCACAGTGGGGCGAAGGCAAATAGCGTGAAGATAAGAAACGAAAAGATGTATATTTCGCGCGTTATTGATTGGGACGCCATTGGTATAGAGATTAACGATAACTGTACCGCGGACGGTCGCGTATTTATATTGTAGATGCGACTGATTTTAGAACACCCGGTGAAACGGAGCCGGTGAAAGTTTACCGGCGCGTGAGTTTTTCCTTTCGCGATTTGGAGAACACCGGGAATATCTTGGTAAAATTGTATGTCCACGAGAACTCGCGGTGAAAGTGCGAGCGCGTTTAACCAGGTGATTTATATGGATCATAAGCAGCCGTGTAAACGCAATTAGCGGCGAGCAAAGTCAATCTGATGAAGACTTCGCTACGTAAACGTTGAAATACTCGCGGAGAGGGTGCAGCCTGGGGGATCGATACTGTGTGCAAATGCGCTCGGTCGCGTTACTAATTGTCAGACTGCGGATAAATATGCGCTCGCATGACACGCGAATCCGGGAGACACGGTCGCATATATATGGAAAACGATTATTTGTAATTCAATAATATTTTCACTCGCCCAGGAAATTGTTCGCCGTGGCTTCCGAATTTCCGTTCCGCGGCTGCGATGACGGTCAATGATTATTACAACCGGCTCCCGCGATAGTTTAACGTAATCGAAGGCGACCGAACTTTTCTGCACGTCTTGCAAGTTTTAACGCGTTCAGACTATAGTTTCTAGAGCCGCTAGTTTCGAACGAATATTCCGCAAATCTACCTGACATTATTGCAAAATTTACTTTATTTTCGAATGCACAGTCTACCATGTATAGGATTATCAAAGCTCTGTCCCTGTAAATGAATTTCCATTCAGGATTTAGTCGACCATGGTTATCCTGTAGCGGTACACGATTCAAATGTAGCCTGCAGATGTTAGGGTCTAGAGTAGTAGAACCTACTTCTTTTATCAATCCGTAAATTACTTTTATGGGCCTAGCAAATTTAACTACCCCGTTATAAACGCTACCAGTCGTATCCCATTGGGGCCTGTCCAACCGCGCGGTCCCGAAAAGTCCCTTTTCCGCATGTAGCGATCACCTTGCCGATAGCAATAAAAATTAGACGAGCGGGATTTCCACCCTCGCCAAATAAAGCTATGTTCAGTATTGTCTTTCGCGATAATTGTTAAAACGCTGTCACATTGTCCGTGTCGTACATAGTATAGGAACAAAGGTATTTTCGGAATCTTACATTTTCACTAGTAACTCTCCAACCGTTACAGTTCAGTATTGAATGAAGTTTAATGTATTGCTTAACGCTGATTTTATCTCTGATTAGAACAGCCTACGAACGATGATCACCCTAAATTTTTCTTTTCATAGTGATCGATACCGTACTACCTGCTTTACAATTTTCCCACGCACGAAAAATAGGGTTGCGAAAGTAAGTCCAGGTGCAATGAAAATTGAATGGTTCGGTAGATAATCGCTAGAGATCTTTCTCGTCCAGGCAAAGTGTTAAACGACTCCTACTTCGGACGGCGTTAGAGGGAAGGAACCAGGAAACGTGCTATTTGTTTGCCGACGGTTGCTCAACCCGGCTAAAATGAAACCTCGGCAATAAATTGATCGATATCGTTCGGCGCGCAACGGTGAACTTGATCGCAGCAGCAGCGGTGGCCGCCGCTCGTCTTGCAGACAGAGCTATTATTAACGGAACTGTATCGCGGATAGCGTTTGATCGCGATAACAGGGCCCGGTAACGGGGCATTCTCGAGCAGAAGTTAATCCCGTCGAGTAACCAAGAAAATTGTCCGATGAAAGTTTTCGCTGGTTGGCTGGCTGGCTGGCTGGCTAGAGGATAGAAGCCGAGGTGCTGCTGCTGAACCCGTGCCTCTCTTGTGAAAAAGAATCGAGTTATTTTCAGCTTCGAAGAGTCGCGCACAGACACACGCTCGCGAATATTTGCACGAACCACATTTTCGCTTCCCGCAATCTTTACCGGCTGCCGAAAAATCGAAATAATTTAGCGCGGCCATTGTGCTCCCTCAGCGCGACCGCATTTCGCACATTCTTACTAGAGCTCGGACGAATTTTTCCCGGCGACAAACATTGATTTATGCTTCGCTGTAAAACATACAATTACAATAATGTAAGATATATTTAGAGATAGAAAGAGAGGAAAGGAATGCGTACTATATATTATATTGCCAGGATAGGATGACTGAAGCGGGTGTTGAATTAAAACAAGTACAGACGGTCAAGCCGTCCGCCAACGAGTGCGATTTATTCTGAAAAGGCTCTCCTTTTGTACTATGAGTGTACGAATCTTTTTTATTCGTCACGAGCATCACTGGAAGAGTGACCGGTGAAGTAAATTCTAGCCGTAAGGACTCCTTCTTGCCAGCATGTTTGCTACCTGATGGTGCACCCCTTATGGGTTTCCCCCGAGAAGGGTACGCGTAGCGCTGTTTAGCCGCACGCCTGCTGCCCACTCTCGACGTTCCTTCATTCGATATTACAATAAGTTGTGTAAATCAACGATGAGAACCTCGGACAGGTAAAGAAATCATTGAATGTAGATACAGAACGAAAAATTTGATTGATCGATCCTTAAAGGGGCAGTAAAATTGGATGAGATTGACGATTTTATTTTGCTGAAACATTATTATTTTCCGGCTGTTAAAAATTAAAGCACTGGATTGCTTCGATACTAGATACGCTGTTCACCCCACACCTCGTAAAATCGAATGACGACGAGACTCTCGACGAAGATCTTTAGAATTCACTGAACATGAACTCGTTACTGTAAAACCGAGATGGATTCGTGTCACATTATGATCAATACAGGGCTGCTAGAGATATTTTAAATAACGATTTCGCTATCGTAGACAGAGAGGTTTTAATCACGGCAGCTGCGAAGGAAATCGCAAGGCCAGGGGTTAAGCGATTCACGAATGAATAATGCAGAAATGATTCCCGCGAAGAGAGGAACGACTGACTCCCTTCGCGGCTTCTGGGATGCGTCCTGAAGGTCGGCTCATTTCGTGGCCGTTATTGTTATACCCGGGAACCCGGGTCTCTCGTACGTATGTATATTCTTTTCTTTCATTTAGGCCGAGTCCACCCCTCGAATCGCGGAGGCAGACGCGCTTTCAATCTTTCTCTCTCTCCGCTCTCCACGCTCTCTTTTCTTTTTCCCGTTCGTGCAACGAGGTCTGCAATCACCCGGGGATTTCGATGTGCCAGATACTCTGTTTCCCGTCGTCGTACCCACGTTACCTTCCTTACCCGCGAAACCGCAGCGCCGTTAATAGTTGAAAACATTGTTCCACCTTTTCGCATACCTTTCCAGTCCAACCGGGACTCGCAACCGAAAATAACTGTTTCGAACTGCGTAAAAGGATTCCGATTAAAAGGTGTTCTGCATTACAATCTGTTCCGAACTCCCACTGTTAGATAATGCACAATAGGGTGGACCTTATTTTTTGACCAACAAATTTCTTAGTCTCCCCCCTCCCCCCCTTCGAGAATTGCGACAAGTGTTGAAAAAATGATCTAGACAAAATTTGGAAAATGATCTGGACAAAATTTGGAAAATGATCTCGAAAGAATTTGGAAAGAATTTGAAAATTTTGAAATTTGAAAATTCGAAATTTGAAAATTTGAAAATTGTCAAATTTCAAAATTTAGTGTTTATTGGGATTTAGAAAATTAAAAGTTTTCAAATTTGATGCGCTTCGGGTTCCCATGATCCAATCGGGCCCAAATTTTATCCAGATCATTTTCTTAACACTAGTCACAATTCTGAGGGGTGAGACTAAAAGAACCTCGCGCTACAGTGACAGGTATCATTTCGATTCAAAGGAAATCAATGAAATACATATTTATTGGTCGCTATTCGGAATTTTCATCGCGAGTCGATAAGCGTCGAACTGCAGTGTACATTCTTGACGGAAAATCCAGTTAATCGTGCTCTCCGGAACAAACAAGCTTGTAGTCCATCTTCTTCCCGATTTAGGTCACCGTGGGAATCCTTGGGAATCAGGCACGGTCACCGGCAGGTCGCGACGTTACCTAGATCGCGACCCGGCATCTCAGGGACGTAGGACGTGGTTGTCGGGTCAGCGAAATAGGTCGCGAAAATTTGTGGGTCATCCGCAGGCTGCACGCGGCACGGAATCCGCGTCGAGTTAACGACCCTGTTTCGGATATCGCGGCGATGAGGCCGAAGGGAATCGCTTCCTGCTATCCGGTGCCAATATTTACGCGAGCGTCATTGGCGTCGCGACACGGGGGGAGATCTTTAGTCTTATACGTATCCGATGGTCACCGGTCGGGGCGAAGCGACAACCGACCACGCGTTTTTTCTACCGTCCGTCATGGTATTGTCAAGGTAACAGTTCCCCGGTGACACTCGCCCGAGACCGTTGCATTATTGAACAGAATCGAATGCACACGCCCGCTCGACGCTGTGTGCAAGCGTGTGCTCTGTCCGCGAGTGTCTCTCGGCTCCTAACTTTTCCGAAATGTATGAAACGAGCAAAAATCTCCACATGCTGCTGTTTCCACGTCGAATGGACGTGTGCATAGTTAATCGCGAATTCGCAGTTTATCCATTCGCGGTGAAAAACGATGGAACGCGATAGAAACTTTCGAAGAACGTTAGAGCACTGTTACTGTATTTTTCACTTATTATTGTGTTAGATTATGTTTTGTGTTAGATATTTCAGTTAAATTTTAAATATAATTTATTTCAACGTTAATCAACGCCCGGTACCTGTTCGCGACATCATGCGATTTTTCGACGCGAACGGTGCGTGCACGGGATCCCGGTGCTGTTAAATAGCCGATGAGAATCGACCCGACCGGGAACGCGACACGGAATCCCGCGGATCCGTCCCCATTGATACGGGAAACGCTGAAAATGCAGCGTAATTGCACGAATAATCGATCTTACCTGCGGTTCTGCGAATGCCTGTCGCCCCGATGTCATGCGAGATTACCGACCGACTGATAAGTGTTATCGATTTCGCTGTGCCGCATCGTGAATACCGGAACACGATGCTCCGTCTTCTCTCCTTAACCGAGTGGAAACGAACTTGATTCCATATTCAGACACCGCGCGCGAATCTCTGGCGCGTCTCACCTAATTCGGATCGGCAACGCGAGAAACACCGATAATTCCTGGAAACTGAAATCGGCCGATTTTTCGAAACATTATTATTCCCCGTCCGAAGTCGCAATTAGGTTTTTAAATGCGTCTGCCTGCGACAAAACCAATCCCGATGCTAACTTGTATTCGCGAAACCGACTTACTTAGAAGATATCGAATTGCTTCGAGAGACACTCCGGTCGAGATTCCGGTTGCAGTTTAATCATTTGCATAAACGCGTCGGAATCACCAATTTTCTGCGCACGCAGATCGACAGCGGATTTCTTTCAGCGTCGGAAAGACCGGTACGAATTATAATCGGAACCGGTTTGCGCGTATGTATCTGGCATAGCTCGGCGTCTATCACTGTCTTCTGGTCAACAGTCTAGCGGCTACATAGTTCCGTCAGGCTCGTCGGACGGCGTTGTCCGATGATTGCGTCGATGTTTCATGGCCAGCGAGCGCACTTACACGCGTCCCATTTTCTTCAGGTCGAAAAGTTCTCGGGGATGGAAGCTGGAACCGGGACAGAGAGCCGGGCCGTTCCCGAGCTGCCAATTAAATATAAACACGCTCTCTCTTTCTCTCTCTCTCTCTCTCTCTCTCTCTCCTGTCCCGGGATCAGGGGAGAGCGCGGGGCGCCGCGTCCGTCGAAACGCGAAACTCACCGTGTTTTCTCTCCCCCTATAATTAATTCTGGTGGAGAGATCAGACCGGGGAATCGTTCTCGGACAGAAATGTAAACGTAAACACCGGCGGTCTCGCGATGGAAAGTAAGTTAATTCTGGGACGCGCTATCCCGGAGGACGAGGTGGATATTTGGGCCATGACCAGGTTGCGATCAATATAGCGCGTCCCGTCGGCGAACCATCGACGAAAGTCTGCCAGCTAGCGTCGGGACGACCCTTGTGTACACGCTCTCCGCGAAATGGATTCATCCTGCAGCGAACCGGCGAAGCCCTGATTACTATTATGAAACGCGTTTTTATACCGTCTAATTGATTTTCGTAGCAGAGTACGCTTTCGTTAATATACCAGGCAATTTTTCGTTCACTTCTAGGAGATCGAGATCGGTGACCAACCTCGACAAAATCCCTCGGTCAGTGACCAACCAAATCGATAGAACATTAACGATTCTAAACATAATTTCATCTTGAATATTCGCCGTAGTTCCCATGATAACATATCAGGTGTACAGTCGGTCATTGGTGGTCACTGACCCTCGTGACCATTGTGATTTAGATCGAATTTCCCGGTCAGTGACTGAAATCGATTGAGCTCGTCGACATTAAAGCTTGACACTTTGGGAATAGAAACTAATAAATTCAGAAAAGTTGCTCAAGCACTTCTCCATTGTATTCAACGCCGTTCGTCCGCTGTCACATTAGTCAACGTCACATTTAAATGGGAGCGAACTATGATCATATCCACGCAATTGTATTCGTAACAAAGTAGAGCTGATCGAACAGAGTTTCGCCATCTTTTGAAGCACATTTCGCCATTTCGCGAGCGCTATGAAATCCGTGGATGCTTCAAGAACCGCACAGCCGGCTTCTATACCATCGGTCGCGCTCTACCGATCTGTTTCACGCACCGATCGCTTCCGTATGCAAAGCAGATCGAATTCTGCTACAGAAACCGTACCTACTTCTTGCCATAGAAATCCACTCCTTGCTCTAGCAAAATTCACCGCTTGGCAAATCGCGTTTCGGTTGCACAAGCAACGTCAATTGTCTTCGGAACGTTGTCGAGCTGTTTCAAATGATTCGCACCCGAGACGCTCTACATTCAGCCACGAACAAAATGTACTCTCGTTTCTTGCAATTGATACAGAGAACTTTTATTTTGCCCCGAAGCAGTGATTTATGTCACCTAGGGTCTGGTGTAGAAACATTGTTCAACGTCCATCGAATGCCACGGTTACAGCTATTAGATTACACGTAATCGTTATATAAAATGTTATTCGAATCAGTTCAATAACACATGCCGTTCAATCAATAAATTATATAATTAAAAGCTATCGGTGCCAATAGTTTTTGTTGACGATTGTATAACAGTTTCTTTCCGGCGGTGCGACTAGTTCCGATAAGCGCCGCCAACACGATTATCAATTTGATTCTAACGCGCACATTTTTCTTTTGCAGGCACACATGAAGTTCCCGCCAGATTATCCATATAGTCCACCGAGCATTCGGTTTATGACGAAAGTTTGGCACCCGAACGTGTACGAGGTGAGTAAATACGGGAATTATCGATCCTCCCTTCATCCCCTTTTCACGTTTTACCCTGCGCCCTCGCCCTCATCCACCTCTCGTCCCTTTCCAATTTCTCTCTCACTTTCTCGGGGGCTCTCTTTGTCCTCGCCCTCCGCTTTGTTGCCTTCGTGTCGTCGCAATGTTTCGTCCAATGCCGAAAAAAGAAAACAAAACTTTAAAGTGTAAGATCTATATTTTTTAGCTTAAAAAAATTTTTTAGCTAAATTTTTTATCTACAATTTTAGCAGAATATATTCTTTTGTTTATTAAAATCGAGACTTGAAATTCACTGTTCGAATCATTTTTGAAATATTTTTTCTGTTCGAATAGTCACGATTTTTCTGAACTTTTTATGTTAGATTTTCATCAATTTTAACTCGACTTTGGAAAAAAGTACCAAGTCCTCCTCTCGAATCTAGACAAAACGTTCACTACGATTTTTGTTTTAAAAAAAAGTACAACCGAGTACGATTGTTTTGTCGAAATTGAAAAAAGTACGTTCCATTCCATAATCAAGGGCATCGCAATTTTTTAATCAATGAAAATGTATATATTTTTATTTAACCAATCGATTGATATTTGTATTTTGTGTAAAAAAAGTATGCAGACACATCGCACGAAAATAAACTAGTTTAAGAGTTATGAATTTTTTCCCCGGACGTCTGTATACTCGCAGCACCGCGCGTCGGGACTCGCAAAACCTGCGGCCTGCTCCTCCGGCAGCTTCGCTCTCCTCCTCTCTGTCTCTCTGTGTCTCCTTGTTTCGCCATGAAAACGCGCGTCTGAGTACACGTGTCTCGAGGGATATTAAGCGACCGTAATTTTGATAATTGACGGCTTTACCGGCGCGGTGAAATCTGCGCGGGCCGCGGAATCAACGCTGGTTTTCGAGGACTTTTTAATTCGCGTGCTTTCTCGGATCATCGCGGGACCACGAACCTTGTGCGAGCGTCGTTGCGAGCGTGTGCGAGCGTATCCGCTTGGTTTTGCGCCAATCGCCGTCACGGTGATATCGTTACCGACGATTCTCCAGCGTGCACTTATCTCCCGGCTTCATCCAGTGAAATTCGAATCGAGTGAAAGGTGGAGAGGAGAGCCGCCTCTGCATCGAGGATCTTGTTATTTATTACTCCCAGCGCTTGTAAATACGGCGCGGGGGAGAACCGGTGGAATTTTTAGCCAAAACGCGTGTCAGGGGGAAGCTCGATGGATTTGAATACACCGGAACTACCCCTTATAAATAAACTTTTCTTTCATATTTTGCAACTTCAAATTTATCATCTGTATGGGCGGGGAGACAATAATTTGGCACCGGTTTACCAACGAATGTGCTTTGAAATTTCGTTTCTGTCGAGACACGCGCACGATTATGTTCTGTCTCATCGACACGGTAAGGTGGACTGTAATACATAGTAGTCTTTTGTCTATACGTATAATTTCACACAATCAAACTTTGCAAAAACTTGAACAGCTTATATTTCGATAACAATTTGTTTGCGACATATGGTTCCTTTCTTTTTCTCTTCTCGATTAATAGAAGGCGTTGATGTAAAAACAAACTCTAACAACAATTTTCTTTGGTACAAACAATTTTGCGGCAAGTTTCTCTTACAAACGTCCACCGATCCAGAGGTGTAGATTCATCCCTAGGACGGATGACCATTACTTTTTATGTGCCCTGTACAGCTCTTGTTTATTCGATTATGCTTCTGCTGCAACGTTCTTCAATTTCGTTCGGGAACAAACTTTGCTCTGAAACAATTACGATAATCTCATTACTTCGCCGTATCGATTTTAGTGTTAAATCCCACCTACGCAACTTTCCTGTAAACGCACACAATCCGCAATCTAATAATGAACTATTAAAAGCGTTCGAGCGTGGTACCGACAAGATGGCGATAGTAATAGGGGCACAAAAGGGTGGTTACCGAAACGAGTCAGAGGGAGAGAGAGAACGGAGTTTGGGGATTGTTCGGAAATGATTTTCGCGCGGAAAGTATCTCGTTATCGAAGCGTATCGACCTGTCTCTCGAGCGAGAGCGAGAGCGCTCTCCATATGACTCTGCAGCGCGGGTACGAAAGAGTCAATGACCGTCCAAAGCTCGTTGGACATCCATGTCCAGTCACTTGTTGTTGGAAGGGATGAGACTAGACTAACACGCCACGGTTAACGGGAATAACGCGCGTGAATTTCATGCGTCGAGCAAGCGCCGGATTAATTACGCGTCTGGGTCGGGCCGAACGAGCGCACGATTACAATTATGAAGAAGACTCGCGGTTTATCGGGTGTCTGGAACCACCGCGGGTGCGGAGCCGTATTCGTCGCTGGCGGCTCTCGACGTCTGCCAGTCTCACTTGTCCATTTTCGTCTTGCTCGTTTTCTTAGGAATGCACCGTTGCGACGACGGATTTTGACTTTCCAGACCTCGTCCACCATTCCCAACCAACTGTACCAACTTATAGCTATTCTTTCTGTTTATTTCGATCATACCCACCTTGATCTTGTTAATAGATCTTGTTAATAGATCTTATTAATAGAATCAGCGGAAATATCACGAACAATATTTATCTTATTCATTACAAAGATGAGCAGCCCGAACAGAGATCGAGAAGTTCGACAATTTTTACGAACGCGATCATTGAAAAATGATTGTTTCGTTGCGGCAAAAATTGTCAGCATATAACCGGACATTAAAAGTGCCCTATAAAAAAAATTGCAAGCCAGAATGAAGAGTACGGGCGTGTGAAAAACATGATCAAAAATCTATTTGCATCTGGCGAACATCGCTACAAAGCAACTTATTCCTAGATCATCTTTCACGTTCGAGGGGCGGAAACAACCACCTAGTCGTTGAGCTAAAACCCGGTACAAAGTACTTCAACTTCGAGATTCGTTCAGAAAGAATACAAACAAATGTAACAATTTCTAATTAGATTGTAAAGAATCTGGAGCTGTTGCATAGGCAACGGCATTTGGGGGCGTCTTGGCATTCCTCTATTTAACGCAGGAGATCCGGTGGTAGAGGTCCAGAATAAAAATGAAAGAAGATTGCGATGCTTAGCGTGTCGCGTACGGTTCGGAGGGAAACGGTTGTTTTACTGGGAAGCGATCGGCTAGACACGAGGATGACGATGACGACGACGACGACGACGACGACAATGTCTTCGATAATTGCTTCGCCCGAGGAAAAGAGACGTAGGGTAGCCGTCGCGCGTTCACCTAACTTTTCCCCGATGAAAGTTCCGCCTCGCTCTCCGTTATATCGTGCGAACATGCTCGGCTGTTGTACGACCGCGTGTATGCTATTTTCTGCGCGATGAATACTTTTCATACGTGCCGTGTCTTTTCGACCTCGCTCTCCGGGGCCAACGTACTTTCCCGTCGTCTCGTCTCGTCTCACGGAGACAGCTCCTCTCTTTTTCTATCGTTCGTTCGCTATCTCTTCCTCCTTTCTTCGAGAAAGATTCATCCACCGCAAGAGCATAACGTTAAACAAGAATACGAGTAATTTGTTTAATGAGTATGCGACGACCGGCCACGGAGAACCCTCCGGTGTTCTGTCACCTCGATGAATCTCCTACCGGTGGCAGCATCGTGATTATCAGTCAATCGAAGCGTCTTCTCGCCGATACGTTTCAACCGTGTCGGGTCGCGCGGGTCACTCGGGTATGCGCCACGCTTGCCTCGATACAAGTTGCGCGTTGCCTCGATGCAAGGTGCGCAGTCATCCCCTCCACTCGGCCCCGAAGCTGCTCGATAACCACGCTCGGCTCGTTTCGCCTCTCTCTGGTCACGCGGCCGTATCTACGGCAAAATTGCGATGACAAATTCAACCGCAAATCTCTCTCGCTCCTCCTAAACATACACGAATACACGATACCGCATACGAACGGTTTCCAGGGAGGCAGCCAATAAAAGAAGTGCAGAAAAAAGTGGGGGACGAGGACGGAACGAGTGCGGACGCGCCAATGCAACTGGGTAAACGGTTGCCGACTTTCCGGGGGCTTGCATAGGCGTCGGCGGCGGCTGGCTCGGAAATAATAGGGGCACGTTGCGTCGACGGAACGTGTCGCGCGTAATTCGTGTGTAAACCGGCGGAATCTACGTAACGCGGGCACGTTCAATGACGGCCGAATGACTTTCCAACGAGGTCCCTTTGTCCGCGATCGTCGTCTCGCCACGTGAGTCACGTGCGTGAGAGATTTGTTGCTCCGCGGGGGATCTTGGCCGACGCCGTAAACACCAGACCGAGAACCATGGGGACAATAATAGGCTTGCCAGAGCCTAAGCAACAGTGTGCTAAGTCCGAGTTTTTCTTTTCCGTGTACGGCGCGGGTGCGCGCGATGTCGGACGGCAGCATTGTTCCCCGTGGAAACTGTTTGTCGAATGACAGGTTGCTTAACAGATAACGCGCACCCGCCGTCTTCCGATACAAAGGGGAATTCGTTCTTTGTCGGCGACAGCTGCTGCCGCATTTGCGAAACGCTTCGAAAAGACCTGATCGCGCGTGTCGATGATCGCCGATGATTCTTAGAAGAAATTCTTGCAACGCCTCTCTGTATAAATGTACAGTTTCCCCATTGTCGTTTCGCGATTGTGTAAATGCATGCGTGGTGTTTTTTTCTTTTTTTCGGTCGATTTTCATCGCGCCAGTCTTATTTTTATCCGATGCACCCTCTCCTTCGATTATTTTTGTTTGACCTTTCCGACACGAGGCGAGCAGAGTGATCTATGTTTACGTAACGGCTTTTTTGCTCCGGCGAAATTAAAATTGTAGACTTCAATTAGAAAAGTATAGCTCTTTTAGTAATGATTTAAATGATTGAAGTATTCGTAGCGTAACACGTCCGCAATAGAGGAGCCTGACGGGCGAGATCCTCGTACAATGTGTACTTACATAATCTAACGTCGTCTGGGCGTAATACTTCTTGACCGGGAGTATACCATTACATCAGTTATTGTCCGCAAGTACTCAATTTTATTCCAGTAAACTGTTCTTACGTAAGAACAGAAATACCGCGCCGAGTACTCTTCGCGTCGGCTTTGATATTTCGCACGAAGTACGCACACAGATTCGTACAGCCATAATCGAAACATTCTAATTGATGAAGGAGAGCCGGTGGCGAACGTGTTAATGCCAATCGGCGGTGCTAATGATTTCATTCGAAGCGACATGAGCCGAGACTGGTTCTCTTTTCCTATGGGGAAAATTGGTCGCCGGAGGCCAAGAACCGAAGATTAGCGTCCCGGAGGTGAACCGGCGGCCGTGCTCCATCGGGTTTCCGGGAATCGTCGACGAATGTCGGTCGATTACTTTCGTTTCGTTCTGTTTCTAGAAAATGAACCCGTTAATTGCACCCCCCCTCCCTCCCTCCCTCCCTCCCCCGGTTATCTTGTCCCGCTGTCTCTCCGTCGTACGAACGTGGAGGGAAGAAACGTGTTCGTGTCGGACGGGGCTGGCTCGGGCCGTGCGGACTTGTGCGGGCTGCGCTCGCAGAATCGTTGCGAAATCATAGGCTCTAGCTCTCGCCCTCGCGAGGAGGAGAGGTCGACGCCTCAGGATTCGACGAACCGTGAAACGTCTGTGACCGGCACGTTACGTGCACGTGCACGTGCACGTACACGCCGGGGCCAGATCAATCCTGTAGGTGTGCGCCACCGAGCCGGGTCCGTGTTCCTTCTCTTCTGCGCGGCCGAGGCCACGGTGCGGCGTGTCGGCGACAGGAGTTACCGGTGTGCATACAGGCTGTTTCACCGGACGCGTTTCGCCAACCGATAGTTAGTTCGCAAACTCTCCGACCCGGCACCCCAAAAATCGCTACCCTCCCCGCCTCGCTATGTTGGCGATACACAGGGTGTTTACGAAATCGTGGCGCAAGCGGTCGGGTGCTGCCTCTACGAGTCGAAAATAGAAGAATAATATTTTCTTGTTTAAATATCGTTTGGTAGTTCAGTCAATGAATTTGTTCCACGATCCTATCAAACTTCTTGGAGTGATCGCACGAAAATTGATTTTATAGCGCTTAACACATTCACTGCCTTTTTTTTTATTACTGTAAATCCATTTTAGTACTGTATCTGCAACTAAATATTATATTTTGTGAAAATCCATGTGTTTCCCTTAAAATAAAATCACGCCGCCCAGGGCAAAACGCTGTGAATTTGACTGGCAGTGAACGTGTTGAACTACAAGTTGAACGATCGTGTCGAAACGAGTCTCAAAAATAATTCGTCGAGCTTCGCGAAGTCGTAGTTCCATACTGAAAGTTGAAGGATACGAAAGTAGAGACCTCGCCCTTTAAAATGTATGTAAGCAGGACGTTGTAAAATCATTTGTTGCATAAATATATTTATACATCGTCCAGGAAGAAGGTGCCGAGCAACAATATCTTTGAGCGAGGGTCACGAACCGGAAAATGATGGGAACCCATGGTGCAGGCATCGCGGAGCCGTTAGTTTCGATAAGAAAAAGTTACGTCTAGGTACGAAACAGTCGAATGGGAACGCGCGCAATGAAACAGCTTGTAGGTAGACGCGGCCGTAAGGTGGAAACGGTCTCGGATAAGGTCGCGCTCAGGACCTCCGTGGCATTAACGGGACCTAGGACCCAGGATCCGATGGTTCCACATGGAACCATCCTCTCTACCATGAGAACCGAACCTCTCGACGAAGTTCCCGGCACTGTACGGCAGCGTGGCGGCTTCTTCCGCCATTCGAAAAATAGTCACGTCGCTCGACAGATTCGTGGAAGTTGTTTTACCCGAGACTGACGACCGGCTCGCTCATCCTCCTGGAAATTTAATTAGAATACCCGCGTCGCGGCCAGGCGGACGCTCAAGGATTCGTGGCCGGGCGGGATTAAAATGTAAGTGGGGAATCAGGTTCAAAATCCTTCGCAATTAACAGTCGCGCGGCAATAATTGAGTCACTTGGTTGCGGGGCTTCTCCGCGCGGAGGGAAGTACAATATTCTCTCCGTAACTGTGAAAAAAAATCTCCCCCGTAACTGGTCAAATTTCATCCCTACCGCTCGGAATCAGTGACCGGAGCCAGCAAGGTCTCGAGTGTCGGTGTGACTCGCATCGACGCATGCGAAATAAAAAATTTAAACTTCTCTAATTTTTTCATTTTTTTTAAAGTGAAACTTTTACCTACAGTGAGATTAAACGTTTCGTTGACGGAGGACCGAAAATAAGAAATTTCGATTTTTTTATTTAATTTTCCCTGCTCTTTCGGAACACTACGCAGCAGTTAGCACCTCTTCTATAACTGTGACTCTGCAGAAGTACTAGGTTGGCCTAGGGAATCGAGAGAACGAAGTGGGTCGTTCGAATTTTCCCTCGATGTTGTAACATAACGCCCTCCAACTGTTCCTTCGAATGGCCGAACCCCTCGGCCTGGTTGACCCATTTCTTATCGAAACACGGTCTCAATCCGGAGCTTTTCCGAGCTCGTGGGAGCTCGAGGGAGCACTGGGAGCAATCATTTCAAGTTTCTAGGGAGCGTGCAGCCTTTGAAATCGGTCGAATCGCTATGGATGTCAGAGGAATGCGATTCTGGCCGGGGACGAAACCATCCGTCTTGACACCGGAATCTCCGATCTCGATCGATCGATGAAATCCTCCTCGAGACAGCGGGTGTCTAATCGAGATCGATCGGCTCGTCGATAAGAGAAGTGCGCAATGCGCAAATTCTGCGTTTCATGCTACATACAGACTAAGCGAATTATACTGTAATTTGATTATTGGGCTGTGACGTACGTATGTTCGATTATCTTCGATACCTCTCCTCCATTTGTTCACAAAGGACAGCAGGTTACAAGTGTCAAGCTGCGACTCGTTCAATGGAAAAACTAATTCCCGACTCGAACGATCGGTCGGGGTTATAATTTTGCGACGTAACTTCAATGTTCCTTCGCAATTCCGGCTAATAGGAATTTCTAAAAAAAAATTATACAGTTTGTCTAATAAACGACTTCCTTCGGTATCTCAGAAAAAAATCGTTCCAATTTCAAAGAAGCTATTACCTCGCGAAGGAATCTTCTGCGAATACTTTTATCCACCAGTTTATACCACTTTACCGATTTCCTCCGCGTTCTCTGTCCGTAGTTAATCGATTTGGCAAATGAGGGTCTCGAATATCAGTTAAGTAGAAAAACCGGACGTGTACTTAGTCTAGAAGGAGAAGGAGAACGGTCTCATACACGACGAGCAAGTTCTTTGTGGACAAAAGCACGGCATACCGCAGTGCCGTTGGCGAGCGTCCAGCTCGAATAGAAGAACGTTGCTGGCCGGTTCTCTCGCAGATTTCCGAAATTTCGGGGCCAAGGAATTGGGAACTGTGACGTCTCTCTCCTCTCTCTCTCTTTCTCTCTGTATCGATATCCATCGCCGAGCCAATCTTACACGCTTCAGTCCATAAAGCCCGACGAGAACGACTACCAAATTGCAGGGAAACAGCGCCGCGCGGGTTTGCGGAGGAGAAAAAAAATCGGGGTCAACCAGCGGCGACCCAATTTTTCCGCGTAGAACCGAACGATTTTCCGCGGCCGAGTTTCCTCGGTTTTCCGCCTTTGATTTCGAAGATCCCCAACGCGCCGAGAGGGAACCGAAGTCGATGGATCGGGCTCGACTTGGTTTCAATAGCGGGCGTGCAACAGGTCGCGCGATTTCTTGCCCGATTATGGCTGCGGCCCTCGATAAACTTTTCTCCGGTTAACCGAAATGAACAAAGCCAGGATAAATCTGGTTTCAGAGTGATCGTCGCGATGTTGCCGTCGCGTTAAAAGTCTGGGACAGGGAAAAATCGTTGTGTACGTTTGTTTCCGAAAGTTTATTGTTTAGCTGGCGATAAAACAGATACAAAGTGAGTTTTATTTAGCTGGGGATTCTGCAAAGTTCGAAGCTGAAAAAGGCGAGCGAGACCTTGCAGAGTTTGATAATCCAATCGATATCTTCCCCTTTTCTTTGTGGAATGAATATTATCGAGTTGCAGATAAAACTAGAATCAGAATATTTTAATTTTGCAATTACGCTTATCTCTGGCTGCTATAAATAAATCCACGGGCTGCAGACGATGATGCTCTCCGAGCGAGAACGAATCTTCATACGCTATAGCGTTTCTGTTCGACTCTATTAAATTGAACTTGATGAAATATCAGCGTTTTCCATCTCGTTAGAAAATCGATATTCTCGCAGAGCGCGTCTGTACATAGTTTCGATATTTATTCCTGTAAATAACGTCGTATAAAAAAATATTTTCGATATTTCTGATTTTACAATGCGAGACCCGTCCGGTAATTCTCTTTCTGATTCAGACGGTTCTGAAAAGATATTTAAAAAATAGCGCTGAGACCTTTGCATCGGTGACGAAGCGTACAGTTCTATTTCGAGCCTACGATTACAAGTAACCGTGGTATTTTTACCAAGTTGGCTAACGAGAAGAAAAAACCTCTGTTCGCGCACACGAGCAACCCGCGACGTTGTATCTGTTTTATTATTATTTTTTTTAACGAAAACGCTGGTAGAAAGCGAGAAATAGAAAAAGAGAGTATTCGAAAGGGGGAGAACGTTTCCGAGAGAACTGGTCAGTCTCGAAAATAGACCGACTCCTCGCGAGATCAAAACAATGTGGAGAACTATTGCATAAACTAGACCGCGCGGTTGTCCGAGATCTCTCGCGAATTCGTGCGGAACGGGAGGAACACTTTAATTTGAAACGTGAAAAGCGCCTGTAATAATGGCAAACTATCGGGGAAAATTTTTGAACCTCTAGCGCGAGGAATCGATGGACCAGATTCAGATCATCGACGCATATGCCGAAAATTGAAGCTGATTAAAAAATCGTCTAAAAAGCAGTGCTGGAATAATTTATAAGAGAAAGTTTTTGAACCTTTACCCTGAGGAATCGATTGCGATTGCCAAAAATTAAAGCGAATAAATGCGAAAGACGAATTTCCTTAGGTTTTTTCAGCTCGCGAATTCACAAGTTTGATTTCCCGGTGGAGGAAACTTACCGGAGAATATGTGTGTGTGATCATCGCGCGCGTTAAAGCCTTCGAACCAGGCAAAAGTTGAGAAGAACCGGGTCTTGGCCGCGTTTCCACGACGGCTAGCGTCCCCTGTCCCTCGACCCGATCGTTTCTCTCAGAAACCGACGATCCCGACGCTACGATTAGTAGATTTCCCTCGCAAGAGCAAGACCAAGAGCCAACGGGGCAATAGAGTTTAATAAGTTTTCACGGCCGAGGGAATGTTGGACGGTTGCCCTCGCGATAGCGCGGCCAACGACTACCGGGAATATCTCGGCAACTGCGAAAAACCGGCAAGCAAACGCCCACACCTTCTGCGAAGATATTTCGATGCGGTGATGGTCTGCGGAGCTTCCTGTTTGGTTCCGAAAGGTGGAGGAGGACTCTTCGAGGTGCCCACACGATCCGACAGTGATTCACCCGCGGACAACGCGTCGGGATCGTTCGATCACCTCTTGCGGTCACGATCGGGTGATCAAGAAAGCTTCCAGTTGATTTCAAGCAGGGGAAATATAAGTGGAAATTTATTTCCACCCTTAACAATCGTGATACATGGAAAGTAGTGAAACATAAATATATAAAATCAGTAGTCGACTTCTAGAGCAATTGTTCAGTCCTCGTTCGTCCTACATATTTTCTTAACTCGACGGATTGGCTGCCGAGGACTTTAACCGATTTTAGATCTTCGTGATTCATAGCTGAAGATAGCTTGATAAATCTTTCGACAGCATGCTATTAACAGTTTGACTGGCACCTCGGCAGTCTTAAACGCTCCATAAAATCAGAATAATTTATTGAATGCAATAATAATTGTTAGCATATACGATACTGTGTAATCCTATCCTGTTATTCCCGGGAAACCTGGAACTGAATTTGACTGACTCAAAATGTTAGATATATAGTAAAGTCGCGATCTAGCTGCCATCGCCTAGTCCGAGTAGGGACAGAGATCGTAAAGACACAGTGCCAGAAATTTGGAACCGATTGGATCGTGGGAACCCAACGCGCGTCAAATTTAAATATTGAAAATTTGAAATTTGAAAATGACATTTGAAATATTGAAATTTGAAAATTTGGAATATGGAAATTTGAAATTTGAAAATTTGGAATATGGAAATTTGAAAATTTGGAATATGGAAATTTGAAATTTGAAAATTAGGAATATGGAAATTTGAAATTTGAAATTTGAAAATTTGGAATATGGAAATTTGAAATCTGAAAATTTGGAATATGGAAATTTGAAATTTGAAAATTTAAAATTTAGAATTTTACACGAAGGGACTTAGATCGTGTAGCTCCGAGGGAGCTAGATCGCGACTTTACTGTAGTAAGCTTGTACAACAACCGAGCCCGTACATTTTCAAAAATTTTGTATTAGATATAAAAATGAATATTCCTTTGCAATATTAAGTCTATAATTAATGAGTGGCTAAAACGGTTTTGTCTCTATTTTTAGAGAAACTCTGTCCCCGCAAAGGTTAATCATGCTCGTGGGAGCATCAGTGTCTGAAAAGCAAAGAGGAATAACAGGTTAAGAAGGTCCCCGAGAGACCTCTCGAGATCTGGAACAATAAAACCACGCTTAATTGTTATAATAATATTCAACGGGGCGGTGAAAAGGCTCTGAGAATATTAAGTAGGAACGGGAGCGTTTCATCATCGGGACAATGCTAGAACTCCTCATGTAGGTCACAAACCGATCGATCAAAGTTATTTAAGTTTAGTTGGGAAATTTCGTTGGACCCACAATGCTTTATGAATGTTCCACCGTGTTCGTAGTGTCGCGTATTACGCGTACAATTTATCATCAGATTAAAGCGTTCGCAAACGCGAAACGTTAGGCGTAACTTACTGTAAAAGAAAAAACCAACCTGAGCTTTCAAAAGCTCAGGAATTTCGTGTAAAAGTTCACACGGTTTACAGAAGCAAGAAAGAAAAAGATGCAGTTCTATTCGATTGATAAGCGAGAAAGAATAATATTCGAAACGAAACTGCTTTGCCAAAATTGGGTTAATTGCGATCGTCTAAAAGCGGGACCATTATCTCGCGACACGAAACGAACTTTCCACTCGACCCAATAGTTCTCGTATCCGCGACAATGTTATGTATACTTCGGGGCTGAAAATAGGAAATACGTCGAGGACTCCCATTCTTTAAAACCTCAACTCGCGAAAAGCTCCGGGTCCAATGTTGATCCTCGGTATCCGGAGTTTCTCTCATCCTAACCGCGTAACATCGTGTTAAATTTACCACGAAGACGTCAGACAGGTTGAAGTGACTCGTTTCCGATTTTTCTTTTTGCAAAATCATTTTAATTTCATGCAAAATAGCAATTGTCTGCCTGAAACGCAGCGCACGGAGTTAATATTGCACTTCGCTGTTCGAGTCTTGAGAAGAATGCACGTTAATTCGGTGTATCGACGCTGTATCTATCCAGAATACCCGAAACCGAGATCCACAATTAGATACAAAGCATGACAGAGCAAGTTATCGGCTTCTGCTACGTTTCCCGCGAATAACGATGATTCCGCGTAAAAAGCGCTGACGGATCCCGCCGCGGGCCATTCCCGTGAAACAGATATTAATATCGTTCCCGCTTAAAACGCGCGTTAACGTTGTTCTACGACTTGCGCTCTTTGTCGCAGGAAGCGTTCCCGATGCGTTCCGGAAAGCCGCGGCGCGAACGGTGAAAGTTCGCTTCGGCGGCGAGAGCACTTTTCCTCCCAGACGATCCATCGCTCTGATAACAGTTTTCTCGATCGCTTTCGTAGATCGCGGACGACCGGTGTACGAACGAACGAAACGTTACAATTTATTTGGTTCGGATACCTCGTGAAATGCAGAAAAATTTGCATGAAAATCCGCGGTGTAACAAATTATGAAATTGAAATGATCATTTTTACAGGATTTTGCAATTTAATTTTTGCAGGACGTCGTCGCACCGTTTCGTAGAACGCTAGGAACAAAATTATGATACTCTGCGGTACTAGTGATATACTCCTGAACTTGGTACACCTGTTTGAGGGATTCTGAGATAGTTGGGCGAGAAATTCCGGTCGGAAAGCAGCGACGGTAATCGAAGGTTCGAAGGGTCGCTAGATGGCTCTTTGGAAGGCTCTCTCATTGTGTTCTTGGATGTTCGAAGCGACGGTGAACAGGTTAATTGGACGTCGAAGAGACCGATGATTATCCGTCTGGAAAAAAAACAGTCCGGTGCCAGGAGTACGCGAGGAATTCCTTGTTATCTCGGCGGTTGACAGCGAGAGAGGATGCTGATAGGGCGACGATCAGTTTTTATGTATATGGTAGTCGTTTCTCGCGTCGATCGATCCGGGTTTGAACGCTTCAGCGAACCGGGACGGCCGTTCCACGAAGACGTACGGTGATAGAAGTCGTCTTGTAAATGCTAATCGAGATTACCGGACAGATTAGCGAAACGTTTCAACCGACTGGACGCGGAAGTGGTCGCCGATAACGGTCGCCGGACGAGAAACTATACGACTTCCTCTCGATGGTCACCATCGAGCCCCCTCTGCTCGGCTTTTGCTCGTCCGTGCACTATCTGTCGATTTCGATATAATTTACCGAATCGCAAAAATGTTCGACGCAATTCTAAAAGGGCAATTTTTAAGGGGAACCCCGCGCGTTTAATCGACATTTTTCTTATCGCATATAAATATACTGTGAAAAAGAAAAATTTCTCTAGGGAACATTTATGCGAATCGATAGTCTCGCTGGATAAAGAGGAATAACGGATTTCAAGCTAGCCTGTTTTGTTCGAGTTTTTTCGTTGGCCTTTACTACGTGTTTTCATAAAGATCCGCAGTCGTTACTAGTATTGTGTTCTGTTTATTACGCAATATCGGAACGTAACGATTATAAGCGCATAATTTGTACAATATTGCGTAACCGAGAGGCGCAGCTGATAGCTGTTTAATAGTCTGATACAGAAATTAGATCTACGAACAGAAAGTACCTAATGAAAAGCATGTAAAATTCCAATCTTCTCTGGAGTGGTTCATTCGTTGACACTGGAGCCACCGAGCCCGTCAAAATGACGGATTTTTTATTTTACATTTAATTTCTCACACAATCGTGTAGCGTACCTCTTTATCGAAGAACATTCTGTTCTAGAGTCCAGCCGCAACTTCTATGGATTCATTTGGATCGTAATTTCTTTTTATATACTGTCTTCAGCAGATCACCATGAAAAATCAAGCTAACTCTCGCCTCTGGCCCTAACACAAGATGGTGGAGAAGGAATTTCCCTTCTCGAGCAATCTATCGCTTGAATGATCCACTTCGTAATCTTGACCCAAACCTAACGCCCAGCCAGTGTCGCCAGATTGAAGCAATCGAGGGGAATACAGGTACCCCCTCTCCGATGACCAGAGTAATAATGTGACACGTAGCGTGTGCGCGACGGGAATTGAGTGGTGTGAACGATGATGAAATAGAATAGTGGAAGGGGAAAAGTAGGGGAGTACGTGACGACCGTTTTGGCTTCATCCGGCGACACTGCGCCCAGCTTCTGAGGCAGTGGTGGGCAAGGTAGGGGCCCCTGAGTTGCGGGCTTCTCCCACCAACCTCGTTCGCAACGGAGGGACGTACGAGGGGGGAAATGAAGGCACGAGGCACCGCTGCACAGCGAAGCCGCCCGCTGCACGAAAGAGCGGTTGGTGGGAGAAGCTCCGCGGATCGTTCTTGTTCCCCGGCGGGCAAAAATGCTCATCACTGTTCTAAGGATTCATTTGGATCGCAATTTATTTGTAGATACCGCGTCTTTAGCATTATTTTTTTATTATTATGTAATGATATTTGGTCCCCTCAGGGTTTCAAATCCATTCCACCACCTCTCCCTTTACCAATCCTCAACTATCGCGTAATTTCCAATTTCAACGGGACCTACTTTTTATTAAGGTGGGTTCCGAACCACCTATTTTGCCAACAACAAGTGAAACGCACCCAGAGGGTCACTTCCCGGCTTTTTACCGAGCGGTCACCCATCCTAGGTGCGGACCCCGTCCTACGCCGTTTAACTTCGGTGATCGAACGAGAACCGGTATTTTCAGCGAGGCAATGGTCGTTGACTACCGCGTCTTTAGCAGATCACTATGAAAAATCAAGCTGCCTCTGGTATTAACACAAGATGTTAGAAAAAGAATTCCCCTTCTAGGACAATCTATCGCTTGAATGATCCACTTCGTAATCTTGACCCAGACCTAACGCCCAGCTTCTAAGGATTCGTTTAATTTTCCGCGTCTTGAAAAATGCGTTCGAACCATCCAAGTTCTCGCGCCCGACAGCCTTGTCGCGGACAGCACGAGGAGTACGAAGAAGATTCTGTGAAAAGCGCGCGCGGTTCGCGTGTAGCCTGGGTGTCTGGGAGATCACCGAATATGGCGAGCAGAAAGGGGGGGCTCGAGCAAGGATTTTCAGGTGGCCGCGAGGTTTCGTCCTTCGAGCCGCAGACGTTTGTTTCCCCCGTGGACAACGGGCTCTCAGGGACGATCAACGCGGAACCGAACTCTCCCCGCCCCTCCGCCCCGCTCCGTCATCTCCTCTCTGTCTCCTTTGCTGCGCGCGTCCCTGGATCGAGGATTTGCTCTCGCGTCTCCGCCGAAGTCGATCGTTGCCCTTGAAAGACCGACTCGACCCGATGAGACACACACTCTCTCTCTCTCTCTCTTGCCGTTCTCGCGTCTAAACATTCGCCGGTTGTGTTCCTCGCGGACGCTTTTATTACACTGCTAAAGATACAGGCGGCGGTTCTGTCGGCTCGTTTGCCAGGGGCGACCGCGCAGGCCGTCGGTCACCGACATTGTTTTGCGAGAGAGTTGACGCGCATTACTTCTTCTTCCCCCTCCCAGCCACCTGGTACCCTCCGAGTCCATTTGTTTATCGACGCGGGGCTTTGTTGCGACGCGGATGAATATTTCGGGAAATGAACGGACCTAATGGCAAGGAAACGTTAGAGGGTTGCGGGTGAATGCTAATCTGGACGCTGGGAGAACGACCGTGCGGTTCGTCCACCGCGATGGCGAACTCGTTGTTGAACCCTCGGACGATGAGCATTTTTTATAAATATTTATCAACAATTTTAACATGGATATGTTTTAGGGCTCGGGGTCATTCCAAAAATTGCGAGGCGACACCAACAGTGTGACGCTAAAAAGTAAGAGAGAGAGAGGGAGAGAATATAATTCAATGTTTTTCTACGAAGTGGAGGAAATGATTATAGATGTTTATATGATTTTTCTTTAATTGTATCATTGAACAGATTTTTCGTGTATCAGTAATTTGATTATTTTCGATGTAACAGTGCTAGCAATGCAACGTCTGACGTTTTTTTTCTTTGTCTTCTCGATCGTTTCAGAACGGAGATCTCTGCATATCGATCCTGCATCCGCCCGTAGACGATCCACAGAGCGGCGAGCTGCCGTGCGAGAGGTGGAATCCAACACAGAACGTCAGGTGAGTGTCCCGATCGACCGTGGCGTAAGAAGCTGGCTATCCGATCGAGAGGATCGAAAAACACGCACACAAGCTCCGACATACGGTGTATGCGCATGTAGAAAATCCGCTCGCCTGCTGGCCGGGCCCGCGTGTTATCAGATATCCAGGAGGAGGCTTGCCGGTACAAAAACGCTAAACGAGTTCTGGTTTTCGCATAGGACGATCCTGCTGTCGGTGATCTCGCTGCTGAACGAGCCGAATACGTATAGCCCCGCCAACGTGGATGCCTCGGTGATGTATAGGCGCTGGCGCGACTCCAAGGGTCGGGACAAAGAGTACGAAAATATCATAAGGTACGGTAAAGACCGTGCGATATCGATCCATCCCGACGAACGATCCATCGACACTGGCAGAACCTCGATTATCCGAACCTCTAATATCCGATTTGTTGTGCGAGAAAACTGGTTCAATTTCATGCGAACGATGTAGAAAAGAATGTCTCGATTTTAGAATTGAAATTGCGTCAGACTGCAATGAGTTCCCCGATTCTCCCCCATTTCCTCTCGTTAAAAAAAAAGAAAAAGAGTGCAATGAGTTAACTGTTCCGTTAGCGGGTCTCTCATGTACTCGGGTTTGATTCGGATAATCGAGGTGCTATCGTAAATTGAGGAAACAGTAAATTCTACTGTGAATTGCTCGCATGTGCACGCCGACGATGCAAATTGACGAAGGTGCAGTCCATTGAGGAGAAACCTCGCGGAAGCAAAGTGTTTTGGAAGTCTTCGGGGGTTGAGGGGGCAGGTGGATTATATTCGTGGAAAGCGAAGAGTTATAATGAGCATTGTGCTGTTGGTTTACGCAGGAAACAAGCGCAAGCTGCGAAGATGGAGGCGGAGAAGGAGGGCATCGTGGTCCCGGTGACACTGGAGGACTACTGCATAAAAACGAACGCGAGGCCGGCCGAGCAACAGCTGGACATGACGGATTTCTACGACGACGAGTACGAGCTGGACGACGACGAGGACGAACAATTGAGCGCCAGCGAGTACGAGGACGGGGACGACAGCGGCAACGGGGAGTCGTGATCCATTTCCTAAACAGAGGACGACGAAATGCAAAAACAAAACAAAAGAACAACAACGGAAAAAACAGAAAAAGATAAACTCGAATATTAACAAAAGAAAGAAAAAAGCAAAAAAAAAAACAAACAAACAAACAAACATAAACAAGTCGCTAATTTTATCAGTTCTGTATAGATTAATAAATTAACGGGCTTCTAAACCGGACGCTCTTTCTCTTCTCTCTTTCTATCTCTGTCTCTATTCAAGACGTGCCACCTATAAATTCAAGTACGCGTAATCGAACCACTTTGTTTCCTCGTTGAGCGTTCCATGTAGCACGTACAGATATTTCAGAATGTCGTCAATTAACGCGCTGTTTCGTCCCAACGACGCTTGGCTCGGACGAACCGTGAATTCGTCGATTTTTAGCGTTCGCCGCCGCCGCCGCCGTCGTCGTCGTTGTCGTCGTCGTCCTCCGCGTCCTCCGCGTCCTCGTCCCCCGTTCAGTTCAGTTTCTTTATCTCTGCTGTAGTCAATTCTACGCCGAAGGGGACCTGTGTTGGCGTCCGTTCGAACAACTCTCAGACCGTCAACAAGATTCCATCGAACCCAACCGAGCCCCTTCTGCGAAGAACAACCCCCAAATTCTAGAGACTAATCGAACTCGTCGGGAATGCCTTGTTTACGAACTCTTTAACGCAAGCTATACACGGTGTCTAACAAGACTGTGGATTTCTATGCTCGACAAAAATTCTATGCGTTAATTGCAAGCCACAAACTTCGCATGAACGGCAAGTCTATTTGCTTTTCTTAACACGTCAAGTGTCGCGTAGGTCACATATATTTTTTACCACTTCCATTCATTTTCATTGCTATATAGTCGAATAAAAACAAGGATTAAAGTAGAGTCTACTACGATAAATTTGAATTTTCTAATTTCAAAAACATTAATTGGATTATTTTGATTTTATGGGAATTTTTGGAGCATTGTTATTCGGTGCTTAACGTGTTAATCATTTTAATGAGTTGAAAGTGTCTTCAAATTCTTTGAGTATTTTTACCGTTTTACCGCATAAATCCGCAGTCTACCGATAAGTATACTCGGTTAGCAGCACAGTGCTTGTTCTGTTGTGGTTGGCACGTCTGTCTTTTTAACTAGGCGAATGGAATGCGGCAGGAGAGGACCAATTGATTTACCTCGCGTCGCCGTTGTCTTGACGAAAGAACCCTAAACAAATCTATTGTAAGATGAATTTGAAATTGCGGTTCGAATAATCGCGAATCGGGCTGGCTCAAAGTAAAACCTCGCGCGCGTCGCATCGACGCGGCGCGACGATGGTACGTCAATTGATCCTGCATTTCTCGAGACTTCGATGTGTGGGATTTGCATTCGAATAAATTGACATCACCCCGTTTCGTGTGGATTATTATTTATGCTACGAAACCAAAAGCTGGGATGGAAAATTCGATGTGCGAGCGAGAATAATTAAATGGAAGAACAAATTGTCGGCGACCGAGCGTTATTTTTCAAAGCCGAGTTTTTTTTAACTGTTTTTTCAAGACAGTGACTCGCGCGTTTGAATCGTTCGTTAGTCTCGATGCGAGAGGGTTCGAAATTTTACATTGAGATTAACGCTTTACCTACCTGGAGCACGTAATGGGCTCTCGAAGCACACTGTACTGTACGGAAGTGAAACTAGAACTATCGAGCTCTATAAACGATTAGAATTTCAATAACTGTGAAGGAAAAATTAGGAACAACTTAGAAACTTTACCGGAGTAGGCCATTAGCTGTGAACTATAAAATTTTTAGAAGATTTAAATAATCGCCGGCAGGTAACGCGTTGTAAATGTTAAAACAAGCCTCGCGATTTATAAAACTCGCTAGTTGAAAAATATTTGCGAACAAACGCGGGAGCCGCTGTGATCGTTGCGAGTTTTAGGTCGTCGACAGGTTGTTCGCCCGCGATTTCTAGACATATAGATGATAATTTTTGCTATGACCGATACATATACCTTAAGTTTAAACTTTTGATTTTGTCATTGACATTGCTAAACGATCTCGCCGGAGGGGAAAATCCGTTTCCTGTCCGCGCGTGACTTGCGCCGCATCCACAAACTTAGTTCAGCTTAACGACATTTATTCCGATCTCTCGATGTTTTAAGTATTATCTTTCACACGGGGACAGAAAAAAGCTTTGTAGGTGAAACCTGAATTTAAACTAAACGTAAGTTCTACCACTTAAGCGAAAAGGGATAAATATACCAAGGATGTAGCGGCCGCATCTCGTGGGCCGGTGCGTATCCGTGCTCGTACGACTGAAAAAATTGTAAATAGTAAACGAGACCCGAGAATCTTTGAAAGACATGAAAAAAAATGTGTAAATGGTACGTACGTGTCTTGTCTTCGTTCTTCATTTTAGCCCGTTCCATTCGAAAGACCAAAATTGCGTGTTGAAACAAAACGAAAACGACGGACAAAAAAAATAAATAAAACGAAACAAAGATATTGAAAATGGAAAAAAACGAAATAAAAGCAGAAAGGATATTTAAATTTCAATATATTGTCTGAGGAAAGCATATACTCAGCGCTTTGTAGTGGTTCATAGCGGAGAAGAAGTAAATATCCCCTCTAGTTTCTCGACGTTATCGCCGAGAACCTATTTTTACGTTTCGTGTTCGACCCTCCCTCCCTTAGCTACTTAATAATAGACGGAAAAAAAAACTGTGTAAGACACCGACGTAAACACTAATAATTTGTATCCTTCATAATTCTTTTCCCCTTTTTTTGTACATACCAATAAAAACAAAAGTCTCTTCGTACAATTATTAATGAAACTAGTGCAATAATATCACACGCTATATTGTCAATGGATCGCAAAGGAAACCAGAAAGGGAAAGAACAACCTCCGCTGTTCGGGTAAGAAAAGTTTTCTTTTTATTTCATTCGGTAACAAGAATATGCGATTTCTGTCAAGTACAAAATAACGAGCTATTATGAAAGAAGGAAAGTGTCAAAAATCGTGCAACTCCAACACAATTGATATACGCACAGTTTCTTTTCTCGGAGTCTGCTATTGTAATTTGTGAGTGTGTGAATCTCGGATACGAACTTAAATAATTCCTATTCGATCTACTGTACAAGGACCCTCTAGCTTCGAGCAGGCGTTTCAGAAGCACCTGCATAAAGTTTCAAGTCGAAGTGCTAATCCTTTGCGGTCCTATGTCGAAATTATGTTAGATTCCCGATTATTCAAAATGCACTGAAACAACCCAAAAATTGCTGTGCTCGCAAAAGGGTTCGGATTGGTCGTGCGGTGTAATCAATTTACACGCTTTGTCTCCGCGTGTCTTTCCTGGGGATTCCCACCAGTATGTGGTTCTTGGGCGTGCATGTCTCCGGTATGAATTTCGAGAAGTACACCTTGTACCCGAACTGTTCCGCTAGGATCTTCCTATCGGTGTCTACGATGGCCATGCACTCGTAGCCCTGCTTCGTCTTCACATTCTTATCGTCGTGCGTTTGGTCCGCCGCGTGGCTGAGCACCATGTAATTTTCCCGGCGCATGTCTTTCCTGAAAACGTCGCTCCTCGGGTAAGTCAGGTGATGACAGTCGTGCAGGGACCCGTAACAACAGGGACAGCAGACGAAACTGGCCCTTCTCTTGATGCACTGTTGTATAACCAGGTCGGTCGCAACACCGCAAGCGTGCAGCGACAGTCCTATGTCAAACTTTCCCTTGAAATAGTCTAAATTGCATTGATAAAATCGGACGTTCGTTAAGTTGAGTTTCCTGACCCTCTCTTTTGCTCGGTTCAGTGACTCCTCTTTATTTTCCAGCAGTATAACAGTGCAGTCGGGCAGCAGGTACGCTAACAAGATTCCCAGGTGACCGCTGCCCGAGCAGAAATCCACGATCACGTCCCCCTCCTTCGCCAATTTGATAACAGGCTTGCACATGTTCTGCAATTGCGCCTGCTTCCTCTTGAGCCGCGTAGGAGGCAAGGCACCGCCTTCCGGAGTGGCGTGGAATGGCACCAAGGACCAATTCAGATTCAATTCCACGGCGAAGGGCTCGGGGTCCAGCTTCGTGTCTATATTCAAGCTCTTGAATATATCCAACGACTGCTGTATGTCCTCCTGCCTGGTGAAGATTCTGCTTTTCGGCTTGTACCTCTTCGGGTCGCTCTTGTATAAACTTTGGTTCGGCACTTGGGGAAGAGTGTAGTTAATCTCGTTTATAGTTTGTTCGTTCGCCACCAGCAAACATTCCAAACAGTCGACAATGGCCTGGTCCTCCATCATCTTCCCGTACCATTTAACAGTCAGCGGAAGCAGTCTGAGCGTCGACTCGCCTGAAAATACGGTCAGCAGGATGCGCATACAGACGAAGATGATTATGTCAGCTAGGGTGATGTAAGAGCCCTCGGCATACGTGTGCTCCAGCAGGTGACCATGTTTGAATAACTTCTTCGAAACGGTATACTTGTTCAGGTTACGCAGTCTGACCGGTTGCAGCATGTGGCACTCGAACCTGGCCATGCTTGAAGGTAGCTCGTCGCATGTAGCATCTTCAGCATGTAGGAATTTCATCGTAAGAATCAGATCCACCTCGCAGAACTTTGTCCAGACGCTGGCTTCTGAACAGGCGGTCAGACAAGAATCTTTAAATCCTAATAATTGCCGACAACGGTGCTCCGGGTGCTTTGAAACCACGTCCTTGACTATCTGCCGCAAAATCGCGCAGAGACCAGCAATGTAACTGGTCTTGTTCAGAGCGATGATCGGCAGCTCGCAAGATGTCGCGTAACTTGGGATTTTGTTCGTATCCACGACTTCGTATTCGAAAAAGGAGATGTCCATTTTGTAGGCTCGCTCCAGAGGCCTCTGCTTGCTAGGGACGAACCTGATTCTGATCTTGGAGCCGCAGTACTTTACGGTGAACAGTGTCACTATAGTTTCTATAGGGGCCACGCAACATTCTGTTACAGAGTATACCTCCAAGTAGACTTTGTTCATTTTCATTTTAGCTGCCTATGAAATTATACGGATATCAATGGAAAAAAAAGTATTCCAATTGGTTCGGCTATCTACACGCTAGCTCTCAGTTGCCTCGCCACTTTTCTTATAATCCTCTGGCGCAAGACGTTCTCTCTCCAATAAATGCTTATACAGGAACTAAAGGCCAGGACGAACATCACCGCTTCGAACTTCCAGAATGCTTTCTCTTCCAACCAGGCTACCCTGTCGCAGCTGAAAGTGATAAAAGTTGAAATTACACATTAGGTATCATCATTGTTAAGTATTTGTTATGGTAATGATTAGACCAGGGACTAATAGTAATAAATACATAAAGGCAACCATGCACATTATGGTGTACTGTCCTTGCCTCGCGATAAGTCTCATGGGACCGCACAGAGGTAAAGGGAATCCTCGATAATACCCAATAGTAAGGGTTTGACATCGCAAACTTTAGCCAATAATTCGGCTAGAACCGAAAGTGCATGCGGTCTATCGCATTTCTGTCAGGGGACTTCTCGTGGGACACGGAGAGTACCTGCACAGATGTACCTGCGATTTGATTCTCTCTCAGGCACCTGTACAGGTTGAGATAGCTGTATAGTTTTGTAGACAGTAGTTTAGACACACACTTTGGTTTTATTTTCACAGGTATGATGCGCAGGCGAACCTCTTAAGCGTACCATCATGCGTATGGCCACCTTAACATCCGGAAGTCTACTAACAATACTCGAGGTAACAAAACAGAGTTATCTTACCTCCTCGTTATCGTCTCGCCGCTTTTACATTTTATAACTTCCTTGTATCTCGCATGAACACACACGTCGATGCTTTTACTCGCTAATTCAAAAGCAGAACAAGGATGACATTCCGAGATTATTTCGTACGCGTCCCCAGACAGACATGCTGTATTATTCTCATAATTTTCTAGGAAGAGCTTGTTTTGATTGTCTGTCCAATGACTCTCGACGATTAAAACTAACACCGTTAGCCTACGATAAACATAGAACAATGATTTTTCATTAAGATTTTGATGGCATCATAATGTGCAGCAGTTTACTAAATGGAACTGTTAAAACCTACGAAACTAACCCTCCCAATAGCGTGATCGCAATTAGCATTCGCTTCTTTGTGCACAACTCAATCATTTCACACGTCGTGTACCAACACTCTATTTCGCAAAGCTAACAAATCTATCAAGTTACAGGACCCATCAGAGAAATTAATTGAACGATTACTGAATGGGCCGAACGAAATAAGCTCCGAGTCACTTTTCTTGTAAACACTGTTCTTGCTAAATGGATTCTATACTCCGTGAATGTAGCACGTGTTTCGTCAGCCAGGATTAGTAGCGCGTTGTTACCGCAAGATGGCCTAAAACTACGGCGAAACGAGGGAAGCGGATTCGTATTTACAACCACCGACGAGTTACTATTAAAGATTGCCAGCCTTACGGGAGATCGTGTCGTTCGAATAATTCGGTGTTTTCTTGCGCCCTCTAGGATATTTTCTTGCCGGAGTAAGAAACGAAAGACCAACGACGGCATCTCGTCGGTGCAGAAGGCCACTGAGGAGATTTTCGGTCTGTGGGAGAAGGCGAATCATCAACCATGTTGCAAATACATATTCGAAATAATAAATTGATCAATGTATTGTGCTCAATAAATTAATGCGTGCGAATGTTCATGGTTTAAAAATTATTCTGTACCTCGAGTTCTGTTACCTACTTTCGCTAAAAAATTACGTGGCAAGGTGGTCAAGGGGAGTGACAGTCGACATCGTTGGCAACAGGAATCGTTATACGGACGAGATATCTCGCGCCCCGATACTTCCCGAAAAACGGTTTTGACGAGATATCTCGCCACCTAGCACCAGTGATTTCACATTATAGACGAAATATTTTCTGTTCTGTTAGGTCATTTTATACCTAATCAAGTAACTAACCAAGTAACTAATCAAGACTAAACCCCTACACGGTGAATGCTGTGCCACGACTTCAATATTTACCAACATACTGCACACAATATACACAAACGACATAAGAAAGATGGACATTGTAAACATACGCGTCTTGGGTACAAAATGACCGAACAGAACAGAAAATATTTCGTCTATAATGTGAAACCACTGGTGCTAGATGGCGAGATATCTCGTCAAAAGCGTTTATCGGGAAGTATCGGGGCGCGAGATATCTCGTCTGTGGTAGCGAAAGGGTTAAACCGGCAGACTAATAAATTTATCAATAATTACTATCACGGCAAGCAAACAAAATTAGACGTAGTGCACTACGCAGATGCGTCTGAATTCGGCGAGCGTATTCACAATCAGTTTGTCAGTCAGACGAGCCGCGGACTTCGGCGGAAGCGGTCGCACTCCGGGACCAGGAGGACCAGGGGGACTTTGATGACCAGGGACTAACCACTGACTGTCATTAGCCAAGAACATGTGTGGCCTGGTTCGTGGTAGGCAGGCGCGTTGGAATACGAATAGTGGGTCGCGCGCCTCCGTTAGCCACGGATTTTTTCGAGGCGACGGGTCTAAAAGGCCTTGGGCGGTGGGATAGTGGCGTGGGTTTGGTCCAGTGTCTCCCAATTGTCATCTTGGGGAGAACCAGACGTCATCTGTGAAGGGGGTGTGCGTAAATGCATTTCCCCACCGCCCTTAAAAATAAAAAAAAAGGGACTAACCGCTGACTGACCAGTGCCTGACCACTGACTGACCAGTAACTGACCAATAACTGACCAGTGACTGACCACTGACTGACCAAGAACTGACCACTGACTGACCAGTGACTGACCACTGACTGACCAAGAACTGACCACTGACTGACCACTGACTGACCAGTAACTGACCAGTGACTGACCACTGACTGACCAGTGACTGACCAGTGACTGACCACTGATTGACCAGTAATTGACCAATAACTGACCACTGACTGACCAGTAACTGACCAATAACTGACCAGTGACTGACCACTGACTGACCAAGAACTGACCACTGACTGACCAGTGACTGACCACTGACTGACCAAGAACTGACCACTGACTGACCACTGACTGACCAGTAACTGACCAGTGACTGACCACTGACTGACCAGTGACTGACCAGTAATTGACCAATAACTGACCACTGACTGACCAAGAACTGACCAGTGACTGACCACTGACTGACCAAGAACTGACCACTGACTGACCACTGACTGACCAGTAACTGACCAGTAACTGACCAGTAACTGACCAGTGACTGACCACTGACTGACCAGTGATTGACCACTGACTGACCAAGAACTGACCACTGACTGACCAGTAACTGACCAATAACTGACCCCTGACTGACCAGTAATTGACCAATAACTGACCACTGACTGACCAGTAACTGACCAATAACTGACCCCTGACTGACCAGTAATTGACCAATAACTGACCACTGACTGACCAATAACTGACCAGTAACTGACCAGTAACTGACCAATAACTGACCACTGACTGACCAGTGACTGACCAGTGACTGACCACTGCCTGACCACTGAATGACCACTGACTGACCAATAACTGACCACTGACTGACCACTGACTGACCAGTCAGATATACCTCGTCTGTGATACTATCTCGACGGTGCTTACAAACACAGACGAGATGTAGAAGTAGCAGGGTGGATAGTTCACACCCAGAGACTTTTCTGCCACCACTTATTTCCAGGTTTAGCATGGAACAGAACCTACACTCATATTTAGCATCGGTAGACGTATCGTTTCTCGTCAAATTTTTTATCTTATTAAAGAGTTATAAACAACTATTTAGAAAATTGCGCTACTGTAACACCTCGAGTCGTTTCACACGGTCCCTGTAAATAATTTCTTTTTTTTTTTCATTAAAAGAAGCTCGAACGAAGTGTCGGCTACGTTCCCATTGCAATGTTGTATAGATTGAATAACTGATCGAATAGTCATTAACAAATTTGCGGAGAGGTGACACGTTTTGTCTGTCCTTGTCGCACAGCCCTCCGTGTCTTACTCATTACGGGCCTTAGTAAACCTCAAGACAATTTATAAACATTCACAAATTGGACAATACAGAATGGGCATTCGGCTACTTTGGCGCATAGTCTTTTCACAGTGGGACAGATCAATGTTCAAATTTCTTTATCTTTTTCAATTAGTTATTAATTTGAGAATGTATAAAATAGATCTTTCGTAGAAGGGAAAGACGGCGATTTATCCGTTCGAGAATGCCCCGATCGCGCCGCATAAAAGTCACGATTGTTTCTGGGACGTTCGCGTCAGGCTAAAGAATGAAATTCTGATTGCGGATGAAACGAAAATAAAAACGGCGAAAAAGACTCGCGGCGCGCGGCAGCTCATCGGACGTCTGCAGACGGATCGGAACGGTAATATAACGGTTTTTTCGCAGGGCTGATGGTGGAATGCGCGAGAAATACCTAGTCGGACGGCAGCAATCAGAGAGGATGAAGGAAGCAGTTGACGAGAGATCCGGGGGAGGACAGAGTCGCGCGCGGTAAAATCTTATCATCGACATCCAGTGGGATTTCAAGTGGCGGATAAACAGATCTCGTATTTGAGATTTCCCATGCGGGTCCCGACGGCAGTGACGGCGTCGCTGATGCATAGACGCGCCGACGGTGAAGTACGAAAGGGGAGAGCATGCTCGAAGGAAGAGGAAAGGGCCGCGGCCGGAAGAGGGAAAGCCCGGGGAGGAAAAAGGTGGTGAACACACCGGAACACGCTGGGAAGCTGGTAGAGGGGCGGGAACCAAAAGACGAAAAAGAGGAAAATCCAGCGAGTGGTCCGGATCCGCAGACGAATGGATTAAAACGAGGAGAGAGCTCCGTCGCGTCGTCGCCGCCGACCGTCGACCGTCGACCGTCGACCGTAGACCGTCGACAGTAGGATGTCTCTCGAGAGATCTTCATCGGAAGAGATTTCGACTGTGTAATACCACGAGTCCGAAGCGGCCACGAAATTACATCTGCCACCGTTTCGTTCCATCTCTGGCAGCTCGCCGCACCGATACTCGATCCGTGAAATCATCCCGTAATCGGTTTCATCGACAAAATTTCACTCGGAACCAACCTCTCCTCTCTCCGTGTTCTCTCTCTCTCCCTCTCACCGTGAAATTCGATCGGATTTTCGTTCCGAATTAACGCAATACCTACTCGGAGATTATTTGATATTTTTAATAAATCTGCGATCTCCGGCTAGAGATTGGTATCGGTATGTTTCCCGGTAGTCGTGGCGAGGGAGAGCACCAGCGAATGCAACATCGAGCAATGGAATTCGACTCCTCGTAGCAATTTTGTAACTCGTATAAAAGCAAGCGGGAAGAAAAATGAAACATGTAACCGATACGCAAGAGCAGCAATACGAGAACCAAGAGGGAGGGGTGTTTTTTGATTTTTCTCTTGTTTCGTATCGTTTCGTTTCGTTTCGCATCGGCGTCGCGTCGATCGATTTGAAAAGCAGTCTCCGCGGAAATTGCCGCGTCCAAATTAACGGTTAGAAGCTGAAGAGAGTTTCGCGTTGTAAATTGTTCCATTGACCCGATTCCTCGAGCATTCCTCATCCGCCCGGTAGCGTTCGTGTGCGCGTACACCCTCCCCCCCTCCTACTCCTGCGTCCGCGTACGTGTACGTGTAATTTATCGGTTCCGCCGTTGAATTAATTAAACACGCGACTTCCACGGAACGCGTTAACCTGCGACGTGTTTTTTCGCTGTCAATAATCTCTGCTCGCGGAGGCTCGGGTATCTTGGGACCGGAGAAAAATGGCGACCGAGCTGTCTCGCAGGATCAAATACGCCATGGCGCATTTATCGCGCAAACAGTACACCTCGCTGTTGGCGCGGCCGAACTGGAGGAGGATACAGAGAAGGGACGACAACGTTCTGGTGAGCCCGATCCCTGGACATCCGAAGACCAGTTTTTTCTGCTCCTCCAAAGACTTTTGAATATACTAAATTTCTTTTTTCTTTGTCAGCCGAACCCGTTCGGGATCCGGCGTGCAGCGCTGAGAGCCCGCGCCTCGAAACGCATCAAAGTCATGGCTCGGCCGAAGCACGTAAGCAAGAAGTACGATCCAGAGTGAGTATCCTGGGAATTTACGGGGTTCTTCGAGAGCACTGCGGTATTATCGGTGAGCCGATCTCGACTAGAAATCGGTGTTTGGTTTTCGAGCAGAACCGCGCCGCCGAGCTACCCGCGAATCCACCCGAAAACTCTCGAGGCTAAGATCACGAAACGCATCATGGACCTGGCGCTGCCTCAGAAAAGGCGAGTCTTTTTTTTTGTTTAGCATTAATCGATATAAACGGCACAACCTTTCGCTGTTAGAACGCTGCTGGCGAACATGCGGTACCAAACGAGCGGCAACATTACGGAGACTCTGTGGAAGGTTCAGAACTCGCGGTACCGGAGGTATCGATATTTCTGCAACGCCAGGCTGCAGCGGGAGGCGAGGAAAAGGTGAGGTGTTCTCCTTCTCGGCGGGAGGGTGGGTGCGCTCGTCGTCGTTTCGTCACTTTCGAGGGAAAATCGAGAAAACGCCACGAAAACAACGAACGTAATCGGATTGTCCATTCCAGATGGAAGTTCTCGCACTCGCGGACACGATCCCGTAAAGTCGGATTTGGATCTCGCGAGAGAGCACGGTGTCCCCGTCGTTCTTCTTCGAAACGCGTGGCCGTTAACGTCCTTCTGCTCGTCCCTCGTTGTCTCTCGCGCGTTTTCGAAACTCATCTCGCGACGAGCGTTTTCACAATCGAGGATTTTCCGGTAACGCGCGACAGCCTCAGAGAACGCGTTCGTTACAACTTTGCATGCAACCCGCGAATAGCTGGCAGGCACGAACGACCTGGATGTAATTACTAATACGTTGAGCTCAAGGGTGTTCCCCGATGTTCGCCCAGCAAACTCTCGAGTCACCTGTAAACCGTTCTCGCACTCTAACACACACAGACACACGCACACACGATGGGACGCGACGCTACGCCGCGCGACGCATCCCGATTGTTCCCTTACGGAAACTGTAACAAGCTCTCTCGCACCCGATAGCAACTTCGACTCGTTTTGTCCGCCTCTACGCGCACGTTTCTTCGCAGACAGAGGATCCTGGCGAAGTTGCGCAGAGCGGTGAAGCCCGACGAATGGGACCAACACTTGGAGACCTTGGAGAGGCTGGCCACGCCGAAAATACCGCCAAAACCGAAGCCAATCGTACGTAGACAGAGAGCGCAAACGTGTCTCTTCGGCGTCAGTAGACTGCGGATCTTCGTGCGAGATAAAAACGTGGCCGTCGATTACCGTGAATTTTGACGGTCTCTTAATGTTTGTTACAGTTTTACATTGCACCGAATCCGCAGTTTCATTGGACAGCGGATTGTATGCGTTTATGACAAAAATGAGTAGGCGTAATGTCAGGGCCAGCGCGAGGCAGGTTCAGCGCGTTCGCCGGAACCGGCCTCGTGTTTTGAAAGGCCCCGCGGTCTATGAAAACTCATCAGACATATTTTTTTTTTATTAATGCAATTTGAATCTCAAGGAAGAGATTATTTTGCAGCATCAGACATTTTGCAGGAGCCGAAGTAGCAAACTCGATCAATTTTAGTGACGTAATCAAAGATTTTGCGGCGAAAAAGCGAGAGAAATTATGTAATATTCATGTTACAAAAAATATATGTAACATCCTTTGTACTTATAATAAATAGTTCCTTATTGTGAAATTTAAGTATAGGATTTGAATGTGTATTCTGACACCGCAAAATTTTTGAACCGCAAAAGGTCACGTCGGCCCTGCGTAATGTTAACCCTTTGCACTCGGAGCTATTTTAACTTGAAAATTATACATTTCTTCCAACCTAGAATAATTCCATTCTATATTTTTTTTCTTCATTTTATGGATATGAAATTGATATAATATCTCGTCACATACTTAAATGTTCAGTAATCGATTAGATAGCGACTTATTTAATAATGTAAACAATATTTTGAATAATGGTACAATTTTTAATGGCGACTCTGAGTCGCCATTCGAGTGCTAAGCGTTAAAACGGAAAAAATACCGGAAGAATTTCAGAATACCGTTATATTATTTTCAACCTATTCACACATTCTATGCGTTTCGTTGGCGGACTTGTGCATGTAGTGGGCGTTTTTTCGCGAATTTCCTGGGAATTTATTCATTCAGCAAAATCGCAATAAATTGAAAACTACGTCGACAGACAACGACAGACTTCTCAAAACGTAAAAGTACGTTTCCAGCATGGAATGTGTTAAGCGTCGTTAACACTAAACTCACTCCCGGTCAAACGACCGATTCTATATGTATATTTTATTGTGAAATTATTGAAATAATGAGGCAGCTTACGCGAAAATTCATTCGACAAAATTTTTGTTTTATACGAGCACATGTTCAGATAAAAATTGCACGAAGTCTAAATAAACGGAGCCATGTAATTTTTTAATCGCTTTTAGTGCTCGGTAGTGGATCTAGTGTTAAACGTATATCAAGAATGATAGTAAATTTCTGTTTCACTACAGTTTCTCGCAATTCATAAACGCCCGCCGTCTACTGATCATCGGTAGTAAATATACGGGCGACCTGCTTTAACCGTTTCACTGCGGGTGTGGTTTATAAACCACATACTAAAATTATAGCCAGAGGCGGGTCAGAGGTCAAAACATTTTTTTGCTGGCGAAAAACATTTATTAAAAAAAACTAAAATACTAATTAATAAAATAATTTCCATCATTCTCTAACACTTTTCGCCAGCGTAAAGGTAGTTGTTCGATTCCCTTTTTAAAAAAGCCCTTCGACACAAACTAACTGTGAATGAGCTCATCGTAGTGATTACTTTTCGATCCCCTAATATATACCACTAAGATAAAAAAAAATCTTTTAACACTAAATTTACCAGTGCCGGTCAAATGACCGGTTTTTTATTTTTAATTCTGCAATAATTAAAATTATGAAGTTACATGGAAATTCATTTGATAAATTTTTATATCCAAGCATATATTCTAATAAAAATTGCACACAATCTAAATAAATGGAGCCTTGTCATTTTTGTAAGCTAAAACATTTTAATCGCTTTTAGTGCTTGGTAGGTGTTAAAATCGAATATCACTTCGGTAATACAATTTACAATTAGAATGTATATACTTATTTCCATTTGTGATTATTCTTATCGTTATTTTTTTTTTACGTTTAGAGCCGTGCTAAAAGTGTCCGCCGTTCAACGGTTAAGTGGTCCGCCCTGTATGCATAATGGAGTAACAATGTACACTTCGGTGGCACCGGGTTCCGAAAAGTATGTTGATTCGCGCCCGGCAAAGAGACTGGGGAACAGAGGTCAGCTCATTCGGGACCCGGAGCCGAAGCGAAACCGCTTGCCGGTGTTTGTTTTACGAGCGTGTGCCATGCAGGCTCCGTCCGCTTGCTGATTCCAGGGCAGGAAGAAGAAATGGAGACGGGCGAACGCGCAGAGAATCGAAGAGTTGGCGGCCCCGGTCAGCAGAGAGTTGCCGGACGTCAGGGATCCGTTCGTGGTGCCGGTATCGGCCCTCACCTACAATATTACCGAACGTACGGCGCTGTTGGCGCGTCACAGGGATCTGCCGTTAAGTCTGTCTCCGCGGATTCTAGGGACCGTGTCCAAAGCGGCTCTCGTCGCCGAAGGTACGCTTTGCCTCTGCATCCTAGATCCTAAATCCCCAGATACCTCCGGTCGCGATCCTCCGCGTACATCTCTTTGAACTTTCCGCTTATCAGACCCCAGACTCGCTTCCCGCGGTTTCCTCGACACGATTTCCACGAGTCTTTCGAGAGTTCGCGAAAAATTCCTGTCGATTATCCGTCGGCCTCTCGATCTACGGGGTGTCTCACGTCCCGTCGTCTCTCGGAATGCTTGTTAACGCTCTTTCGGTCGCTCGAAAATGGAAACAGATTTTTCGTTTGGATCTGCCAAATGATGGGAGATTGTACGAAATTCGTTTGTGTTTCTAATTAGACGTCACTTAGACGAATACGTAGCCCGTGACGAATTCATCGATGTATTGGGTTGTCCGGAAAGTTCGATTTTTACGGAAAATTTAAATGTGCTGCTGTTCAATTTCTAAAACAAAAAATCGACACAAACTTTCCGGACAACCTAATATTTTTTATTACTGTGTCGACCGTGCCAAAAGTGTCGTAATATTGATCTTCCAAGGTCAGCGAAGATCGTTATATGCTCTCTCCCTCTCTGTTTCATTAAAAAAAATCGAGAAGCATCTCGTAGATTTCTACGTAGAAATTTCTACTCGTGAAACGATACGAATTGTAAAACTTTGAACGGATCACCCTGTACGTATCCATTCCCCCAACGTTTCCGAGGTAATAGCAAACGCTGGACAGAAGGAATTTCGCGTCTTTTAATTTCGCAGCCACGCCGAGGTTGATCATTCTGGCGAAGCCGGCGGAACGTCCTGCAGGAATGGAAACCGACCTCAGGGAGGACGCGTTCACAGTCTCGCCGCAAGCCCTGAAAGCCAGATGCTCGAGACGACTGAAGATGTTGGCCAGACCGAAGACCTACAGAAAATGAATCGTTTCGTATTGTAATTTGTCCTCTGCATTTATCATCGTCCCCGTCGAGTGCAACGTCTTCTCATTACCCATTCAACACGAGTAATTGTCTTTTCAGGTTGTCGTTGCGTTTTTTTCTTCTGAAACGGGAGAGACGGTTCTCCGGTTCTAGTTGCCTAGATTTAACTCTTTCATTTAACCCGCCCCCGTACTATTTCCTTCACGGATACCGGTAATCGGAATCCCTTTGTCTTCGGGATGACCATTTGCATTCGCTGCGTACTCGCGCTTAGTTTAATGCTTTCGATATTGATAACTGGACTGCGGATCTTTATGTACATCTTTCCTATATTCTTTAACGATCTCAACACAACAAACAGACAGAAAACGAGAATTCTCGTTTTATTGAAATATACGTTACCAACGGCAAACGAGTATTCTCGTTTTACAAGTGCGAGTGTTTTCTAATAATTCGATAACTAGTGGTGCATTTTTACGTTTATTCTACGCATTGTAACATATGTTTATTAGCGTTCTTCCAACAGTTGAATACATCACGGTAGTTAATTTAAAAGTTTATCTTTTCTATATCAGTAATTCTACATCATTAAAATCACCCGTCGTTAATGCGTCAACAAAATCGAAGACGATCGTCGTATTATTAAATTCTTCGAACGCTCCCTCTATTAGCGTCGGAGATCTCGATCTCGCGGTTTACTTAAACACACATTAATCTCCTTTGTTGTCTAATCAATCTTTTCAATTAGCGAAGGTCCGCATAAAATCCGCAGTCCGTTGCAAACAGAAATCTCAACGCAAAGGCTGGAAGGTGAGAAGGGATTTATCTCGAAGTCCTCTTCGGGATTCTAACTCGATTACAAAGGGCAAAGGGTTAACGATAGCGCAGCTCGAGGAAGATCGTCCATCGCAGAAAAATCTCGAGACTCGCACAACCGTTCTCTCGGAAGAACGCTCAAAAGCTCTGTGTCGCTGCCTGCGATTCCTTAGCCGCAGCGTCTGTCGTGGTTCGTCGCGCGGTTTGTCGGTCGGATGTGTCACGGAAATAGTCTATCATCGGGCTATCTGCAGCTGCCGCGCAGTATCAAAGCACGAGTTCGACCAGCAAACACGCGCTCGCGGCGAGGACACGACGTTCCGGCTGGAGCAGACACGTCGCGCCGCGCGCCGCACAAATCGAACACGGCGAATGGAAACGCAAAGAATCGGAAACGAGCCGAACCTTCTTACGATTCCGAGCACGTTCGGCCACTTTTGCCTCGGCTCTTTTCTTCTCTCTCTCTCTCTCTCTCTCTCTCTCTCTCTCTCTCCACGACGGCGGGACGCGTCCTCCGATTTCGTTACGCGACGCTAAGTTTCGCTTCGTTTCGTCCCGGAAGCTCGAAACTCGAGCTGGCGCATCGCTATTCGAAAAGTTGAAATTCCGATCATCCCGAATGAACCGTGCGCCCGGGATGTGCAGAGAATGCCGCAGTACACTGGATCCTTGCACGTTCGATCGCTATAGCGCACCGATATTGTGTATGTTAACTGTTGCGCCGCGCCGGCCCGTGTGCCGGTGACACGCGCGTCTCTGTGCTGATCTTCGGGGGAGTTCGGAGCTGCTGTGATAAATCACGGAGAGCACAAGTTTTAGGAGTACCGCAACACGCTGGATCAACGTCCAAAGATTTTTTCTCTTTAAAGACGCTGCTACAGCGCGGACAGAGTTTTAAATGGGACGCAAGCTTCGAGGATGTTGGATTATCAGCAATAAAGCTGAATCCAATGAGTACCTCAAATTAGGTGCTATCTGTCAAAAGTTATTAGCAGAAACATGCCCAAAAGATGGCAAAAAAGTCATCTTTGATCAGTAATGACGTCACAACTTTTGAACGAATGGACTTTTTCGAATGCGGTTTGCTCTAAAGCCTTCTCGAAGAAACGCCGAGTCTAATGGTTCAAATCACAGCTTTCTACGTTCAGTTCTCAGTTGATGCCGTCACAAACAGACAAACGGACAGGATTTTATTATATATAGAGATAATGCAACTGCCAAGGTGCAAAAATGAATTGCATTTTAAATGAGAAACACCGTATTTTTCTCACTTAAAATAACAGATCAGATAGGCCTGGTACAGTATTTATCGATAATTGTCCAAAGCACGGGTCCGACCAGGGACAATTATCCGCCCGGGATACTATTCTTTGATTTCTGCTGAACATAGAAAAGGACAACGAAGCCGGAGGGCCTCGATCGCCGAAAAATGTAAACATAACTAATCCAATAACAAAACTTCTTCATTTCTCATTATTTTTTATGGAACTTTGACCAAGTTTTGTCACTGAATTAGTAGTGGTGTCACACCGATGTTACATTTCTCGGCGACTGCAGCCTCTCGAGCTTCAGGGCCCCTCACGGGGTATACCCCGCTGTAGTGGGGACAGTTTTGGGACAATTATAGTCCAGACACTTGGGACTATCGATAAAACACTGTATTTCTCGTGTACCCAGGATCAGGGCAACAAACGATGCAGCAGCCTTGGAGTTTTTCCTTGTTTCAAGCGGACGACAGATTTTGTCTATCGCCTGCAACTTTCTTTTGCCTCGCTTCGAGTCCGTCAACGGAACAGTGAAAACGTCCCTCCGCGCCATACGATAAAACATTTTTTAACTGATTTTTCCGGTGTTTCAGTTCTTTAGAAACCCATTTCCCAGCAGAGGGTGATGATAATAATAATAATAGCGATAAAGCGGCTCTCTCTCTCTCTCTCTCTCTCTTCCGCAACAAATATTCGAATAATCCCTCCCGTACAGCGCACGGATCCCCGAAGGGCTAGCTTATTTCATGGCATATTCATTACACGACTTCGGATTAATTCCATCCATTTTATGGAAATGACCCAGCGCCGTATCAGATACGGTTTAATGGATTTGAAGTTTCTTCGAGAGCCGCGACTATCTCTTGTGGTACGTGCAGTCTGGTAAGAACGCGATCGCGTAGATCCTGCGAGGAGCTCGCTCTTCGAACGAGGGACCATGTAATTATGAATGAACCGGGAAGACTGACGAGGCAGACCGACAGACAAAGAGAGAGAGAGAGGAGATGGGAACAACGTTGAACGATGCTCGTGTACAGGGATCGGTGGCTCTCGAGCAGATAACCGCGCGAGATAATCGGTCGGAGCTTCTCAAGGGGTGCTTCTGCTGGCTGGGAGCAACAGTGAAAGGGTAACGGCCAAGGTAAAAGTGCTGTCGGCGGTGGTTGCCGGATGAAAGCACCCGGGATCCGGCCGTATATTCGTTACACGGTACCCGAAGGGACCTCCGGCTAACCTTTTTAATCGATTCAGCGATTAAAGCGGCTACGGCAGCTCGTTTCCGAGCCGCGAAATATTTTCGAAACTTGAACTGCGATAGACGAGAGAAGTTCCTCCTCTCCCCCGCCGTTGATTCTCGACTTTCGCCGCCGATTAATTCTCGATACGAACTGCAGACTCGTGTGTTTCGTTCGCGCGTTGCGCTACATTGCTCGACCGCGAATTTTCTGCATTCCCGGAAAAATACGAGTACAATACGATTCTCTACGGCGTCCGATTTGGTACCGTGTTCACCGTGTATCGATGTGTATGGGATTACGAAAGAATTGATCAAAGAAAGAAGGAAATTGTGGCTCGAGCGAGAAAATTCTCTCGTTCCCACGTGAAAATCCGCGCGCGCGGTCCGCTAACGATGCTGCTAATTACGGAAGCCCGCCGTTTCTTTGCTTCTGCGAGCTAGTAGTAAAATCATTAACGTATCTTCCCTTTGACCGTGTCACAATTCGAAAAGAGATCTCGCTTTGAGATGTAAAATTATGGAGGAGGCGCAATTCGTTGAATCGTAGCGTAGAACCAGGAACTTTCGCCGCGCGGTTATTTTTGAAAAGCTTGCGAAGGTTTGGGCTGGAGAATTGAAACGGTACGAGACAAAGGTACGTAAAGAAGCGGGACAAGATTGGTCCAGTCAAAGAATCGAATGAAGACGAGAGAATCGGTTGATAGCCACGATTATTTTTAAAGAACGTCCAACGCGACGGTGCAACGACGGTGCGAAGCGCGACAAAAGTGGCATTCTACGAAATTTAGTCTGGCAGGAGCGTTGTCCAAAATTGGATTTTCGGGGCGGGACCGCGGGAAATTGACAATGAGTAGCTGCACTCGGCACGATAACGTTAAGTTCTAATCGAGAATCGGTCGAAGGGGAATGGAGACAAACGATGGTATTCCGTGCGCACCAAATTGAAAGCGTAAGGAAGGATAGAACAGATAGAGAAAGAGAGGCCGCCGGCCGGTGTGTATGCGCGCGCGCGTCGTTATTTGCAGTTGGTTCTCACCCTCTCGCGCGCACCGTCTCGAGAGCCTATTTTTTCCAGTTAGGAGGACAGGCGACGCAGAAACCTGGGAAACGGTACACAAGTTTCATTAGAACGGCGTTCCGTGACTCGATTGGAGCTTCGCGGGCCACGGCCAGTCACGGAACACGCGTTTCCCCAGGACCACGATGAACTTGCTAAGCAAACGAAACGCGTTCCGCGCGATATACACCGGAAATATGACCGGAGTACCGTCGTAAAATCGCGGAGTTGCGAGCAGAACGTCCGAGAGAGGACGAGCCTTATTTATCGGAATCGGATTCCGTTCCAATTTTCGTCTCTGCGTTCCTCTTCTCCCTCTCTCTCTCTCTCTAGAACTGTGTGTTTAACGGATACACCGTATCGCTTCAAAACTGTTATAATTTCGATTACGGTCCTTGAAACGGTTGTAAAGAATATATATTCCGGGTAGCTGTTTGCGAGGAACGGCAATTTACTACTGTCATCTGTTTCGGTTACGATTCCCATTTCCATTCTCGTATTGGTTCCATAACCATCGGTTTTTTCTCGCTACGAAACGATCCCGGGTTAAATTCATGCGTCGTCTTCCTATATGTCCACGCAAAAGTTTGTTTCAAGATTACAGTTTTCAAAAAACTGACTGACTCGCAAAAGGATTTTTTTTTGGAGAATCCTTTAAAAATTGCCGTGCATATTTCCTCATCGTGGTGCAACCGCTGGGATCAAGATCGATGAGCTACAACACTGCGACCTTCGAGTGATATCGAGCATGAAAAATTCAGATTTGATCACGCAACAGCAGCCTCTCGTAATTCTGAACCTCATAAAACTATGCACAGCTTGACAAATGAAGTCCGGAAAAATACGATCCGGACAGAAATATTTTATGAACGACTAATTTCCGTGTTTCTCGATTCTTTGACACGGCGGCGAAAGAGATATTTCGAGCGATCAAATTATGTTCGCCGGTTTACGCGGTCCGGCATGTCGGTTCTTTGTAGTAACAGTCATTCGGGGGGCGGCGGCAGAGGTGGCGGGGCCCTCGAGAACTGTTTTAATCAGGAGCTTTACATAACAGTTTGAAACAGTAATTTTCGGAGCAGTTCCAAACCGGGCGATACACCGTCGACGGTCGACCGGCCGGGCTTTATTATTTCACCGTTTGCCTTTACGAGACGTAAAAATATATGTGTCGAGCGCGGAAACGACCGTTGCGAGAGTACACTGGTCGGAATATTAAATTCGACGGAAACGTCGAAATCGCGCCGCGTCGAGCGTGACCAGAAACGTTAACGAGATCTCCTCTCGCGATCGTGAAATATCCGCGGCGCGCAGCTGCCAGAGTTTCGCCGATTCTTGAATCGAACCGAACCGAACCGATTTCGAATCGAGATCGAACCACGATTCTCCATCGAGGAGAGATCCCGTTTGTCCGAGACCGAATCCCGCGCGGCGACGGGAGAGCATTGTATCGCGTGCACTCGGATACGTCGGATCGATTCCGCGATAGAAAGAAGACCGGAAGAGTACTCTCTCTCGACGGGGGAGAACGGGAGAGAACGGGGAAACGGGCAGCCAGAGAGCTGGATCAGCAGAGACGCGGGAGACTTTTCGAAAATCGGCAGAGTTTAATTACGTTCGCGTTAAGCCCCGCCGATCCGATTACAACGGAAGACGGTTTTTCCCACCCCCGGTTTCCCTCTCGCCTTCCCGAAATTCCGTTTCCAGTTTCCAGGTTTCCGGTTAGCGGGCGGGAGCCGCGGCCCGTCGCAGATTATTTCCATGGAAATGAGGATCTGCATTGATTTTACGTCGAAGCCGCGCACTGGTGATAGATTGCCCCGGCCACCCGACGTCGATCAACTTCTCTCTTTTCGACCCGAAAAGCATGCCGCTGCGAAATTCTTCTCTTGCCTTCGCGAGTCGTCGCGTCGCGTCGTTTCAGTCTCTCTCTGACAGCCTTCTTCTTCTTCGAGCGGCACCGTTCTCGTTCTCGATTTCGTCGACGAAAAGGAAAATTCCTTCGCGCGAACACGTAATTTTCTACGTGTCGAAACGCTCGCCATTCTTTCTCCGCTTTTCGGTACCCGCCCGCGTCTTCCGCATCGGCGCCGACGTTTTGCGTACAAACGGAACGCACACCTGTTCGGCCCATTGACTTCCCCGCCGTTGCTATTACCGTTTATGCAACGCTACCCGATAGAGGCCCGATCGCCGCGGTGATATTTCGTCAATCTAGCGGAATAATTGCGTCGTAGGAACATCAATTTCGAGGGAAAAGCCGTGCGCCGCCCGGCTCTCCTACTAATTAAACGTGAAATATCCCGTAGAATATTCTCGCCGATAATACGCGCGCGTTTCGTTTTACTGTCGTGCGCGAAATACAGAAACGAAATTGTTATTAGAGTATATTTTATCCGAAGTTGCTGGTTGTATGTAGTATTGGCCACTGAATTTTCTCGCGCGTACGTCCGCGCGTATCGAATGGCTCTCGTCCAATGATTTTAATCAGCCTTCTAAGTATTCGCGGCAATTAACATTTCGTTTGAACTTTATTTCGACGGGTAATTGGACTTTTGTGGTATTAATATTCAGCGCGCTGGACGCCGCAGCCCGAAGCAAAACTGTTCCCATGGAGAGGACCGTTTCTGATCGATTAAAATCTATACTTGAGAAATGATTTTTCTCCATTTTGCCACGCTTCCGAATACAATAACTACGGAGTTTTATTGCATTTTACGCGAAAAACGAGAGGGTGCAATTAACAGCGAAAAGACTTTTACAAGAGTATTAATAAATTATTCTGGCTAAATTAAAATCGTTTTTAACAAAATTATTTTCGCTACGTTAAATTTACCTTTAATATATGTTACGGAGGTTTAAAATACGAACGGAGTTTCAATTAAAAACGAGAGGAGAAATTGTAAAACAGTGCCATCTCGAACGAGAAGATGAAAATGCATATACAAAAAAAAGTATTAAACACACCGCTATAATTCTAGAGGATCTGGAGCAGAGACGAGCTAAACTACTTAATTAGATCCTACTAGCGGATGAGCGGTTTTTTACAGAACAATATTATTATTTTCAGACGTAGCCGGCGTCTCTCTCTCTCTCTCTCTCTCTCTTTCTCTAATAAAGTGTAACGCGCGCTTTCGCGCAACGCTATCGACATTTAATTTCAGCCCGCCAGACTGCTGAAATATCATAGTGTGCGTCGGCCGGAGCATCTCCAGCTCGTGAATTCAACTTGCCTCCTTGGTTCCGCGATAAAAGAGAGCGCGCGATAAAAGTTCCCGCAGCGCCGTTACGTCGCGTCGCGCCGCGCCGTGCCGGCGATATCATCGTTTCGAAAATAAGAATGCCTCGTCGGCGGCGCTCGGAGAAACAAGAAATCTGTATACATACCCGTTGTTCACCGGCGAAGAGTAAACGACGAGAAGAACCGACCCAAAGTTTCTCCGATAAATCGTCTCGGGGAAGAATCGGCCGTGGACAGCTGGTTTCCTAGGGTGAAAAGGGTATAATAAATATTGATACTCAGCGGGGGCAGGGGATCGATCGATCGATCGACCGATCGGAAATCGCTTTCAAGAGAGAATAACAACGCCGTGGGACTTTCAGGAAACGAATCTATTGACACGCGATGCGGCAAACGGTAATGGACAAGGGAGCCGGCTTACGTCGAGTACAATACTTTTCCTCGCGAATCGCTAAATTTCGTCCGAAGTCGTCGCGGAGACGAGCAGCGCTGACGGATTCGTCGGTGAGAATCGAGATTCGTTGTCGAGAACATCGCGAGTCGAGTCGAGTTCAGCAATCCTCGGGAAATAGCGAGTACGGTTGTGCCACGCGCACACGCGCGCACGGAGAGAGAGCTCGTTGGAACAGATTTCACTCGTAGTACAGGCCGAACACACAGCACCAGGCGTATATGTGATTATTCTCGAAAACGTAGCAGGAGTGGTTGTCGCGATCCACGTCCCAGAGGCACTGGAAGCTCGCGTGAATGCCCTGATCGAGACGCTGAACGATGCTCACCTGCGCCACTATTTTGTATCTTGCAAACGAGGAAGCACAACATTATTATGCGCGACCGCCATTCGAACAGGCGGGACGACCCGCGAACGCGGATTTCAACGAGCCAAGCGCAGTGTCGCGCGTGGAGAGTGCATTGGAAAAAGTCCGAATTAATTTCCAGGTGGCGTGATCTTCAATTCGGCAATTTCGAATAGTCTGTGCGTGGACCTTCGACCGATTTCCGTCGAGTAGATCGCTTCGTACGTGTCGCGATCGCGTTTTCACGACTCGATCGTTTGTTGTAAAAAAGGCTAACGCGATGAAACGGTGATTACCAGCGATCTTTACGTTACGATGGAAGATCGTTGTCTGACCCGGTGAACCGCCTTCTCCGCCATCGTCGACTCGGGTCCCTACTCTTCACGGATTTCGCACACCATTTCCAAGCGTGGGCCCTCGTAGGGCGGTTCTCAGTTTTTCCCTTAGGGACTGCGCACATTGACCACTGGCACCGAGGATCCCGAAAGAGATGCAAGATGCCAAACCAGGTTGACGGGGCACGACGAAAGAAAGCAGGGGCACTGGCACGCCGCATCTTTCGACCTGCTTCGTCAACCTGGTTTGCCATCTTGCATCTCTTCCGGGGCCTTCCGTGCCAGTGTCCAATGTGCGCACCACCTAACTGTGAAATTGACCAACCCCTCTGTCACCACTCTTCCCGCGCTGGGCCCATGGCAGAGGGGTAACGGGGCCAGTTGTCAAGTGTTCTTTACACCTTGGAACTTTATGGCACGGTTCTCGTACCTGCGAGGATTAACGGGAATCACTCGTAAATCCCGCACCTTCTAAGCGAGTGGTCTTCAAGCTTTGACGATCTGTTTGAAGCCGTCGTGTTGTTCAGCGACGGAACAAGTTCGTTTACCGACACATTTTTCAATCCAATATTTTCCGCGAATGTCTCAAGTCGTATCAGCGGTTCGATCTCCGTGTTGCCAATTGGATCGACCAGCCTGAACCTCTAGCTATTGTCGAAATGAATTTCGTCGTGGTCCACGAACCGACTTCGTCCACGCCGTGCTTTTAATTCTAGTTACACACCGTTTTACATCTGTCGAGCTTCACGCAAAACCACGACTGATTTCAAATGCGCCACCACAGAAAGCTTCCGAAGAACTCGCCAACCGGACCAAACATTCATTGTCTTTTTTCCCCGCATCCTTCCAGCAAAAAGTACACGTCCGATCGCGAACCGAAAAAAAGAGTCGGACAATTCCGAACAAAATTACGAACGGTACGGGTCTCGGTTTTATTTGCCCCTTCGTCCAGGAACTTTTCGAATGCACTGTGCGCTCGCGTGCACTTGTTCGTCGCGCAGCAGACTTAAATCTGCGCGCGCGTCTATGTACATACCTGTCGTAGTTCCTCTTGCTGATCGACCTCTGCAAGTCGGAGCCAATTTCCTGGCATAGTTTCGCCGCCTGATTCGGATTGTAGGCGGTCACCCTTGACAATTTATTCTCCATCGTCTCCATGACCAGCACGTCGACCACCTCGGCGTTGAAGCTGCGGAACGATTCGAGACGGTAGGTGTTTTGGTACTTGGGAATCTGTATGCGTGCGAGGTTCGCACGGGAAAAGAACGTTTCGATTAATCGTCTCTCGACGATCGTGTCTCGCCGATGCTTTTTCAGCGCTTTGCACTCAACGCCGAGACGTTTAAACGTACTTTCAATCGATCCCCCCGCTTGTGGAAGAACATACGACTCCCAACAGAGCCGACCACCGACACCCTCGACAGCAATCGCTTTTTAGCCTGGGCCTGAAACATCGACGACGATTCTCACAGCTCTGCACAGAGTTTACCGGACGGTCCACCTCGTTGGTAGCCCGTGTAATTTGAAACATTAGACGAACTTCTGAGTACTGTTACATTATTCTCAATCTATTGATATTAAGAGAGATAACGAATTTCCATGTCACTCCGGTTTGCTGCGATTCGGGTGGAAAATTTTTATAGTGTTTTATCGATAATTGTCCAAAGCACGGGACAATTATAGGCCAGATGCTTGGGACATTTATGAATAAAATACTGTATTGCGCACATCAAAACCCGTCTGCTCATTAGACTGCGAATTTTATGCGCTCCCGATTAAAACGAGTAGCTGTAAAAGACAGTAATTATCAGGGGGACCGAAAAGTAATCAATATTTTTTTTACATTTATTTATTAAACAAATCTTAAATACTAATCAACAAAATAATTGCCATCATTTTCTAACACTTTTTGCCAGCGTAAAAGCAGTTGTTCGATGCCCTTTTTGAAAAAGTCCTTCGACACAAATTAACTGTGAATGAGCTCATCGAAGAAGTTTTGATTACTTTCCGGTTTACCTAATGCATAAGAAGAATTTAGAAATACCGTGACATTATTTTCAATCTACTCAACAGTTTTGCAGGAACACCGTTCCGGTGCTGCGAAAGATCATTTTTAAACAACAATGCCGATTTTTCGCTACGATTAAAAATTATCGTAAATTATGCAATTCAATACACTCATACCTCGGTTTACGACCTAGATACGTTCCGGAAAAGTTGACTGTAAAGCGAAAAAGTGCCATATAATTACAAAAGGCCGTTATAGCGAAATGCCGTATAAAGAGCGGCCGTATAGCGAGGTATGGGTGTACTTGTAACAGTTTTGACTGCTGATTTGAATTTTTGTAATCAATTTGAATGCAAAATTGTTCGTCAAAGCTGTGCTTATTTTTGGACAAAATATAGACAGAAAGAAAGAGAATTCCATTTCACTGGAGTTGACCCATTTGCATCATAAGGAAATATGAAAAGAAGGTCTTTATCACCATTTCTATTTTTTAGCTAACGAATAAAGTATGTATACGGCTCCGGTGATAGTGACCAGGAAAATTGAGCGTATAATATGCTAATGATGCAAATGGGTTAATTTCGGTTCTGCGGATTTTATAGAATCATCTCAAATATCGTTGTATCGTTTTCAACTCTACGAAATCATTAATAATCTAGCAATTAATGCTACGTTCACTTTCTATAAAAATCCGCAGTCCTCGTCGACATTCCGAATAATTACCGTTCGCTCCATCGACGAGCTTCTCGTCACGGTTTTCTCCATTTTTCGCCGATCTCTCTTCGCAATCTCCGACGAATTTAAGAGTTTTCAGACGACCGAATGCACAGCATCCGTTCACCATTCGATCCAATTAGCGTGTGGCGGATACACATCGACGACCATTCCGAAAAAAAATTCAACGCGTGTCTGTCTCCGAGTTCGACTGTTCGATAACTCGTTCGCCGTATGTACAATGCCTGCGTATAATAGGATATATAGATCCGTGCCTTTTGTTTCGAATATGACGACTCGTTCTCGGCTGACTTCGCTTTCGCAGCCCATGCTGCCGTCGGCAGAGTGCGAAAGAGCTTTCCGCTCTAGCGTGGTCTACGGATAGATTTTGTTTCGGACCATTCTCTTTTCAAGTTGATCGAAAAATATCTGAGAGAATGGCGCGGTAACGGGCCACCGATTATTTTCGCGCGTTGTTTAGACACGTTTAAAGATCTGCGATTCTATTAAATATTATATCGTAATCGTGAGCGTTCGTAGAAGTGTTTTATTAAATTGTTCGTGAAGCTAAATCGAAAAATATTATTGGTTGTTTCACTGCGGGTTTCATTACGGTATATGAACATGTTAATTTTTGTTAATATCAAATGGCGGCTGTAGCTTATTATATGCCACTACGATAAAAATAAAATAAACACAATTAAAAAAATCTTTTAAAATCGAATATCACTTCGGTAATATAATTTAAAATTAGAATGTATTTTAATTTTATTTTTCTTATCGTTATTTTTTTGCGTTTAAAGCGTACTGCTGTGCAGTAAAAAGTAAAAGTACTCGCAGTTAAAGGGTAAACGTGAACGTTAAATGTTATTTACATTGCAGACAAAAATATGGTTAAAGTAACTACATCGAATGGAGCGTGTCGTTTGGTGCGCAACAATTGTTCGAAAGAATATACTGTCGCATCTGGGAGTGTAGAATCGTTTCACGTAAAAAAAAGTCCGCATAATGTTCCCGCGTAAAGCAGGAAAAATGTTTAACGCAGCTAAACTCGAAATAATACCCATCTCTTGCGTTAACGGTGCCGGGCTCGCTTCGAACGCTGTTCGAACACGTTTTTAAACATCCATAATGTCTTGAAAAAATATAGCATGCCTGTTCCGTACGTTCGCGATCGCGTACTGCGAGGGACGAATTGTTCGGTCCACCGTTTCACCTAGGAACTTTATGGTACTGCGAGAACTATTGTACCTGCGAGGGTTAATCAAACCCCGGACATTCCAAATGATTTTACTACTAAGTGTGTTTTGCACAGACCGGTCTGCTAAAAAAGAAAAGGCTCGATGTAAACACACTAAACCCACCACGAGTGATCAACTTACGTCTTTTATATTTTTCAGTTTACCATTATAAAAAAATATGAAGCTAGACGGAAACTGATTCGATAAACTTCGTCCAAGCAGATATTGCGTTAACCTCTTAATTGCGGAGTTTAGTTTTCAAAATCCCCACGACGAGTGTACACGTCGAATGCAGGGGAAATGGCCCTATTATAAATTTTACGAGAAACGAGAAAGGTTTACATTTTCATTTGATAAAACTTTCACAATTCATTCGCGAAACCGAAAATAACCGCAATAGTGATTCGGATTGGTCAACGACCATTGCCTCGCTGAAAATACCGGTTCTCGTTCTATTAGAAATACAAACGATAACAGAAATACAAAAGTATTTCATTCCTAAAGCGTAAATATAAAATCTAAAATCTATAAAATCTAGTATTAAGTGCTGTAGGTAGATTTTCACAATAAACGTTTCCTATACTAAGATAAGATACCAAAGGCATAATGTACAAAACCAACAGCGTGCAATACATAAATTAATTTATAACTATTTGTAAACGCATCCTCGTAATAGAAAGAAAGGAGCAGGTAAACCGTAATTTAGGTAGGAACTGCGCGGAACGCAGTTTATATATAGAGAGTGTTACTACATGTATAAGGAGGTACAAATAATTATAATAAATATTATTTTAGAAAAAAAAAAGGTTCTCGTTCGATCACCGAAGTAAAGCGGCGTAGGGCGGGGAACGCACTAGGATGGGTGACCGCTCGGTAAAAAGCCGGGAAGTGGCCCTCTGGGTGCGTTTCACGTGTTGTTGGCAAAATAGGTGGTTCGGAACCCACCTTAATAAGTAGGCCCCGCTTGAAATTAGGCGATAGTTGAGGATTGGTAAAGGGAGAGTTTGTGGAATGGATTTGAAACCTTGAGGGGGACCAAATATCATTACATACATACATAGTGATTCGGATTGACGTGTACACACGTCGAACGCAGTTAACCAGGGCCGGCGCATTCACCCGAACCCGGCGTCGCGTTTTGAAAACTCATCGGACATTTTGCAGGACCCGAAGTAGCAAACTCAATCAATTTTGATGATGTACTCGAAGATTTTGCGGCAAAAAGAGCGAGAAAAATTATGTAATATTCATCTTACACAAAATATTATGTAACATCCTTTGTACTTGTAATAAATAATTGCTTATTGTGAAATTTAACTATAGTATTTGAATGTGTATTCTGACCCCGCAGGAGGTCACGCTGGCCCTGCAGTTACCTGGTTAAAAAATGCGCAAAATCTAAATAAACAGAGTCTCGTCATATTTTGTAAGCTAAAACATTTTTATCGCTTCTGGTGCACAGGTATATAGGGCAGATTGAGAAAATGAAAAACTCGCGATTGTTACTATAAAGTTAAAGTTTGAAAGTTATTTTCGACGGATTGCTCGAAGTCGTCGCGGTTCCGCGCACGGAACAATGCTGTTCGGTACGGTCGGTAGACTCCGCGCGAGAAATATTTAAATGTACAATGCAACTTCGTCTTCGAGGTTGAAACGGTCCTCGAGCACCGAGTCCATAATAATGGGGAGAGAAAATAACTGTCGAACGACGCGACTATTGACAAGCCGGTAGCTCGGCCATAGCTCTTATCGGATCGAGCGGAGCGAACAGTATGAGAATCGTGTCTCCGTGAAAAAAAAGTTCCATTCGATCTCCTGATAAATCCCGATGGGCAAAAGTTTCGAAGAAGTCGAAAAGAAAAGGGAGAACACCGGGGGAGGCAGGGTTGGTAATTCAGAATCGCGATAGTAAAGCCGTTCGAGCTCGTTAACGTCAACCGGGACAAACTTACCTATTGAATCCGGTCGCGTAACAATACCAACAATTCCGGCCGGACTTCTGTTGCCCTCTTATGACCAGGGTTCTCGCGTTAATTCCTGCACGGTGAACTCGACCGTTTCGAACAACGAACGCCCGCTGCGCCGAACACGTATTACAAATTCCATTCCGCACACGAGAGAACGCGAGAGATAGAGTGCGGAGGGATGGAGGGTCAACGGAAGAGAAGTTCTTTCGCGTGATATTCAACTGAAAAAAGAAACGCGCGATATTCATTTGCGGGAGCTGCGCAGGGACACAATGGTGTGAGAGGGTATATCAAACACGGGGCTGCGATTCGCAGTTTAATAAAACACGCTGTTATATTTCATCGTTCTTTTGCGCTCGTTTCACTTTACAGGAAATGAACAAACTTGCAGATCCGCCGGTGATTCGGCAGCTCAATGGAGAATTTGCGTAGGGGTCCGCGGCAGGGAAAAAAGAAAAACGGGAGAATGTCAATTTTAACGGAGTTTAGTCTCGTCGAGATTAATTTTTCCGGCTACGCGGAGGCCGGCGAAACGGTTCCCCTCGGGTGCGCGCGGTAGCTGCGTCGAAAATTCTGGTGAATAGCGGAATCGTAGATTTTCGTTTTCTTCGGATCCTTCCTTTTTCTCATGGACTCCGGCTTCGTTTCCTTGGCTCCGCCCGTCTTCCCCCTCGGTCTCCTCGCGAGAAACGACTTCCGAAATCGCTAAAACAGTTCCAGAAGCTGGCCGTGGTCTGCCGCGAGTGGGCCGATCGATCTTTGGGAAACGATGCACGGGGATGGAACGCCTGGGAAGTCGATCGTAGGCGGAAACGTTACACTTCACCGTAATGTTCTGTCCACCAGGAGGAGCAGGCTGAAGAAAATCGCTCTTCTGTTCGCGTTACCGGTGCCGCCGTGCTGCATCGCCGCGGGATGTTCACCTGGAAAAACATGGTCGCGATCACGGTGTTCCGTTCGTTCGCAACATCGACGACGTTCCCTCGCTCCACGGAATTGTAAAAAGAGTCGCCTCGATGATTTATCGTTGTCGGGCGACCCGTCGCAACCTTTCCGCGCTCCCTTGCGAACGTGAACGATCTGACACTAGTTTTGCCGGTACGATTTTTAAACGCGAGAGAAGTGCACGCCCGTCGGCGTCTTCCTCTTGGAATGGTTAATAAAACGGAACTGTAAAAGGAACGCGAGGTTTTCTTGGAATTTTTAAAGGAGGGAACTTTGCAAAGCGGAAAATTAGAATCTCGTGTTGCTCGAAGGGCAGCCCGTAGTTAACATCGAAAGTTCTCGGACTCTTCAGAAATGAAATTTATAAGACTTTGTTGATAATTCGAAATGTTGGGCGGAGTCTTTCGGATCAAATTGAAGAGGAATTTAGCGGAAACGAGCGAACAACGTTGGAGAAAAATATTCACAGCTTGCAGAAAAGTCTGATGTGTCCATAGATGTGTCTACAGCTGGATAACGATCTATGGAGAGTTCCCGTGCGAGTAAAAGAGTAAACGCGCGAGAGGGAAGGTGATAAATTCGCACGCCGGACAAACGGACCGAGAGCGCCTCCCATAAAATCGTTCAACGAGACGAGCATTCCTCTACGGTCGTTATGGGTCCGCGGTTAAACCACGGATTTATGTCCTCACCGTTTAACACGTGGATCATGACGCTGGCCGGAGCAACCTTGTTCGAGGCGCAGGTGTAATTCCCGCTGTCGTTGAGCAGAGCACGGGTTATCAACAGCTTGCTGGTGGTGCCGTTCTTGCCTTTCTCCGTTTCCAGAGAAACGCCGCCCCTGTCGAACGTGAAAATAGTGACACGAGGATGGGACACGTGATACTCGAATCTACACGGCGACTATTCTCCTTGAGCGCGTACTTTCTTCCGAGCGTACACGGAATCGGGTTGGGGCGATGGGGGAAGCAAACAGAACGAACGAAACGAGAGCAAAGTTAGACGAGACGCGAACGCACCTCGGACCATCGAAATCGATCGCTGCGCCAGCATGATACCACGTCACGTTGCTCGGAGGAATGTCCTGCGTGTCCACGATGCAAGTTAGACCGATCGTGCTGCCCTTCTTCACGTACACCTCTTCGGGCCCGGTGATCTTTGCTTGAACGTCTTCGTGTCGATGTAACAAATAAACGATGAACGGATGCCTGCGAATCCAGAACCTGGGGAAACTCACCTAAAACTTTCAGCACGATCGCCCTGTGGATCTTCGGCTCCGTGTTCACTTGGCACTCATAGATCCCGGTGTCCCGAGGTTGCACGTAATCTACTTGCAAGTTCCACTCGTCGTTGTTCTGATCGCCGACTATCGTGAACCTCGCGTCGCTCGTGTACGTCGTCGACATGGACGTCAGGATGTGCAGATCCCTCTTGCGAATCCAGGACACCTAGTGCAGCAACGTGTTTCTCGACGGTTGAAATTGGTTCGCGTTAAACCTGTCGCAATCTAACGACCGATTCTACAAATAGTCGATCAATGGACTGCGAATTTTATTATATTTGCAATTTAAAGCAGCGGACGCGTTAATTAGATTCGAGGACGTCGGTGTATCGGTTTCAGATTGATAGAAATAATTGAAAGAAAGGAGAAATTTTTATTTGGCAGTCTACTGATCGAACGGTGATTTATTTAGCGAAATCAAAATTGAAATGTTGAGGCATTTCTTCGCTCGTTTTCCAGCCAGCGTTTGCTTTAATGGAAAATTGATTCCCATTTCTGGAAGACGCGCCGCACTCAAACGTGTTAAAATGGAATAACTTTTTTTACGAAACTACCAGTCTCCAAAGAAACAAATCTATTTTTCTAGACGAAGCGAAATGAAAATTCCGAAACAATCGCGCTCTATTGGCATTCCAAGGAAAATGGTAACTCGCCGTTTCAATCAACTTCGGAAAGACGATAAAAGCAGAGTTTCGCGTTCACGGTAACAAAATTGATCCGGCTAGTCCGATAAAAGCGACTAATTGCAACTCCTCGATTTACATTCAATTGAAATTGTTTCGAAACTCTCGCAGCATAGCGAAACTAACGAGTTTCGCTGCGGAAACGCGAGACTCACAGTTCTGTTCCCCAAATTCTTCACGCGACACAACAGCACAACAGTTTGCCCGACGACGGCGGTCACTTTTTGAGTTGGATCCTTGTAAAAAGCGGTCCTCCTCGTTCCTCGATGCGTTCGCCGTTCGGTCCTGCCGATCTCGTCTTCGAATCGTTGCGCCGCTGAAATCGAAGCACCGCGCCGCCGGTTATCAGGCAATTTTCACTTCGCCGCCGTTCGATTCTGATCGTTCCAAAAATTTGCATCGATCGAACCGGTAGATGCTGTTCCAGATTCTCGAAAATTATCTATCGTTTGTAACTTTCGAGGATTCGTTTCGCGACTCTACCTTGGTTCCGATGATCGGAGGCCGGTTCGGCGCGTAACAGGTGACATCCGATTCCAAGCAGTATAAGAACCATGCCGTGGAACGGTGCCATTTTTTACCTAGGAAATACTTTCATGTTTCTACTCCTCGATAACTGTTCCCTCCGAAAACGAGTTTATCGGCGATCCCGGTGGCGTTCCTCGAAGGATGCACTCCGTTTCCTGTTCTCCATCTCCCGTGGGACTCTCGGATTACCATATGTTCCCTGGAATTAATCCGTTTCCCGGGAGAGACGGCAGATTAATAGAGGTCCCGACGGTACGGTCGACGTCGCGGAAAAACGCGCTGCCGTTCGGCTTCGAGCTCTGTTCAACGACATTTTCTTCGGGAAAAGTAAAAAAAGAAAAAAGAGAAAGACAGTTTCGGCGGGAAGTTAAGAACGCGACGATTCGCGGATAATACCGGAGAACGACGCGCGCCGGGAGCGTTCGAAACACTGAAAGCTCTTCCTATTCTGGAGAAGATGGTAATGCGGAAACGTGAACGCGCTGGCGCCTCGCGACGGCTACGCGATTGCGCGATTCCACGGAGAATAGCAAAGCACGCACAGGGTGTCCGATTTTAATTGCGCGTGTGAATTATCGCCGAAGTTCCTCGACTCCTTCTTTTGGTACGTTGAAAATGCGGGGAGCGAATTGCACGAATTATTTGGCAGATACCCGCCGCCCCGGCTTGGTCATTTTTGAACGAGAAAATTTATGAATGCGCAGACACCTGCGGGCCGATACTATAAAGTCGCTGTGTATCTTCAGTGCTCTCGGTTATTACCTAGCTAAGGCTACTTACAGCTATCTAGGGCTATATAGAGCTTCTTATAGCTGCATAGGGCTACCTAGGGCTACCTTCAAGTACCTTGGACTACCCAGGTATTCCTTAAAACAATCTTAGACTACTTTAGCCTAGCTTGGCCTAGCTTGGGCCAGTCTAACAGTAAAAGCAAACAGACGAAATATAAAATACAAACTTCGGTCATAGATGACAATTCTCGGGTTCATTTAAGCTTGGTCATCAATTTTCTAACTTGTTGCTCTGATGACAACAAATCCAAATTAATTATCGAGAGTCGTAATTAGAGGATGCCTCGGGAATACTTACGAAAAGTTGCGCAAGAAGAGATGAATATTTCTCCGACTCCAGTTTCTCGCAGCCCGTCAAGAAAGTCTCGAACTCACGTAAAAATCCACGGTTCGACGAATCAATTGGCGAGTCATGTTACGCTTCACCTTACAGCAGATACGTTGAAAATAAATCGAGAATCTCCGCAGCTTTTGCGTATTAAAACGTATATTTTCACATTCTGAAGCTCGCACGCCAAGGCTGGCGTACAGCTTTTCGTTAAATAAGGGAAAAAGGGAAACGAACGGTGAACTTAACCAGTTCTAATAGCACGTTACAGCGTTATACCAGTTTTATATATGTATATATAAACGATGGCTTCCGGTCTGCGAAATCTCTATACACAAACTGCATGCTACCGTTGTTCTCGCGGTTTTGTCGCAGGTTTACAGGCTTCGCGAGTCTATAACGAGACGGTTTCGCATTATTACTCGAAACAATAAACACATCCGTGTATATTACTTGGGCTATGCAATTCATTTATTGTTACACCTTAATTCGTAGAAAATAATAATGATAATATACAATCTTATGCTTTTGTTTCTTTTCTTTTCTCTTGTTTTTTTTTTCTTTTTTTGATCAACAAAGATAATACAATTACAGTACTGACAATAATACAGTTACAGTATACGCCGAGACCGTGAGTTCTTCGAATAATCGGTTTTCAATTAAAATTGCCGGTCACCATGTACAAAGCGGTGGGGAGGGGGTGGGAGGAAGTGTCCCATGCACCGCGCGTTCGTTCTCGATCGACGATACTGTCTCGTTCGAAACGCTAACATCCTTTTCAAATTGTAATTCGTTGGAATTGATACAGTCGATCGACAACACTATCCCCGATTAAAAGCGATAAAGATCACGGTGCATGGACACCTTCCAATCCTGTACGAGTGTAGGATGCCTCGCTTACGACAGCTATTGCAACGTTGCGCTTCGCATTCGTGAACATCGTGTATTTATTAATTTAACAACGACGAGCTTTAAGTTCAAAGAGGAAACTAACGACCTTTTAATGGCAGTGAGAGGAAAGCTGTCCCGTACAACGGAAAGCAACGAATTCCCTCAGGCTAAAAGTGAAAATGAAAGATGATCACTCTTAACGAGAGTGTTCACGCGAGAGCGCGCGTGTATGTGTGTGTGTGTGTGCTATTAAGTTGCACAGTCGATAACGTAAAATGATCAATCAGAGCTTGATGGGTCTCGATCTCGATCGTTCACCGATCAGAATCCTATGAAATCATTACGAACAAGCTCTCGAGTTGGCCTCGAAGCGTCGCCATAGTTAAACAACCTCCTCCTTCTCCTCCTCCACCTCCTTCTCGTCAATCCTAACTTCTCCTCGATTGCACTCGTTTAACCTGTTGAACGAGGTAATTCGTTCCTATTCATTACCTTTTCATTTTATTTTTGATTCGTCCGACAATTCCTTCTCCTCTTGGTTACGGTACCACGAGGAGACTCCGGAAGTTATACATTTATGGCATAAGCTGGAATTATTCAATATTTATTCAATAAATCTGTAGAATGCACTTTGAAGCTGTTCGTGGAGGAAATTCAATGTTTTTTAATATAAATTCCTTTACATTTTTATTTCCATAAACTTGCACAATCAACCCGTAAGTGTTGTACGGTACAGTCGCGATCTAGCTCCCATCGCCTGGTCCGAGCAGGGACAGAGATCGTGAAGGGAAACTGTTTTTTAAGAAAGCACAAGGGGTCGGTGCCGAACGTAGAAAAGGACAGCGCATGTGAACACTAGGTGGACCTTGTCTTTTGACAAAAAAAAAATTTTTTAGGCTCATCCCCCACAATTGTGACAAGTGTTAAGAAAATGATCTGGAAAGATTTGGGGCTGATTGGATTGTGGGGAGTCGACGCGCATCAAATTTAAATGTTTGAAAATTTGAAATTTTTCGGACTTAGATCGTGGAGCTCTGTGGGAGCTAGATCGCAACCTTACTGTACTACGAATTTGCTTTCATATTTATTGGACAGTGAAACACAAAAGCACGATCGCAAGATCTAATGGTTGCGATCAAGAATCTTATTCGCCTCATTTCGACAAACTCGTTACTTTAGTTTTATTTAGGATCGCCTGGTCAGCAGGTTAAACAGGCATCGCTAACATTTTCGGGCGAACACGTTCACGGTCATGTTCGTGAAATTTACAAGCGCAGAAAATTCGCTTCCCCATGGGAAATTTGAGTCTCGTGTCGAAAAATCTTTCGTTTGATCTCGATCTCCGTCATCGGAAGCGCGAGTCCAAATTGGAGAATGCAATCCACATAATAATATGTACAGGTAACCGACAAAACCGTGAACGCGTCGATGCTTTTTTCTTTCTTTTCGCAACCCGAACGCAACTACGGAAACTCGCAATCGATTTAGAGCTTTCGATCGTCCCAGAAGGTTCTATATTGTAGAACCTGACGGGAATCGTTTTGCGAGATGAGAAGAAATTGCCAGGAAACGGGTCCTGCTTCTTTCTTGACGAATGGAGGCTCTTTGTAGCTTACAAATTGCAGTAGATTGTCCACCAAGTTCGTGCCGCTTTCATTTTACAGCGAATTTCATCCCCATCTCGAGTCACGGGTTTCGATTAAAAATCCACAATAATATCCTCGGTTCTCCATTCTTTCTACATTCATCTAAACAAACTTTTCATTTCATCTACATGAACAAAAAGGTCTCGCTGTTGAACGTAACATGCAAGCGATTTCTTGATAACAATTTTAATCAAGTAATCCAATAATCTCTATTCAGATTAATTTCCAAAAGAAGAAAAACATTTCTAAGGTATTTGTCCATGTAGAGAGATTGAAAGTTTCGTTCAGAAATTAAGCTACCTCGAATTATATAGTTTCATTCATTCTTTTGGAATTGTTATGTAGAAAAAAGGTTAAAAATCAATTACAGTTCGCTAAATTTCCAACAAAAACACGAATCAAACTCGTTCGCTATCGAGACTCTCAAAATTCTCGAACAGTTTCTTATGAATTTAGAAAAATCGACAGCATCGTCAGCTAGCAAAAATTGTTATTCCCAGCGTATTTTTGGAAAACAGAAATTCGCACGAACTCGACGGACGATCCGCCGGCGAAATGTTACAAATTGTTCTCTCGTTACACACACGCAGAAACAACGGAAACGCGGTACGTATTCTCGTAAAAGATTCTCGCAAAAATGACGAATTGCTCGGGGGGGTGGGGGAAAGGTTTCGCTGTTTCTTCTCCGGTTTATCACGGATCGTCGCCGTTTCGCAAAATCTGAATGTACAACGGGCGAAATCGACTGGCTCTCCCTCTCTCACACACTCTCTCTCTCCCTCTCTCACACTCTCTCTCTCTCTCTCTCGCGCGCGTTTTCGATCCGATCCGCTCCGCTCTCTGTTCACTGACAGAGCACTCGCCGAACCCATTATTCTCGAGAAGAAACTTGCCGGAGCTACGCCGGAACGAGAATAGTCGAGTCGAATAATACAATAGCATCTTTTCTTTTCTTTTTCTTTCTTTTCGTTTATCACAAACTTTACAGAATGTATATAGATCGATTAACGGACATATTATCAAGGAAAATTACATCCTATTTGTATATAATGATTAAGTTAAATTACGGAACGCCCTTAAGTGTTATTTAAATGCTCTATTGCACTGTGGAGGAATGATCGCCGTGTGGGCCTCGTTTGATCAGGTTCGCGAAATTTTGGTACTCGAGTCTCGTGAAACATCGAGTCGGCTTCCCTTCGAATATCTCGGTTAATTAACTGATCTAATACTGATTTCTCCGCCTGGTTCGTCCTTCCTCTTTTTTTCAAGCAAATTTTTCGCAAAAATAATTCTTGTCCTTCTGTAATCGTCGTCGTCGTCGTCGGCGCTAAACTGCGGATCATTATGCAAAATCAAAGTGTCTCCACACCGATTACTAAGTCATAGAAACGAAATAAAAAGTTTGTCTTTCTTTCACGGTGTCAAATAGTTAAAAATAGCGCATTCAGACTCGCGAAGTCATTTTTGTCATAAATGCATCAAATCCGCAGTCTAGACGTCGTTGTCGTCGATGTCGTCGTATTCGTCGTCGAGAGTATACATCTTTTGACACAAACACAGGACGAAAAGAGAAAAAGATATACACATATATTTAATAGAAATGTACAGCAGTCCTTGACACGTTTACGCTGCCGCGATTGTGTTTCGCCAGATGTAAATGTAATCGGACCGCGGATCCTCGCGCAAATATTTCACCAACAAATTCGTTCCGACAAGAATCTGCACCGCTATAGTTGAATGCCAAGCGAAATGAAAACCACGTCAAATTTCGATACAGACGCATTAGATCCGCTGTCCGGCCATACGAAAGGAAATACACTGTGCGAACGAACGAGACATAAACTACTTTCAACATTTTCAACGCTGCCGTACGATTGGATAGATCTATCTCGCGTTTTCGGAGTGCGTTTCGGCTCCGCGCACGATCGGAATTATAGCGATTGCCGCTGAACGCGATGAGGGTTCTTGCTACTGCGTTTTACAAATTTTTACAGGAATTTTGCGGGTGATGAATTTAATTTACTTCCGACTCCGGTTTCGATAACTATATTGATTAACACTTCATGTACCGGGATTACCTATTGAGATTCTCGGCGAATGTTTCTAAATAATCAGCGAGAACGAAATTATTTGATTATGGTACTAGAGAAATTGATCGAGCGATCCTCGGTTGTGAATTTGCAATGTTTTGGAAAGTATTATCTGCCGGTAGTTGACGTGTTAATTTCGGGATAATGAATTGAAATTCGGTGCTTGCGTTCCACCGGTAGTTTATGCGACGTGAGATTGAAATTTGGACTGTCATCGAATTTATGTCTCTCGAATGGGGTCGACCATTGCGTATCGTAGTCCGTACAGTTGCGCCTCGAAAGATTCGAAGAATTTCGGCGCGGACCTCGTCGTAAAAGTCTCGCAAAAATACTGTGAGAGAATAGAAGAGATATTTCGAGTGCATTATCGTCGCACCGAGCGGAAAAGTTGAAAGGTCGCTGCTCAATACACGCGGAGAAACCGACAAGTCGATTCGAATCTCTCGAAGTGCTATTGCACGTGTATAAAACGTTGTAGATACTACATACAGTACGAATCGCCATTGCAACCGAACGAATTTCTATCGTAGCTTTAACAAACAAATCGAACAATGAATTATTTGCGTAATAAATAATCGGTCTCCCGTTTACAATGCGATCACGATTACCATAAACACCGCGTTCGACGCTAGAACTATTCCGACCATGAAAACTCTGCTTTTCTCGTAGAAGTATGCGAATTGATTTAACAATTTTTCAGAGCGTCGATTTATGCGTTTATGACCAAAACGAGTAGACAGGATGCGAACCGGGAAAACGTTTGAAAAATTTCTACGCAATCTGTATGCAAATTTCCATTGCAATGGGTTGTTTATTCAAAGGCGGAGCGAGAAATCTTCGTTTAGACGACGAAACAACTTTTAACAGTTAAAAATAAAATGAAGAATTATTGTAGCTCGTATACATGTATCTTGGTACTCTACGAATTTGTAGACGTCATAAATGCATAAAATCCGCAGTCTGGTTAAATTATTCTCAAAGTAATATAATTATTAACAATCTATAATACTATGCAATTTTCTCGCATATTTCTGGTTAAAAAATTCGTATATTACTATTTTGCTATTTTGTCGTTTTTCAACGTCATATATTTTTCCAGTTACATATGCTTCGTTGAAAAAGATAGGGTGACAGAGGGCTAAGGATGCAAATAAATATCTGTTTAGCTCCTGCCTCTCGCGAGCGAGGCAGAGAACGTTTATTTCATATAAAAATTCGGATTCTAGCAGTTACTATAGCAGTTCTAGCGTGTAACGCGCGAAGTCATTGTGAAACGTAACGGGGAGGCGGGGACAGGGAAAGTGTGTATGAAATGTTTAAAACGTACACCGTGTAATTGTTTTGCATCTGTCGAAAAAAAGAACTAAGAAAGAAAGAGAGAAACAAAAAAAAGATATATATATATATATGTACATATATGTATACCATGTAGAAAAATTGTTTTCGACCAAGAAGCGTTTCAGATCTGGATGCTCGAATAATCGCGCGACTCTTCTAATGATACTTGAGCCTGAAGTCTCAACGATTGACAAAAAACCGTTTCACAATCGAAACGACGCATTGATTTCATTGTCTACCTCTCTATGTGTACAGCAAACGGTTCAACGCAAAAGGATCACGTTCCTCGAGATTTAACAAGAGAAACGAAGTTAATGAGATAATCTACTCTTCCTTCACTTCTTCTCCTTACTCTCTTTCCCCATACTGCTTCTTCTTTTTTTTGTTTTCTATTTGAAAATTCCCTTTTTAACTCTCTCTCTCTCTCTCTCTCTCTCTCTCTCTCTCTCTCTCTCTCTCTCTGTCTCTCTCTCTGGCTCTCGTCTTGCTAAATGAAATTCTCTTAGTGTTAGTAATCGTTATTATTGTTGTTGTTATTATTATTTCGTTACTATATTCGTAAACGGTGTATTCCGATACACATGTTAACGTGCGTGTTTGTTGTTCACCTGCAGCACTGTAACACATCGATATACAGAATACAGTCATGAATGATTCACGTATACACGCGCGTACGTTTGCGCGTATCCATGAGCGAAACGGAACACGCGGTACACGCACACCTACGCGCGCATATATACAAGCATATATATAATATATGTATATGTATATATATACTTATATATACTAATGTAATGTATATGTATAAGCATTATGTACAACGTTTCTCATGATATCGATCACGCAATCTGAAAACAGCAATTAATGTGTGCTACCTAGTATTAGCTAAATTAATTATTTAATTATTATCATTATTATTCAATTATTATAATAATATCTATTTTTATACATAGTATAAGAGTATGGATCTTCCTCCTTTGTCCTCTCTTTTTTTTTTCTTTATCTGCCGAAAACAGGTGCAGCTCAGATGCAACTCGAATAACCGTCGGTGCACACCCCCATCCGGGCTTTGAACAGCGCGATGGGGGGATGATCGTCTATGTTCGAATTTGTTCGTTATTATTCTACACGCGTGAATTTTTTTTCCTGTACGATGCATAAATATTAGTAAAAAAAGGAAAAGAAGAAAAAAAGAACGTAACAACCTCATCGGTGTCGAAGGGTAAATCAATATTATTGAAAGACCGTAGGATCGTCTAGCCTGTCTCTTGTATCAAAATCATATATGTACAGAATAATTAATACAAAAACAAAATCAACGTATTAGTGGCTGCGATATACCGGTGGTACCACACACGCCAGCATGTTTCGCTTTTCCCCGCGAGATCGAACCGAACGCGCCACTCCATTTTCTCTCGACCGTTTTTGCTTTTTTCACCGCGAAACAAAGGACTGCGCAGCTAGGCCTTGAAGCATTCGTTGTTAGAAGAACAAGAGGCGAGGGGGAATTCAGACAGCGAACATACGGTAAAGAACGCAATTGAGAGAGAACGCTTCTAATTTGAATCGTGGTGGAGAGAGTGTCGTCTCTCTACCTCCAGCTCTAGGAGCCACCTCTGAGAACGGGACAAGGAGGCCTGCTTTCGCACGCCCAAGTTTCTGTTAATAGTTCGTTCAGAGCGGAACCAACAACAATTCCTATTTATAGCTGTTAAGAGTGCGGGAAGTCGATGGTATGCGTCTCGTTGCCGAAGATCAAGCGCAGCCTTTTCATCGGCGGCGGCGGTGGGTCCAAGTTCAGCTCCCGTTTCTTGTGCCGTCTCTCCCGGTCCCGAGTTTTATGCTTCTTCTTGCGTCTGCTTCGTTCCACGCCCTCCACTCGCAACACTTCGTACTCTGGCTCGTAGCTGTCCTCGCTGAGACTTGTCCCCGACTCCACGATGTCCTCCAAAACCGGCGAACGCTTCATACGCAGGGTCAGCTTTAACCGACCAGTCCTCTCCGGCGTGGTCGGACAAACTTGGCAGTTCGTCGTACTCGTCTGCCACTGGCACTCGGTCAAGCTGGCCGGTTTCTGTGCATTTTCGTTGTTGTATGTTGATAATCTGCGAAAATCCATACATTAACTTCCATTCTTTTATTTTTCTTCTCGTTCACCTTCGAGTGACCTTCAGCAGAATGGAAATAGATACAATCTTACCATCGTAGTTATTTATTAATTATATCTATTTCCATTTATTGTTGTACTCAAGGTCGCGCGAAGGTCACAATTACAGTATTAGGTAAGAAAATATCGATGACTTTGAAATCTCGAAAAAAATTATTCCCATCATTAAATCGCTTGTTAAGAATATAAGTATAAAAATAGCCATGTGTTTCTCTGACATTTTTGTTCTACTATCAATAACAATGGAGATGCTCAGAGTGCTCGAATTAGATGGACTCTACAGATGTTCGACCGTCTAGTTACTCAATTTCACGCTGTTCCTCTTTACTTCATGCTGTAAAAACTGGCCAGCCAATGAGAGCAAGAGCCTAAAGCGGTACTAGCTACTTCGGAACGTCTCCCGAGCGACGCGACGTTATAGAGAGAAATTAGAGAAACGTAAAAGCAACGTTGATTGATTCACCTTTTCAGACTTTCGCCGTCGACAGAGTTCTCCCTCGATTGACTGCTGCCGTCCGAGTCTGCGAACTGATTTTGATTACAACTCGCAGGCGGCCATGGCTCCTGCGGGACTAATACTGGCGGCTCGGTTTTATTGCATTCGTCATTGTATTGCATCTCTTGTAAATGCGACGTGAGCACGGACGCCTGGCGAGTGGTCTCCTGCTTCGTCCGTCGCATGATCGACGGTATTCTAATGTCCTCCAGATTGCTCTCCTTTTCGCTAAATTCGTAGATATCACCTTGAATACCGGAGTCGTCATCGGCCACGCCGATGTCGGTGCTCGGCATTTTCTGTCGATCCCTTTTTTGATTTCTCGTCTGACGGCTCTTCGCTTTCGCCACTTTGCTGCGAGTCTTCGAGACGGACGTGATCCCGTTGTCTCCGGTTTTGTGCTCGCCCATGGCCTCCAGTTCCTCCTTCAAACCGGACGAGACAGACCTTTTATCGCTGAACAACTTTTTCCGACTCTTATGCGATCTCGACGCGGCGTTTGATATTTCGTGCTGCTGCAAGGACTGCTTCAACAGAAAATTCTGACTATCCTCTAAGAGATTGTGGCTGGTTGCGTTGCTGTAACTGTTGGTCGCCATTACACCGAAGTCCGAAGCACTTTCTTGGCATGGCTGCGTCCGAGAATCTGCATCCGTTGCGCACGTTTCGTCGACAGTCGGTTTTTCGATGTTCATCTCCGAATTCTCAACATTCACTATGTACACGTCGTTCTTAAGTAATAAGTCGTTTTGATGAGTCGCCAATACCGCACCATGACAGTCGACATTTTTCTCGACATCGGTTTCCATGCTCAAGTTATCCTCGATAAAATTTGTTTCGCTATGCTCGTCGTTCGTTGGGAATTTTATGGGCTCTGGAATAAATTTATTAAACTTGCCAGCCTGGTTCTGCACCAGACACTTGATCAACGCGGCCGAATTGATTTGATCGCTGGTTTTATGCTCCCTGGTAGGGTTTTGGGCGGCGAACAGTGCGGGAATATTTCTATCGCTTTCGATAACGACGTTCTCAGGCGATTTTACGCGAATCGGAGGCGTCTCCTCCTCCATCTCGCAGAAATCATCTGTTTTCGTGGGTTCGTAATTGGCTACTTTGTTCTCGTCGGAGTCTTGCTGTTCCTCCAGTTCTAGAAGATTTCTGAGACAACTGTCCGACTTTATTGCTGTTACGGGCACGCTGTTCGCGTCCTCAGAATGTCCGGTTGGGGATAAACTATAGCGACAAGTCCTAGACTGGTACTTCTCTTGCGGGATTAATTCCTTGTTACTAGCCACGTCTAAATGATCGAAACGAGTTGCTTCGGGTATGGAACTTACATGAACTGAATCACAGGTATTTGTACTATAATGATCTTTTCTAGAATCGGAAGCATTAACATTACCTATTGAATTAGAATTAACTTCTACGTCGCCTGTTTCTTTTTCGTCGAACGACGATTCGCTATCCAATTCTCGGTTATCTTTCAGAAGCGTGGGTGGACACTCTTTCTGTACGTCGGAGCAAGTCGACGACTGTTCTATCATGTCATGGTGCGAGGACTGAACATGGCAAATGTCGTGTATCTCTTCGTTCAAGGTGTTCTCCGAATGCGGTTTATGAAGTCTCGAGTATACCACTTCTTCGGTTCCTTCCACTCTGTCGGAATCCTCTTTTCGATGACTTATATCTTCTATCTCGATGTTCTTCGCTATGGAGCCGTTCAAGGGAGACCTAGCTTTTTCCGAGACTCTGCTCTTTTTCGTTTCCGTTCTTTTGTGTAGCCTGCGAATCAAATTCAAAGCAGAATTTCACGTTAATTGTCGATGACGGCTTCGATGACCTTGATAATGACATATGTTATCGATAGACTGTGGACTTAATAAAAATTGTCTGCATCAATTAGTGAAAATAAAAGCCAAATAAAAAGTCCTTCCTTTCTTCAATAATTTTAAAAGGTTGAGAATAGTGCATTTAGCCTCCTAAATTCTTGTAATATTTTTCCTATTTTAAATTGTACCTAGTCATGTTTGTCCCAGTTATCTGTTATTCAAATTAGGTTAGGAGGATGTCCTTGATAACGTATGTCAAGGTCAAAGTGATCAGATTTACCTCCCCTACAGTAAATACAGTAATGTTTAGTAATTATTCGAGACACCATGTACATTGAGACAATACTGTAGTTACTCGAGATGACGTGCAGTCTCACCTGGAGGCCCTAAGGGTTTGATTGTTTTTCACATTGTTCTGATGGCCGTTGTTATTGTCGAATTTACTAAGTTGCTTATTTCGTAGGTTCCTCGTCACGGAATTGGTAATGGCGGATGGGTGAGGGCGTGATGCTTGCAGCACATTCTCTCCATTGTTTATGCTTGGCTGTTGCTGGGCGATGTCAGAAAACCGACAACCTTGCGCAATCAACAATTCCGCGTCATACTTCGTCAAACCCTTCCTCCGTAGTTCCTTCATGCTGAGACTCTGCGGTGCAACTGCTGCGTTACCAACCAGCACGGCGTTTCTTTCTGTTAACGCAGTGTCTGCTTGTTGTTTATTGCGATTCAATGGCTGCTGTCTATGTTTCGTACGATTAATACGGTTGTCCGTTTCCCTTAGACGATATCCTGCAACAGTTTTTCCATTCGTTAGCAACAAATATTTATCTCACGAGTAGAAATTAATAAACGAAGTTGAACAATTCGAACTGAAGTCAACTTTAGAAAGTACCAGAGGAGAGCTCTTCGCCAGGCTTTTGTTTTTCGAAAGCTCCAGTTCCTCTCCTTTCGCAGGTTTCACACTCGCAGTAACAGTTACCATCCCCAAAGAAGTCTTCTCCGTAGAAACATGTTATTTCCTCACCCACTTCGATGTCGCGAAGTACCTTAACACAAGCTGTGTCTCTTCCTGTTGCCACAAACTGTGTTTCATAAAAATTACATGGAATGAATTATTAGCGAACAGCAGCCATAAGGTAAAAAGAGAAGTAAACTGGATATATTTATCGACCTTGCAGTTAGCCCTGCAGTCGTGGTTAATGTACGCTGCTGGACCCAACCACAGTTGCGCACAATTCTTCCTACAGCTAAACATTACAGAAAAATCGTTCTTTCCGGGATGAAGTAACGCTGCTTCCTCCTGAAACGTCATTTCTCGAGTAAATGGAAATTTCAGTTCTCCTCCGCTTCTTCTATCATCGCTAACAAACCTTTTCGCTAAGCTCAGCGATACAACCAACTAGACAAGATATTTTGTCATGCTTCAACCATTTTCGAGTTGCACAAATTTTGGCACCTTTTTGACCCTCTAGAGAATATCTATAACATGGTTCTATTGCAAATCCGGAATCCTTGTCGAAAACTCGTAAGTATCGGTAAATCTACACAAAAAAAGAAAATTTAGTTGGTTTCGGCTGATTTGAAAACATGCCATCGTAAATATTTCCTTTTTGCCTTTTCGCAAACACAACTCACATGCTTTTCCAGATTGATCTGCTGCTGCTTAGATTTTGTATGTGGAAGCCGTGCACCCCAATCACCACCCATCAACTTTTTGTATGTTTTCTCATAATTTTGCGTTTGAATAAATTCACAGATAATTTTTTTCAGTTCTTCTTTATTTGCTTTGAGTGGTCTGTACCTTTATAATTAAATAATAATGTTTATATAGACATTCGAGTCGCTACGAAAACACCTGATTTCCTTGCACAGATATTTACCTAATGTTCATTTTATGGGTGGTAAATCCTAAATAAGGATCTAACACGAGAGAAGTTGCTAGGTCATCGTTGTCGGAGAGTTCCTTGGGCGTCATGCCACCGCAACTGCCAACATTGTTAGGTTGCATTTTGGCACCCACCGACCCGCCTAATCTTCGCTCCTGCTTCCGTACTATAGCTGCTGAGCTTTGAATGGACAAGCAATCCACCACCATTCTGTAATCTGTACTGTTACTGCGGAAAAAAAGAAGGGTTCATTTTACTTTTCGCAACAATATAACAAGAACCACATCACGTATATATACAAAACACAAATTATGTTGCGTCTCTATGTTGACAAATGACAAAAAGTTCCATCGATATAAAATATCCTATGTTAACCGTGAGAAGCATACGAACGAAATTACCTCGAATGTATGCTAGAAACGCTTATTTACAGTCGGCGCTCGTTCGGTCGAAAATGACATTTTAACTGGACAAAACGAGTACGAGTATGACAAATCACGGAAAGATCAGTGACACAAGACACATCGAGCCAAAGAAACGGAAAGATCATCACGAGATAATGCACAGATTTTAGGTTCGCACGGTGACGTTTCGAGGTAGAACAGGTAAGAAGAGGCGAGGTAGAAACGGAAAAAAGTAATAGGGAGAAAAATTATAATTGTTCGGCAAAGAATGCACTGCTAAAAATTTCGGGACATCGACGCATCGATCGTATCGGTGAATTTGTTTGCGAGTCGCGGAAACGTTAAATAATCGAGGGACAAAGCATGTGCGGGGGTCGGAGAAGCGTCACGTCGGTGTTAGGTGTTGTTTCAACAATATAACATGAATATCTGGAGATCATGCTCGCGAACTCTAATGGCGCAGACGAGCCAGAGCGCTCCTAGAGGCACGCTGCGCTCCAATTTATCCAGAGAATTTCCGTTCTTCCAACGAAACTCGAGAACGATCGAAATGTCCCATCTCGATCCTGGAACCGCACTTACCTTAAAGAAACTCTCCTGACAATAGAAAACACGCATTTTGCTAGCAATCTCGGACTTTTTTCGAGTAGGACGAAGACGCGTTCGGATCTATCATGGCAGTTCTACTATAGGCACGCACACTTTCCCTATTTTCGTGCTGTAAAGGTACTGATCATTGTAACTGAATCGCCGCGATCCTCTCGTAACTCGAACGGAACTCGGCGCACGGATCGTCGAAACAAATCCAGAAACGATGACCATTTAATCGTGAATGTAAGCGAGAAAATCCATGTTTTGGAACTACAGAATGTCGCGAACGTCATACATATATATGTCTTGAACACATCGGTCTAGTAACATTTCTGACTTTACCGAGCTGCCTGAATTACTCTAAAGCTTTCGCGGCCCCGAATTTCTTCGGAACGATCCACGAGCGGCTTGTTGAGAAATTACATTGCTCCGTGTGTGGATACGAGCTGCACGCTCGGTGCGATATACATTTTCAGTGAACATTTCTTTCTGTCCCTTGTCAGAATCGAGCTGAAGTTGTCGGAGACATTCATTTGGTAACGTGAGATTTGAAAGATGTAACACTGCGTTTCCATGACAACCGTTTTGATATTTCAGTTCTCTCCGCAACATAGTCTCGCATTAATCGATTAATATTTGTTCATTTGATTGATTAATTAATGCTCGCTACTGGAGAGGGTTTTAATCGTGGAGAATTTTCATCGATCCGATCTACCGGCGGAATTATGTTGCCGATCACTGGCTAATATATTATTATAATCATTGATCGTTATAATTATTACTTTTTACCTTGTACAATCAAATATTTATGTAATAAATAAGTAACTCATTCATCTATTCGATCGATGATCAAATGCTTAATTTAATTAATCGCGATTGACCATAGAATAAATGAAAAATTTAATCGCTAACTTTCATTGATCATTTTATATTTTGTTTGTTATCATTAATCGCAATGTTGCTTCAGTCTGCTATCTCGTAGCATTGAAATAAGTTCAATAAAAATTATCACAATATCTGCGAATTTTCATTGTTGATAAACCGAGTTCCTTTTCACGGTCGGGAGGATGAAAATAAATAATTATTACTATAGAAGCTGATATAAAAAAAAATGTAAATGAATTTTTAATTCACTGATGAATTTTTTGTAAGGTATATTTCTTAAGAATTCAGTTTCGCAAGCTTTTGTAAATAAAATAATGAGAAATGCACAAAACGGATGACAAAGAAACACATAGGAGAAAAATAGTATTATCGCAGGAGCGGCTTATCAGTGAAACAGCTGATACTTTTAATTCGAATGAGTCGTTACATAAATAAAAAAGTTAATACTTCCGAAGGATACGTGAACTATGATTTCCCAATTTATCGCTTTTATCATTTATCATACTTGAACTGTTACCAATCAATGAATAATAACTCGCTTTATCAATGACACACATGTGTTCGTTTCATGAGGTTTCATGGTCAATTTCCTCACTAACGTCTCATAATTCACGAAGCACAACGAGACATTAGGGGAAGGTTAAGAAAAAGTTATCTTTCCAATGATTGGCTGACAATTTACAACCGCGACAGTGCTGTCCTCGCTGCCAGAGACAAGGAACTTTGCCGCAGCAGTGACAACTTTTAGACTATTTCAATTAATTTTAGTTGCATATTAGAATGTGAAATATAAATTATATTTTTAAGTAAAGTGATAGCTTCTCTCTTTTCTTCGCTGGTAATAATGTAACATTTGAACTCGCAACTTTACTAATGGAATAATGTACATGGTTGTTGTTCAATATTAGTTTTAACAATTACTACTTATTATCGTTATATTATCATAATAAATACGCAAATTTTATATACGTAAAATTCTAATTTTTCAATTTACCATTTTGCAACCACACGGACGATTTTGTATTTCCCGCTTATCGTCTTTTCTCTTCTTCGAACGCCTGCGCACAGATCGATGCATAACGAGGTGGTGGGGAGAGAAAATGCGACGTTAGAGGGGTCGCGAAACGCGACGTTTCAGAGACTATGTATCTATTAAACGCGCGTGCGTATTTTACACGAGATATCCACAAATCTGTGCTGTGAATATCATTGTGTAAATACAGAATTTATAAAGCTGAAGTTTCACAGTTCCAGACATCTCGTACGATCAACAAATGGTCTTTCCTTCTTTTTTCTTATCGGATAGGGAGCAGTAGATAGGCCACAGTCGCAGTGAAACCTCGTGTTAACCTATTCTTCTCATTAAAAACCAAAAGATCGGTTATTAATATAATAATAACAACAATGACACTCGAATTAACAGACGATGGGAACCAACAAGACCGGAATGGTTTAAAGACCATGAAAGATGGTCTAATTGATTTTGTTGCTGGATCACTTGGTAAAAACACACCTTAACGAATTTAAATCTTCTTGATCAGCTATTATATTTGCCAACAATATTCAAGACAGTATTAATGCGAATTAAGTGATCGATAAACTTTAATTAAGTCTATTATTTTCTTACAAAGCTGTGTTTCAATTTTAATTCGTGATTACGTGATATATCTTATGGGATATATTCTAATTACCCAATCATTTACATATCGAAATTCTTGATTTAATTTACAAAAAGTGGAATAAAATTGGTTATTGCACGATCTTAATCGAGTCGAAATTTCGTGATTTATTCGAAACTTTCTGCTGTGATTCGATTATTTGTAACTGACATGTGAAATCGCAAAGGAAACAAATACCAAAAGTGTTCTATTATGTTTAAGATCAAGGAAACACGAATATTCTGTATTTCTATATTTTTCTTTTATTTATTATTTCAAGGTGGGGTAGCACTTGTGCTTGTCGGGCAACCATTAGACACTGTTAAGGTAAAGATGCAAACATTTCCTTCCATGTACAATGGAATGGTTAATTGTATCGTTAAGACGTTGAAAACGGATGGAATAATACGTGGTTTATATGCAGGAACTGTGCCTGCAGTGGTTGCTAATGTTGCAGAAAATTCAGTTCTATTTGCAGCATACGGAGGATGTCAGAAAATCCTTGGGAATATATTAGGTAAAATCATTTGTCCCCGCGAAAACGAGATTACTATATATTCCTAGTTTGCAAAAATATGTTTCTGTAGGAGTGAACAAGGTGGAAGACATGACGCCTTTAGGAAATGCATGGGCCGGGTTTTTTGCTGCTTTTTTTTCCTCTTTAACACTATGCCCGACGGAGCTGATAAAATGTAAATTGCAAGCGATGAGAGAACTCGAAAAACAAACTAACAAACTGACAACTTCAGCTAGGGTAACTTAAAGGGCAAATCCTTCAAATTACGATATGGCATAAATACGATATCATCGGTAATTGAATTATATTTTTTTTCTTTTTTTTAGAAACATATTAGCGCATGGGGATTAACGAACCAAATTATTAAGGAACAAGGGGTACGGGGCCTTTTCAATGGCTTGTCGTCGACCATAGCACGTGAAATGCCTGGATATTTCTTTTTCTTTGGAGGTTACGAAATCACGCGAGAACTGCTCACAAAACCAAATGAAAATCGAAATGATATCGGATGGCAGAAAACTATGGTAGCTGGTGCCGTTGGCGGCAGTGTACTATGGCTCGTAATATTTCCAGCAGACGTAATTAAAAGTAGGATACAGGTTAGTTTCGTTAGTCACTTTATATACTTACGTACTTACGCGTGTATTTGCGACAAGCGCGAATTCAAATTACAATTCTGTTCGAAGGTGAAAAATCTGAAAGAACCGGCTTTAGAAGTAATGCGAGACATTGTCAGGAACGAAGGTTTTACTTCGTTGTACAATGGTTTGAAACCATGCTTGATAAGAACAATACCAGCGACGGCGACATTATTCGTTACCTACGAATATTCGAAAAGATGTATGGAAAAATATTTTAACTAACAGTTACGATGGAATTTATATTCATTAATTTCAATTATATCGAACTGAGAAATGTGGTTACTTAATGATTATATATTTATATGTATATGTAAGTATTATTATATAAATATGTTTTCATGCCAATGTAAATAATGCGATCAATTGTAATAAAAACTGTATTACTAAATTTCTGCTACAATGTGAAATGATAATTATACTTGCCTCTTTCAGTTAAAGCATCGGTACCTTCGGGAAACTAATACAAAATAAGTAACATTATTTCTGTTTTTCTTTTCTGACTACATTTTATGGAATTTACTCTTTCCAATAATCGACGGGTTCATTTTCCAAAACTAATTTCCGCAAATAAGAACATTTTTCTTCCTTGGTCTTACAGCTATCCCAAACCTCTTTCTCGAGCTGCAAGAATTTTGATAAATTCGTTTACATTACGCTTTAGCAAATTAATTATCAATCGCAAGATATTTGAAATATTACTGGAATTGGTTGATATCCGATAGATTGGAGTTGCCTGAGTCTTGCACGCACTGGACCGGTATAATTGCCAATGTTTATTATTCGAGAATGATAACTCAATGGAACTAATATTTTCCAATTTATATTCGGTACTCTTTTAATCGTTCCGTTTGGCATCTCTGATAAAATTGGTTGGACTGGAACAAATTTGTTATGCTCATCGAAGCCAATGATAATGTCGCTGATATAATAATGCGGCAGAATGTAATCGACGTGAATATCTTGTCCGAATACCTCCTATTGTAATCAATTTAAATGATCAATATTTGTAGTAGCTTGAAATATCTTTTTTGAATATGCTTTCTTAACGAACGTACCTTGCATAGGAATAAAAGTTCCGTTCGAAACTTCAAATAAGCGTGGCCCTCTTCGACTTTATTCCTAGTACAAAATTTCTGCAACAATAATACCGTCAAGCGCAAAGAAGCTTTTGGTGTGCTTAGAATTTATCAGTCGAATTCAATGATTTATTAAATAATACCTTTACTAACACGGTACGCAATTCGTCGCTCAGTAGTGGACCTGTATAATTTGGTAACTCTATTTCGACAGTACAAGCAAGAACTAAGAAATCGTTTGTTATTTGCCACATATTGTTCTTGTGTGCGGTTTCTAGAAACGTGGGATCAAACACAAATCTAAGTAGCTCTTCCGAATAGATCTTTTTATATGTTAAATATGTGAGAATGCGAAAAATACTTTTTGGATGGCTGTAATAAATTGTATAAAACATATTAATATTTGTTTTAATTCCTGGTAAAAGCATATTCAAGACGAACTTACGCCATTACTTCAGCTGCCCTAGTGGTTTTGTATGTAGACAATAACAAATTCATAATCCTGCTACAAGTATCACAGTATTCGGAAGCTGGGGTAATTGTACAGACAGCATATATAATCCTTTCAATATCTTTTAATCTTGCTGTTAAAAATTCCTTTTCTAATCTACATTCAATCTCAATATTAATCTTCTTAAGAATAAACATATCATTATCGCTATTGTTTTATGTTAAACATAAGTTACCTCTCAGTAATATACTTCATTACAACAGGATCGTATATGCGTACAGAAGCCATTGTTTGAGCAACATGCATTAAAAGGAGTAACGTACGGTTTTCCATTTCTAGGCGAAATTCTACCAGAAATTCAATAAATTTTTTTTGAACATGAAGATTGGCACTGTATCTAAAAACATGTACATATGAGTTAGTTATTTTGTTAAGAATAAACAAAGTTATTTAATAAAAACTACTTTTCTCTACCTCATTTCCTTCATTACTGCACCTAGGTTAAAATCTTCCATGGTAGATAGATTCTTTGATACTTTTTCCAAGATCGCATAGATCAAGTTTGAATTCATAATTTTTCTCTTCGACATAAAAAAGCCTCTACTCACGATGCCTAACTCATTTGGTGCAATTTCTGATAATTTGTCTAATAATTGACACTCGATCTCAAACATTTGCAGATTGGGAACTTTGCACATGCTCAGATAAAACATAATTTGAACCATGTCTTTACCGTTTAGTTTAAACATTTTTGTTGCCACCTTTCTTAAGGTACGCCACATATATTGGGCCTCGTATAAATCCATTTGATAAAATGCATCTACTGTAAATAATAATACCTTGATGTCCCCCGTGAAGAATCGATCCATACATTGTTTACTCAATTCTTTGGTAAAAGGAACATAAGCTTTCATTTCTGCCCACTTTTTATTAATTGCAATTAGATACGGCATTAACATGTGGATTTCCTTGTCGCTGAATTCAGGTAGTTTTGCGATAAGATTGTTTAAAATATTTTCATACATCTCGTCCAGCAGACACGAGCCGTTTAAATGATACTGCGCTAACTTTTTCATAGCGTTTAAACAATTTACTGTACTTTCTCTCGTCCAGTCCATGTTAACTATCGTCTCGACTTCTTCCGGGCTAACAATGAATGTCGATTTAATAGTGGGGACCATGGTCTCGGTGTAATTGAACGTATCTTGTAAAAATTTATGCATTCGCTTATGTTCGAACATCTGTTTATCGACAATTTTCGGAGGTGCGTCTTCGTTATATGCAATGTCCGTACTTGTTCGGTGCACGGGAAAGCGTTTACATTCCTCTGGAAATCTTTGAAATGCAATGAAATTTCTTTTGTTCCATTCATTATTGCTACACAACACGTGGTTTGATTGTTTATATAATTTTAAGTTGAACAATTTTCGAACACTGCCGCGTTTGTAATTCAAAATTCTTCTTACGATAACACTCATTGTTTCGATCGACTGAAATTATGCAATTCTTTAAATGTACATTTCTTTTGATGTTTTCAACATATTCCGGTAAGTAAGTACACAACTGTAAATACTTGTGCTCGACATGAAGCTAGAGAAAAATACGAACACGTGACTTTATCAGGGGCGTATCGAGATGCTGAAATTTTTGGGGAAACAAGCAGGTTATCGAGTTTATAGATTAAAATTTTCAATTAAATAGATCGACTGAAAAGAATTTATTATGAAATTGTTCATCTCGCGAATCGTAAAATTAATCGTTTAAACAATATACAGAAGAAATTGTCTTGTTTATAAGATTAAGAACGCGTTGAAGGACTTTTGCCCAGGATTATTTTGAAATAGGTACAGCCCTACCTGACGAAAAAAGGACCAATAAAAAGCTCCAAATAAGTTTTAATAAAATTCGAATGATGTAGTTAACTTCGCGCAAGAAGAGTAATTATTTCTACCAAGGAATCGTTTCGATTAATGAGGAAATGGGGTCAGCTTGTTCGCAACAAGCATAAATAAATTATTGAGCGTTTCTTTGTTTCGCTACATAAGTCTAAGAATTTATTGTAGAACTTGTAAAATTTAAATATATTCAGATTTACATGTAAAGATATCTCTCGTGTGATTGCACAGAATATATTACGCGCAATTTATCATATTATGTTAAACGCATCAAGAACGCACGAAATTATATCTGGAAATAAATATTTCGATTAATACTGTACCATCGCTTTCGAACGTAACGAGGTTATGTCTAATTGTCGAATAATCGTTTATGTACAAGTGACGATTACAATAATCGGCAATTACTAGACTGCGGATTTTATGCATTTACGAGTGGGTGATATACAAGCTGATAAAGATATTAGAATTTAAGAGTGCTGTCATATTATTCTAGATTTATTGAGATAACTTTTTTTTTTTACAATTGACCTTGAAACTTTAGAAGATCCACAGTCTAGTAGTCGCCTACCGCGGAGACCCGACACTGTCTACGATGATTAATTTCGTACTTTCTTTTTGATAGGATAGTCCAAGGTATTTCTGCGAATTCCAAACGTGTTTTCTAATGCTTCAGCAGACAATGTATTGTTAATAGCGTGGATACAATGTTTTCAATCAGATCTCAGTATCAGAGAAAAACGAGGACAGATGAAAAGAACGGTTACATGAGACGGCCACAAGAGGATGGAGGGGCAAAGAGAAAGAGCGAGGGAGCAGGAAGAAGGGAGTTTTATTCTCGATGTAAACAGTATAGAAAGAGGGCAAAACACACACATTTCTGAAAGTTCGATTAATGAAAAATGTTTGCACGAGTCGGGCAAATATTTATTTCCAGATCAGTCCATTTAATAGTTGGTGTCCGACGATTCCAATTCCGACAAAAAGTTCTCCAAGGGTAGCCTTCGTTCGTCCATCTCGTTGTTCCTTTGTTTGTGGCGGGCGGTGTACGCCGCGTCCCTTTGCAGATCCTGCGATCAAAATCAACAGAATTGCTTCTACATTCTGTATTTTAGTTCGCTTCTCGTTCAAAATTCAGAACACTCAAAATACGCATACGATCGATGGAAATAAGAATTCAAACGCAGGCTGTCTAAGTCTCTAGTCGAAGGCCTAATTGTACACGCACGCGTACATCCGTTCGGTCAGCTGACTGACATTTAAAGAGCGCGCGAACCGCCGATTTTCAAATGTTAATATCTCCGAAACAGAAGAAACCTGATTTACAAAAATGATACGGGAGTTTTTGATCTGTATTTTTCGTTAACAATTAATACTGTTCGAACAAAGAACAATTAACGAGATAATTGTTTATTGTCGTTATTAATTTCAGATACAAAATCAATTAATCATACGTACGAATTTCTGTTCTGTATTGTAAATTACTGTTAATTTCTTCTTGAAAATTAATTGCAAATATTATATTAGGTGGTCGAGAGTCTTGAATGTTTGACCGTGTAAAGAAGAAATCAAAGATCCTAATTGCAAGACGAAGGGGACTCACGTTATCGAGGAGAGACATCAACAATTTCGACAGCGACAGCGAACTGTAAGGGATGCGATGTCTTTCTTCGAGCTCCCTGATGCAGTTCACGTTCCCTTCGCTGCCATCGCAACCCAGCCTGTATATGTTCGGGAACATCGTGCGTTTCCTCGACATCGAGCCTCTGCACTGTATATGGAACGGGTGCTTCCTGGAGGATTTCGAAGAAGACCGTATTTTAATGTCGACGAAACGATATGTAGGATTTTAGGAAAAATGAGGGACCCGCCGCGCCAGCGGGAATCGAATCCCGGCCTTTCTGCTGGTAACCGATCGGCTAACACGCTCACCCACGGAACCCTCGCATTATTCCTAATCTCCGTACGGTATTTTGTTGGTCTGGGGGGTCGTGATCCCACAGATATTACGCATACAATCGATGCTCGCGTGGGTGGCGGACGAGGAATTAATTAAAAGAGGAACGCGCACGTCGAGCAGCGTCGTTCACCAGGAATTGGTTTTTTTTTTCTTGAAAAGTACGATTCTCCTTCGTAAAACGAAATAGTCTCGAGGAGTTCGAATCAGAAGTGGCGCTGCTCCTCCAAGTTTTGAACGACCCTTCGACGACCCTGCGAGCGTCAAGAGGGTGCACATGTATACTCACTCGCAGTCAACCTCCTCTGTGAGCTTCTCGCCCCGGATGTGGAAGTAGCACAGGAAAATGGCGAGAAGCACCATGCACCGTTGGACGTACACCACAGCCTAAACACAGAATGAATAGTCGTTCAGTAGCTTGCCAACTGAAGGACATTGTTAGTCAATAATATGTCATTGCAGGATTAAATTGTGGGAAAAGAGATTATCAAGTTTTCGGATTGCCAGTAGCTGCCTCGGTAATTGTGCATACGAGCGGTCGCATCATGCTGGCGCATACGGACAGCACGGACGTGCACGTATAGGCAAAATTCAATGTAGTAGTAACTGCAGTTTTTCGCAAATATCTCAAAAACTAAGGTTGAGCGACGATTACATGTAAGGAAAAAGTTGTTCAGAATATTGAGTTTTACAACATATTCAAAAATCATCGAAATCGGTGGGGGGTACCCCTATTATGCACAATTACCGCTGCCTCTTGTTGCAGCGGACATATTAACCCTTTACACTTTACCATCCCTTCTGGGGACATCGTAAACTATTTTGAGAGGACATGGAAAAGTTTCTGGCAGTGATGCTAATTAAATCTCGGTTAAGTGGAACAAGTACTTCCACATATAACAATTCGAGTGTAAATGTTAAACACCACGATTGCTCGGAGCTAACACCCTTTTACAATAAATTCATTGAACGGCCACATTCTTTTAAAAGAAACGGGGTGTATAGTAAAACGGTTTCTTGTCGCAGACCCCTCAATTGCAATCGCGAACCAGCCACAACGGTCCGAAGATAGTGATCGAAGGATCCTACCTGTTGCAACAGCGAACAAAGGAAACGGGACAACAACGACCGCGAATAATCAATAAGTGTCCCGTAAATTCGCGCGTAACGAAGCGGGTCGAGTCCGCTAAATTTCGCGAATCTCGCTCCGCTAGCAAACGGGAACAACATCGAGTATTTTCATTCAAAATCGATATATCAGATGTCCATTTATTTTCCAGCGCGACGGGACCGGGAAAAGGCGAACGGTTGCGGCCGCGGCAGTCGGTGTTGTTGCAGTTGCATCAGCCAATTTGCGGCGAGTTCGTCCTCTCATCGATGCGGCTCTTGTTACTTGCCGGAGTCGTCCATGTCGCGACACGCTTAACAATCCTGGCGCTGGGAAAATATCGCGCGGAGAACCGCGTGGGACGGTCACGCAAGATTTAGGCGACCGCCCCTGTTTATGAAAACACCGGGCGGCGACGTTCGACCGTGGATAACGAGTGGACCCGTAACTTTTGCATTCTATCGGAGAAACGAGCGGCCGGAGTTACGATCACAGTTCCGCTCTTCGAAAGTTTCAAGACGCTATCGTGCAAAACAACGAACTTCAGAACTCTCGGGGACACGTATTCGAGGCTGGCCGGAGTCTGTCAATGGATTCGTTTCTTCGTATCGCGACTCCGAACACGATTTTCCACGCTCTACTAACCATGCTGTGCAGCAACTATTTACGAAACGTTAGAATTCTGTGCGACCATTGCTAGAAATAGCAGCTAGGATGGAAATTTGTTTCTTTGGATAAGATCACCGTTATAATTAAACGGTGCCGAGGCAGTTTGCGCGTCAAATCCGAATCACTCGATCAATTTCCAGCTGCTCGCGACTTGGGTTTCCCGAGAGGATATTGCTAGAAACGTATCGACATTGGAAACGTGGAGGCGGGTTCGACGCATCTTCGAATGCCGCGTGTCCGATTATCGAGTGCGAAAAAGCACCGACGCAAATGTTCGATGAAAATAAAATCGCGAAGCAGCGTGAAATTGACAGCTCGCGACTGTAATAGCAACCGTTGTTAATTGAAATTGCAACGCCGATCGAAAGCTGATCAACATTTGATCGAGAAATATCTTTGTCGGATTATCGAGAGAGCCTGAAAAATCAAGGCAACCATACTACAGTCTGTAATGCCGACCCTAGGCGCGCTTGAAATATGTATCGGGTGTTTGATCGGTTCGATTTAGATCTCGGAGACCGATTGCCGGGTCTCGCGAGAAATCGGTGGAGGAAATCACACCGATGCGATCGTTATGGATCAAACGCTATCGAACGGTATAAGCGTAGACAGTCGCGAAAGCCGGCTATCTTGATACGCGAGATAAACTTCAACGCGTTCTCCGTGCTGGTTTTTTGCATATCGTCCCGATACGGATTATCGTCGTGGAAATAAGTTCGTCGTCCCGCATATTAATACTCCGCGAATCTCGTCTCGATCGTTCGTTCCGAACGGCAAGGTCGAACGCGTGACTTTTCAACCCACCCACACTTCGTTTCTTTCACTCGCGTAATGTTCTTTTCTTAAACGATCACTAATGGACCATTGATGCTGTTGGTTTTACTCCGCGAATGGTTGTCCGAAAAAAGTGCTCATGCGTCGTTGTACGTGTACGCGCTGCACTTTGCAGAATTTTATTTTGCGTTCGGATACCTCGAGGCGCTCGAAATTAACACAGTTTACGAAACGCGTGTATTACTTTCGGGAATTTTAATAGATTCAATAGGCTGTTGAATAAATTCATCGTAAATGTGTTTTAACAAAGTCAATGATCGTAAGTTAAAGTCTCTGGGAGCCGCCATTTTGTCGGGCGCCGTAGCTCTAGCATAGAACGTGTCGTACCGTGATGAAATTCATTTAAGCGCGAATATTTGTACACGTTCTGCACACCCTTTGAAATTGTCGAGCTTCTTTCTGAGAGATTTCGATCATAGTAAATTCTGGTAAGAGACACTGTAAGGAGCAAGATTCTCGAAGCAATGTAATAGAGCCATTCGGATCGGAGGATCCAGCGTCGCGAAAACAGCGACTTTGTAATTTCATGTCGCAGCTATAACGGACGCAGGCGTATATTAACCCGGAATTTATCAAAGGAACCGCTGAATTTCGAGCGGATGGTAGGTGGTGACGTGCGACAACGTCCCACACGGTTAATTTTAGTTAATTGGTGGCCATGCTAATTACGGAAATTATGCAAATGGATTGCTGATCGACGAGCGCGGCTCGAAAAAACTTCCGCCCGCCCGCCCGTCCGCGGCGATTGATGTTTCGCCGTTTACCCGGTTCTTCGGGAATTCGCGAGGAGCAAGAGTCAATCGGTCGCGGAACTCCGGGTTCTACGGTTCCAACCGAAAAGCAAGATTCGAGACAATGCGCGGAATCAACGAACGCAAGCGTGATGCAACTCCCACGCGGATTCGTTCGTGACGCATCCGCGGGATATTTATTATCAGCCGTCGACGAGCTCGTCCGACAGTTTGATCGTCGCCGGCAGAGAAATTATCTTCGCTTACACACGCATCGGTGAACTGCAGTTCCATCAAACCGCGTTACTTAACTCTTCCACGCTTGACGCATTTCTGAGATTGCTGCTCCGCACTCCGGAGAATGCGTTTTCGAGAGTCGCGATGCGCGTAATTTGTCGATTCCCATACTATACACATTAATTCTCGTGTTAATGCACGTTTCATATTGTGTTCTGTAGACCTTTATATTTCATTGATTATTAAAGGGATTTTCTAGGGATGTTCATTATTCGACGTAAATTGATTAGAAATGCGATTAGAAATAGAATTAATCTCGAGCGTCGGTTCGGAGGGGAAGCTGCGAGATATTTCTGACAAGTAATAAAAATCTCCAGCTACCAGGAACCGGTGCAAGTTTATCACGTGTATTATACGATTACGGTAACGCGCGTTCTCCCGTATCAGCTTTATTTCGCGCCGGGAGACGAAAGGTAACATCTGGCCGCTTTTTAATTGAGAAACATTGCACGAGTGTTCGGAAACGAGTTTACGGTTACATGCTCGAACGTGTCACGGTATGTTCGCCCCACCTTTTACAAGGTGTCTCTCGCGTTCCCGCCCCTATTTCATCATTAAGATATGTTCCCGGAGTACACACTGTGTGCTTTTCTCGCGCAACGCCGTAATTTCGTGTGCGCGCGACTCAAACTGGAATTTCAATCGACACGTTCATTTGTTAGAAATCCTAATTGAGGGGAATTCGTTGCGAATACAATGGGAAGTCGTAACGAAGTCACGGGGAACATTTTCGCGAAGTCAAAGTACGAAAAATGGAGAAAAACGTTTAACATTTCCCGAACTGCATGGACGACGCAACAAAGAAATCCGGACAATCGTGGTAATTAGATTGTTCCGTAGGAAGTATGAAGATTTTTCCATCGAAGGCGGTTGAATGGAATGGTTTGTCCTTTTGATTATTTTGAACGTTTGAAAGTAACGCGACCACATTCTTTTCATGCAATTTCTTGCATTTCAGCTGCTCGTTTATCTCGCGAACGTATCGAATCGATCACACCATTCAATCTGTTTCGCAGTGGATCAATGTGTTCTGACGAGTTCCGAGGGAAGAAGCGCGTACAACGTCACCGTTCGCGCAAGAATTTATTCGTTTCAGGCTGATCTTATTCGGAAAGTTGTTCCCATTCTTCTGTTGGCACCGACGAGTCACCGTTACCCGCGAAAGAAGGGAGCTGGAACGGCACCAGGGTCCCGCACAATTTAATTTAAGGTCGTCCGGGCATCGATTAAGTCGAACGTAAACACCGGTACCGGTAACAATCCGCAACAGAGAATTAATTATCGTAGGCACCCATTCCCCGGTATCAATTACTGCGTTTTCGTGGAAACACGTCGTTGTTTGTCCGAGGGACGACGACACGCGTTAACACGAAGCGGCGATCGAACACCGTAAGAATAATGTCGCAACTCATCGTTTCAATCCTGTAAAAAACAATTCCCCAAGGTGCTCTCGAACCTTTTGCCCTTGGACAGAAAACCGTCGGGACGGGATAGAGAGTTTGCTGAGAAATCTCCCGAAGAGACACACCCTTAACCGATGAGGGACACGTACGCCTCGTAAAAATCTCGCTTTTTCCATAATGTATCCGATATACGAACACGGACATTAAAAATGACGGTATCGATCAATTTTTTTCTGTTTTGTCAAAGACTCGAGCGGGGCTTTTCGCACATTTACAATACTTTGATCATTTCTTTGGCGGGTTTCGCACCACGGAATCGGATTTCTCAAAGCTTTCATATCCGGTTACAATCGCGCGATCATTAACGGAGTATGTTCGGCACGCGCTGCGAGGCTAATGATCACGTTCCGCGGGCCTCGATTACAAACGTTCGACCGATCGTCGACCGAAAAATTAACACTACCCAGCCGAAACCCGTTAACACGTTCACTGCTGAGCAATCACCATAAAAAATCTCGCAATCATAAAATTTTCAAATTTCAAATGTTCAAATGTTCAAATTTTCAAATTTTCAAATTTTCAAATTTCAAAATATCAAATGTTCAAATATTCAAATTTCAAATTTTAACTGTTCATTTTTTCAAATTTCAAATGTTCATTTTTTCAAATTTCAAATGTTCAAATTTTCAAATTTCAAATGTTTAAATTTTCAAATTTGATGCGCGTCGGGTTTCCAAGATTCAATCGGCCCCAAATTTTTTCCAGATCTTTTTCTCAATATTTATTACACTTCTGGGGGGTGCGACTAAAAAAATTTTTTGGCTGAAAACTAAGGTCCACTCTAGTGTTTCAATGCGCTGTCCTTCTCTACATTCGGCACAGTCTCTGTACTTTCGGCGCGGTCGACGAAGTCATAAAAAGATAGTCACCCTCTACGGTCTCTGTCTCTGCTCGGACCAGACGATGGGAGTTAGATCGCGACTTTACTGTATCAGAATAATGGAATCAATCTTAAATCTTTGCACTCGAATGGTAATTCTGAGGCGTCGGTAAAAATTACCATGCCATTACTCAAAACAGTTTTTAATTACTTAAAATTACTAAAAATACTAAAATATTCTCGTCTCGATTTTGGAGCAAAAGTGCTTCGAGTACAAATAGTTTATATAAACGGTAATAGCAAATAGACGAAAATCATAAGTCGCTGGAAGAAACGTGTGATTAACCCTGCTACAGCACTGTGGGTCTCAGAAACCCAGAGCGTAATTAATGATAATGTGACATGCGAGTAAGTGCGATGTTCCAGAGTTAATATCATGAATGCTCGAGCCGAGTTTTTGTTCTACAGAATGAATTCCTTCGATTGCCGTTTATCATGTCGGTTTATCATGTTAATAGGATTCGGTGAAGGCGTTCGTTCGCAATCGCGGAAGTTTTCCGTCCACGCACCCCATTCCCCACCGCGTGTCGAAGCAGAAGCGTAACACCGGACGGATCGCCCTAACTTTTCGCGTTATATGGGTACCGTCGCGTCGTCGCTGGGCAAAAATATTCTCGATCCCTCGTTTACTTAGCGACGAACTTCGTCTTCTCAACGGAGAGAAGAATGATCGAGCTCTTCCTCTCTTGGACTGGACGCTCTGTCGTTCGCAACTAAAACGAAACGGCGAAACAACAATAAGGGAATGGTTCGCTCTGTTTAGTTTTTGTTTCTGTAACTAATCAAACGCCTTTCACGCGACAGTGTGTGCCAAAGGGTGCGTAAACATTCGCGGGAGCAATTTGCCTGCGTTCAGCTGAATTCCCGCGAGTTTCCTCGACCTTTTACTGTCACGTGTAGGTGCTGTGTAACGAGACAAAACAATGTATAAAATTGAAGCTGTGTGTTCATTACATATGAAACTGGGAAGGCAGAATGTATCGTTGGATCATTGTGCATATTCCTATTCCATTTTATAGATTATATAGGGCGTTTCAAAACTCCTTCGCCATCAGCAAAAGGGGCGGTTTCTGAGGTCGTTCGTAGCGATATTTTCCTTTTGCAAAATGCCCGCCGGGGCTTCGTTTAGGTTCGTTTAAAAACACGGACCAATCAGAGCGCAACTGAACTGAGTCCCGCTGAGCCTCGCGTTTCCGTTGGACGAGCCAGAGTCCGTCCGCTGTATCCGCGCTCTGATTGGAAAATGTCGCTTCTAATAACCTCAGAAACCGCCCATTTCAAGGTGTTGAAGAAGTTTTGAGACACCCATTTTAATAAGAGCGTCCTCGGTCGAGAGTCGTGATCGTTTTAGGGAGTAGGTCTCGTGTTAAACAACTGTTCCCTGCATTGAAGATCGAGAATCCTCAAGACTTCCATGCGACGACATTGTAGGCGTCTGAAGAGCGTCGTCGAAGCCCAGGAGAACCCGCGGAACCGTGAATTATTAATTTACCGTTTTCGCGTTGCAAGAGAAGACGTAACCGAATGCACAAAGGATTAGGCGAAAGGTTATTAAGTCGCGGAGCTTTCCCGCGAACGGAAGAAGAAATTCTACCGAGCGAGATGAAATTACGATGGGGAACGGATGCCGGTTTATTAATGCTGTTGCGTAGGCGTTGATGTAACAAAAGGACCAGTAAGGGAAAAGGAGATGAAGAAAAAGGAGTTGAAATTTAGATGAGAGAATTAAAAGGGGAAGGAGGTTGCTGATAGCGAGCAGCGTTGGGATCGCGCACTTCGCACTTTGCGATCGATGGCGACAATGTTCGGATACCGTGCAATCGTTACGTACAAGTATTTCTGAAATTAAAAATGCTTACGTACTATTTCGAAATCTCACTGCTTCCGAACAGAAATCGAAAAGGAAAAAAAAATAGGATTTGTTCGGATTTCAGTCTCGATCCCATCGCTAACGGCGAGAATGCTCAGACATCCGGCAAATACATATTATCCACAGCGTAGATTGTTCTTGCTGGAGCGGATATCCGAGGACGAGAGTTGTTCAGACAACAGCTAGGAAACGCGGCGATCGCTCAAGACCCCGGCGATATCCTTTTATCTCGTTCAAGTCCGGCGATCGATCGCTGATTTTATTTTTTCGCGAGATCAAACAGAAACATGACGTAAATAATCAGGGAGGAGAGATAGAGAGAGAGAGAGGTGGAGGACACGTGAGCAAAAACCGGAGGCGGAGCAGCGCCACGAACGCGCGATTTACCCCTTCCCCCGCCCCCGACCGCGGACGGGATGTGGGACGCCCTGGCGTCTCTGCGTCTGCTGGCATACAAAAACCTCTTCACCCTTTCCTCTTCGGTTCCCTGCAGTTTCTGCGTTCGCTACGGCTTCTCTTTTCGAGCCAAATTTAACGCGTTTTCGTTCCCCGTCCACGCGAATTTATCCCGCCAGTGCTTATCGACACGCGGCATCCGCGGACAGCGGGTTTCTTCTTGAACTGCGCCCGTCCCCCGTCGATCGTTCAAGCCCCATTCGCATCGAAATATCTAGTTAATGTCTCCGTGCAATCTAGTATTTTTGTAACTAATTTTTAATATTTTCTTTTTTTTTTAATTTTCATGAAAAATGCGAGGTTTCTAGCCGTATGAATTTTTTGCGATTCGACAGTAGCTACGCAGAATACGCGGACGTCTCGCTTCAAATCGCTCGAGCCACCTCAACAACGACCTCTTCTCGATCGTTTCTCAGTTACTTCGTCCCACGAATCCGTCGTATGTCCGCCGTACGTTTCGATCGCTCTTATTATTATGGAAGCCAGAAAATCGGACAGACGCTCGTAAACAGTTATGGCTGCCGTCATGGGCGCTGACGACTATAGCAATGAGCCGAGACGAAAATCCTCGGCGCCACCCCGAGAGTTCACTCGTACAGTATCAAACGAGAAACTTATCGGTAATAGCATCGATATAGTTCGCGAGACGAAAACTACCCCCGACTTGTAACAGCTGTAAAAATGTATGATCCCGTAAGAATCGCATTTTGTAATTTTGCATAAAGAACGGCATATTGAAACGGCGAATTGGTATCGTAAAATATGTATAACATATATCGAACTGGAGCAGCCGCGTTCTACAATCGCCTCTGAATGCTGTGAATCAGGAACCTATCTTCTTCCCGAAGCAATAACTCAAAACGACAATAGGGCTGTCTCATTGTTGCGACAAATGAGCAATATGCGATATTCGGACTGTTTATACTGTCGCATGGGTACAAGCGTTTTCTTCGCAGAAATAATTCGATCAACAAATTGCACGCGTACAGAAATTTATATGAAAAAGATCATATCAGACAGCTCTAATGTTTGTTCTAGACTTGAAAATTTCTCACAGATGCAAAATAATAGGTATCAGTCACCAGACCCACGAATCTATTTCGTTCACCGGTCTCGATTATGAAAAATTTAGAATAACCAGATGAAGAGTTTCGAATAAGTTCTAAAGAACTAAATAAAGAGGGAACATAGTTGTCCCGCGTCGCGCGTAGAATGTATGAATTATGCCGGTATCTACCCGACAAGATGCGCCGCGTTATTATCGAAAACGGTGCTTTCCCCAGTGTGTTCTTTTGCCACAGATATCAGATACCATTTACAATCGCCGAGGGGTGTACGAGGGGAACAGAGGGATCGTTTTAGCGAACTGTTGCGGCCCACTTTGTCAATGATTCCCGTGGAACGGTGTTTTATCGAGTTCGCGGACAGCGATAACGCCACTCTATTCGAGAGCGATGCAATTAACTGCCAAAAGTTTGCCACTTCTTATTATGCTCTGCTATTCCAATCCAAGGTTTCCCGAACTGTCTGACAATTCGTCTCTCTGTTTCTTCGTTCCTCTATTCTGTGCCAGACACACCGTTAATCCCGGATAATCCCGGAAATCATTAGACTGCGGACGTTTATGCAATTGTAGTGGAATCAAATCAAATCTTACTTTCTAACTAAATAGAAACCTAGCATCTTTTGAAAATTTTCAGGAGCCGTAAAGATCTCTAGTCTACTAATCAGAATCGGCTGTTGCCATAAACATTTCAATGAATAAATCCCGTACGAAACAACACCATCTTATTTCGCGTATACTCCTCCTTTATAAAGTAAACTGTTTTAGTTGTTAAATAAAACGAGTTCAATTACATTCGTGCATTTAATTGGCGTCGCGATAAATAAATTTGCCAAACAGTGGTCCGATGAAAAGTTGTAAGACCTTTTCAGAATGAACGTGTACGCTATACTTCAACAACTTCCTCCAGGTTTTATTTAGCGGTTCCAGGTTCAATTGCGACTCCGCGTCACCTTTGAACTTCCCGGGTGGCTTTCTTATGTCGATACCGCACATCTATGCGCCATCCCCGCTCGATAAACAACCACGAATTCTCATTGTCGCGGTGTCATTCATATACCCCACCGTGCTTCCGATAGATATTTAGAGCGTTTCCTTCGCGATTCAATTCGATCCGGCAACCGATGAATTATCGACGAGCGAATTTTATCTCGCCATAACGTTCTCCAGAGTGTCGTGATCCGTCCCGCGAAATGGAAATAAGCGCGTCGAAATTTTCCGATCTCCAGTAAATAAAAATAGATCTCTGAGTTTTACGATCCTCCCCGGGGGGATGATCGTTCCCGACGACGCGACAGTCCTGCGAACGATTGCTTTACCCGCGAACGGGTCGAATTATCTAATAGAAATATTTCTTTTCGAACGGGATCGAGTCTGTTCCATTTCGATTCGAAGTGTAAAAAGTTCCTGCCCGATTCCTTCTTGCGTTTTAATACGAGATCGGACACGAACTTTTTCGCTGACCTAATGGTTTGGATTTATTTCCAGCAGTCGGATCGGGCAGCCATTTTTATGCACTCCGCATTAAGAAATCGCTTGCGACGATCATCCTTGCGAATCTCGTTAGACTAACAGCTGAGCTGAGAACCGTCATGCGTATTCAACTTTTTCACTTGATTCGCGAGTTGCTGAAAGAGTTCTAGAATTTGAAGTTCGATAGAATTTAACACGATTTTTAATTCTTTTGGATCTACGAAGACTGTAACATTAAATGTGGTAATTGAACTCAACCAATAATAGAATTATCGAACTATATGCCAGTTAAGAAAAATAATAGAAATAGTGCATTTAAATCCTAATTTTTCACGAGTCTTTACCCCAAAAAACTTGCTACAGATAAAGCCATGAAAATAATGAAACCGAATTTGCCTGTAACATAATTAAAATACGGAGTCTCCGAGTTCCGGTTTCATCCTAACGCGATATTCAATTTACAAAAGCGCGAACTATACACGAACGTGTACGCGTACAATATTATAGTATAACATGAAAAATATTGGAACACAAAGGGATCTGTAACTCGAAAATAGGGTCGTCGCGTCGGACACAGGTACGCGCGTAAACTTTTCTTGCTGTTTTCGCGTGCTGGATTCACCCCCACACGCTATGAAACTCGCTCTCGACAAATTGTCACCGTGTGTGTAGACCTGCGCAAATTCGAAACTAACATACTAAAATCACAGTTACTTATTCGTTCTACCGATGTCCAAACTTTTCCGAAAGCATTCGCGTCTATTAATTCTACGGACTAATCGAGTCCGCGCCGGGGAAAGCGCGGGAAACTTCAAAATCGATCCGAGGGCATTAGGAACCGGGTCAGAGCTGCTCTAAAAGCTCTGAAAATGGACAACGGTATTCTACGGCGGGAGAAGGAACGACAGGCGAAATGTTTGTGCTGGTCGTAACCCTCGTGCACGTCACACCTCTGTTTCCCTTCGCCCTCAACCCCGGACACTATACTTTAGAGGAAATTAGGCGCGCCGCGTGCCGCGAGCCTGCAGCCACGAGATCGTTCGCGTTAACCGATACACGCGTACACTCTCGGCCACGTCTTCCGCGAGGATTCTACACGAAACCGGTGTTCAATTTCCCCGAAGATGTTGAGTGCCCGACAAACACCCGGCGAAACTCCTCGGGGATGGAACGCTTTTTCTAATTGGATAGGGGAACTATGTCAAACTATTAGGTTTGGCAAAATCAATCTTCATCCGAAATTCCGACTACCACTTGCTGCCCAAGCTATTTCAACCTTCGCGAAAGTTATGCAGCTGCATTCGATGTTGAAATTCTGTACTTCACGCGAGCTTCGTTTTGTAATTTTTCTATGGAGTAACCGCGTTTTCGATTTATGAAGACAGATCGTCGCTCTGCGTTGGCTCGAGTGAAACGATTACTTAGCGAAACCATGACATTAACGGTGACATCTTATCTTCGGCGTGACCGGCACGTGAAGAATTAACACACACTTTGCAACCACAAAAATTTCGTCGAAGCAATTTATCGAATTAAATGAAAATTGGAAAGTTCGTCCCATTTCTGGGAAGCTTTAAATGTTAATTCAGCGATTTTTACGTACTATTTTTAATATACGTTTTCTCTGAGAATACTGGAGAGGATATGACACGAGAACTCGAGGAATCTACATATGTTTCGCAAGGACAAGTCTCCGAATCGTCACGTAGGAATGCTCAAGAAAATGGTAAAAAAAATGGTCTAAAATATAGACAAAAAATAGTTCTTCAACACGTTAAATTTCATACGAGAAACGGAATGATCAGAGACGGATCCAGAATAACAAAGGAGAACACATTGAGCCTCTAACACGCCGGACTCCGTGCAAGAACGTTCAAGTAAAAAGACATACCGAGCACACTAAAAAGTAGATCCCCGTGACCAACTAAAATTCTTACGAGAATCTCCGGGCGAAAGTGACCGAGAAGAATAGAAAGTACCAAAAAAACTGCGAGGATCTAAATTTCCACAAGAAGCTCCGATCAAAAACCGAAGATGGCTCGGAGTTTTCGGTTCCCGCGAATTATCGTCTCGGACGTTTCTGCGATCACTCCGGATAGAATGAAGTCGCGAGATGCGTGTTCACTCACCGTCGTCATCTTCTCGAGGATGGGCTAATCGGAGCTGGACGAAGCACGCGGACCCGGCGTCTAGTCTCCCGGTGTCTCTTCCGGTGGAAATGAAAGTCGAGAGTGGTACCAGGTGGTCAGCGTCCGAACGAAGAGGAGTCGTAGTCACGAGTCACGAGTTTACAGCGGAATCGAGTAGAGTCGAGTGGTTTGGCGGGGATCTTTTCACGATTCTGTCTCGTCCGACGAAGAGAGAGGGGGTTGGTTTGGTACCGCGGGAGCCTCTGAGTTTGGAGGTCAGAGGGCGAGTGATTGGTGGAGCTTGCGCGAGCCACATTTATACTGCAACCACTCGCCCCTCTTCGACGGCGTTCTTCTGTGCCACCAAGAGGCCCCCTCCCCCCTGTACCCGCCCGGACCCGCTGTACCCACCACCGACGTGTTCCTCCTCCACGTTGTTAACGGCCGCCCCGTGTATGTTCTACACCCTTTCCCTCACTCCCTCTCTCTCTCTCTCTCTCTTCTTTTACCCTCTGTGTTTCTCTTTCCGTCGCTCCCCGTTACGTCATTGGAGCGAGTCTCCACCCCGGAACGATGAGATCACAGAAACCACGTCGATGGAACCGCGACAACCGCCAAGAAAAACTGCTTTCGGCAGCCCCTTACATAGATTCATGAATGAAAGTTCGTGAATGGAGCCACGCCACCAGCCTGTAGCCCAGTTCGGCCATCCCACGAGCACTTTCTCTCGTTTGCTTTTACCATCGAACGATCGACTTGCGCGTCGCCGATTTTTCTACCAGCCGCCAAGCGCGTCACCGATTCTCCGCTGATCGACCGATCTCTCGCTGCATGTTGCTCGAATTTCGGAGACTTCTGAGAGGAGGGCGATGGTGAGTTCTGTTTGATTATATTGAATTTCTGCTCTTTCGGCGCGTCTCCCCATTTCGGTCCGGAGACAACGGTCTCGGACTGTCTGGTCCTTCGGTGTCGATTTTCAAGAGATTGTTCAACCCTTTAACATCGTGAAAATCCCGTGAAAATTCTGTTTATTTAAATATCTCGCAACGCAAATCGATGTCCAACCGTGGCGAGAAAAAACAAATACAACACGAAGCAAGGATATAAATTGAATTTGAAAAATTGGGTTGGAACAGTTGCGAGCACTGCGGTGTCTAGAATTGACCCGGGTCAATCAATCTTGGAACCCAGCAAACCGAATTGTTCGCCATTCTTGTCAAGCTTTCCGCCGATTTAACGCTAAACCTACCGCGGTCGAACGAACGGTTTCACATTTTACAATTACTGAAATCGCAAAGAGCTGCCTTCGTGGGGGGTTGTTGATAGAAGTTTGAAAATCGAGACGAATCGTTGAGTAACGACTGGTGAACCGAACGGTTCGTGCGAAAAATCAAGGACCCCATTTTTCCCCCGAAAAAGTCAAGCACGTCGTTCACTGGAGAAGTGACCAGACACCTTCGAGAGCCTGGTATAATTGTAGTGATTGCACCCGTACAATGTTGTCGCTCGTTAACTCTTCTCACAGAGATATTGATTTTTTTTTTTGGAACTCTATCCACGGATTCCATACGATCAACTTTCCTTCTCACGATTGTATTGTAAATGCATATATGTATGTTGCCGTTTCACGATGTTTATGTGCTAGAGCATGAATGTGCGTATACACATTCATACTCGCGGATGAAAATACCCTATGAGCTATTTTATTGACTTGCACAAATTCGCAATATCAACCGTGACGTCATCGAGGCACCTCCATCAACGAGCTCTCTCTCTCTCTCTCGATTTCCGAACAGAGAAAGATTCAATGGTTTACAATATTTTTCCCCAGACTGAAGATGCGATTCCGTTCATGACGTCATTGCGGCTGTTCCATCAACGCGCCCTTCCAATTTCCGAACATGAGAAGCTGCAATAACGCAATCGAACTGGAACATTTAATTTAATAAACAAGCCTTCATTTTTCCAAATGTTTTTACGCACGACGCCACAAATGCGAACAAACAATCGTTCAATTATCCGCAGCTGTTCTCCATCATAACTTCGGTCTACCCGTAGTTTTCCGTTCTCTAACGAACAACAATGATCGCCGGTACACGACGGCATGAATTTTTCCATAACATTTCGAGCTAGCCCTCCGGTCGCGCCCTCCGCCGCTGATGGATTGATGTTACAGCGTACAGTTATCAACCGAATTAAAAGGACAACGTGTGCGCGCTCTCGAGCAGCGTCGCAACTCGCGGATTCTCGTTGCCGATGATTGAAGGGAAAAGTTGCTGGCGTGAGAGAGCATAGTTTGACATCGGGAAGATAGTCTTCGGGCACAATGCGTGTAGCCGAGCGTCGCAGGAATGCTCGTTGTTGTAAATGATTACGCCTGCGAGCCCTGCTCACCAGGATAATGTTCGTCCTACACGGAACATCAGCGAACGTCTCTTATTTTGCATCCGCGGGCGAGAAACATCTTTAAAAAAAAAGATTATTCCACGCGATTCTTCGCGGCCGCTGCAACGAATTTCTTCAGAACAATCCCACGTGACTCGCGTATTTGACGCGTTTACGAGCGAAATTAGTAGATAGGTGAAATTTCAAGCAGTAAGCAGATTATTTGATTAGAGTTTATTCGGCGTAATTGAAATTTTCAAAGAAACTTCCGTGCGAGAATAAGTATGATTACAAACGTGGAACTTTGAATAAAGATTACCTAATGATTGTTAGTTCCAATGGCGACAGCTGTTTCACATTGCGTAATAATTTCGCGAAGGACCCACGATTTAGAGGACCGTAGGAAATACATGCGTTAAATGGTCCACTATGCGAGATATCCTTTCGCCAGAACCATAAATGTTTCGCACCGAAACGCCATCAGAGAGGTAGAGCTCCGTTTTTTTTTTTATGGAAAAGAGAAGAGATATTGTGAAGGTTACTTCGGTAATCTTTGGGAACGGCTGCGATTGATTTTCGGAGCATTCGTACGTACTCCAGAGCATTGTGTTTCGGTGTATTAAGATCGTTTCGGATTCGCTTGAGTGAAAGAGACCTTCTCCTACTTTATTTCCCTCCGTTGCATAGCACCATCCAGCGGTTTCCATCCATCATCTATTAATCTAGCCGACGGTAATACATTATTTTGCTTGTTATAGAATTCAGACTCATCAATATCGTCAGAGGTACTCAGAGGAACATTCAATTTTACTTCGACATTGGAGCACGCTAATAAATGGTGCCCTAATTTTAATACCGAAATCATCTCGGGCCGTGCTCGATAGTAATTGATAAATCCTATGATAAACAGGTTGTTCGATTTTTATTGCCGAGCAAATTTTTCTTGCCCGGTTCGTTTCTCACGGACGCTCATAATGGCTTCGTTGCGTTGTATTATCTAGCTGTCCCAATTTTTGCGCGGTTTACAATAATGATAATAGCAACAGCCAGATAAAGAAAAGATGTACAGGTGTGAATAAAGACAAGAATAACTGACCTGGATACAACGAATAAAACAAGATAAAACACTAGTAAATGTTTCGAACAACATTAAGAAGGTAATGAAATAGAAGCGCGACGAGATATAGACGAAGAAGGTCTAAACAATGATAATTTTGAGCAGACGAACGAATCCCTAAGATAGAAATCCTAAACTACTGTATCTTGCAATTGATAAACAATTTCTATTTCAAGACAACATTTCAAATAATCAAATTCAGCAGCCTAACGTTAAACAAATTCGTGTACCAGATCTCAAGATAAATAAATCTCACCTGCAGCCTTTACAAGAGACAGCCTGCTGTCATCCCTGCCAGCGTCAATCCGATCGAGACTTATTCACAGCCAATAACACGCGCATCGCATTGATATCAGCATCGAGAAATACACTCGAGAAATTACCGGCGATGGTTAACGAACGTAAGAATTACAGCAGCGAGACTTTTTTTTCAGAAATAATTAACCCACAACGCGTGCGCGCGGGCCTCATTAAAACCGACAGGCAAGACTTGGCAGGCAGGTGTCTGTGTAATGCGAAAAAGCCGTCGTTCGCTTCGTCTTGGCATCTTTTCTATGAATAATACGGGAAATCCTCGTTTTCCCTTCGGTTCTCCCTTTAATTTTTCACGTGCAGAGAAACTCGCATTGTTTGCTAACACGATCCCCGCAACGGAACGTCGCCGAGGTGCGATATTAACCTACATTATGCTGCTGATCAGTGGGGTGTCGGTTTCGTGTATTCGCGTCGACTGTACAAGGATCGAATATAATTCTTGAGTTATCAGAACGATCAATTAAAAGAAAAGAAAATTAGATAGATAAAATACTCTACTTACGGAGTAAGTTGCATGAAAAAAAAAGGAACCGAATTTATTTGCACACCCAACAGATACTCCCGTTTCGCTCGTTTTCAAGCGGTGATCCGGGACGATGAAAACGTAACGAGCTTTCTTACTCTGGTCCGCCGCGGAAAAAATAACAGAACCGGACGAAGAAAGGGTAACGACCACCGCAGTCGGCGGCAATTAATTTCCAATTACCCGAGCCCCGATGCGACGGAGAAGGTGAGAAAACAGAATTGCGGAAGTACGCAAGAAATCGAGAAGAAAGCGAGCGCGCGACGTGGCCGTCGCCGCGCGTCGCTGAGGTAAAGACGACAGCCGTCGCGGCGCCTCCGCGGCCAAGGATTCGCGTAATTCAGCATTTATCACCACTACGCGACGCGCGAGACCGATTACGTCGGGAGAGAAATTGCTTCGAGTCGTTACCCTCTTCCCAGCGATACCAGTTTCGGCGTTTGCTCGCCTCAAATTAATAAACCCGCTACCGAGAATCCACAGAAATAGGTCAAGTGTGCTGCGATCACTGTACCGGCTGGTTTTGGATCGAGGAGTGTCCGTCGGGCTCAAGGCACTTTCGTCAATGACGACGGGAACTAACTTCGCCGTTTTACTCGCGGTTTCTATGTACTTTTTACGCGGGTCACCACGATCGCCGACGAGTCGAACGCGCTTCCGGAACCTGCGACGGAAGCCGTGCGCGCAAGAAGAGCGGATTGATTAACACGTTCGTTACATTCGACAGTAAATGAAATTAACACTAAACCTATCGGGCACTAAAAGCGAGAAAAATGTTTTAGCTTAGAAAAATGACGAGGCTCTATTTATTCGGAGAAATGCAATTTTTAACGCAACATGTGCTTGGATCAAGAAATTTATCGAATCAATATGTTGCTTTAACATCAACGGTCATTAGCAACACGTTACATTTCTTACAATATTTTATACATTTTTGTATCTTTGATATATTGGGCAAGACCGGCAATATGCTTCTCGGTACCTGACGGAATGGATAAGGATCTGGGCAACTTAGCATTTTTCCTTTCAGTTTCGTATTTTTGCATTCTATTACTGAATGGTTAATGTTAATTGGGACTTCAGATATATCGCAAGTCATGGTTTCTTTTTTACTTAATGGAAATGAATGGATTATTTCTGAGTGCCCAATTCTGATTCTAGAAATTGAAGTCTGGATTTTGCGATTCACTGGGCTTGGAAACTTTTGCCACTCAAAATCCGCTTCTTCGTTATGATATACAGGGTGGTCAGTTTAAATAAGAACACCTAAATATCTCTTCAGGTTATTGTGATGTAAAAATTATTTGTTACGTAATGTGCATGGTGTCAATGGACCAAATAGAGGGTCATTTTTTTCGGAGTTGTCAAGGTCATCGACATTTTTTGGTACATAACTACATTTTCTTTTTATTGCATCGTGTAACTAATATATAGTATAGTGTTAAATTAACTCCGTTTCAGGTCATTATTAGACCGTGGATTTTTCTAAAAAATTAAAGATTTAGATAGAAAGAAAAGAAAGATTAAAAGATCGGAGAATTATTTAGCGATATGAAATCAATTTCTATTGCAACCATTGATAGCATTATGACAGTATTTTTGTTCGTATTTCAGAAGAAGATATCGCGGTACTGTCTCCTGTTGATCGATCTCGCTGGAATCCGTGTAATCGAAACACGTTGTATTTATCGACGGTAACGCCAGTAGATACAGCCGATAATAAACAGACGAGCGAGTTGAACGGAGCTGGCGGGCCAAGCTAATTCCCTTGGACTGTACTCTCGCTCGAGAGTGAAAAATGTTATCCTTGAGGAGATATCAATTCACTTTTTCGACCGTTTTTCTCGCTTCACGGTCGCTTTCTTGTCTCCGTCAGCGATTGCCGCGCGGTCTAATAGGATTAACAGTCTACATATTTCGAAATCGATGGGACCAGGAGATGGACCGGCGTCACGGTATTATGAAGTTACGGGAAAATCAGATTTAGGAGGCGTTTTGTCGTTTCAATTGGTAACAACCGGTGGTTGTTGATTGCGAGACGATGCACGGAGAATCCACGATCGGTTCTCGCTTTCAGTATAGCTGTACCATTATGATTGTTCAGAATAATATTATCGAACGGAACGGGCAATATTTACACCTCTTCGAAAGATTAACCGAGCGAAGTAAAGATTGTTTTCGCGCGATAAAACTATTTGGTCAAGCCGAGTCTATTAAAATCCCCTACGCGTTTCCCTTTGTCCCTTCTAATATTGTTTCTTGAAAAATTGAATGGAGCAGGGAACGATGTCGGGAAAACAGTCTATAGTTTCTGGAAGACGCGAATCCGATGAAACTGAGCATTTTATGCAGCCAATTTGCTCGTGGACCCGCAGGTCAGCGCTAAATGTGAACCTCTGAATTTTCCTCGAACGCAATTTCTTAGCGAGCTTCGTTGGATTTCTCAGTTTTCGATGTCCAGACGGTTGTTTATTCGAGGGTGGGACGGTGGATGACGCAAAATTCTATCACGATAAAAAGAAGAGGAGAGAGTGGTAGGAGGATGTTCGGTTTTCCTGCGTGTGTAGGATAGGAGCGGAATTTTTCCCGGCGCCTATACCGGTGCAGAACCGGACACGTAAATTTCGCGATTACGAGGTGTCGGGTGCGAGGCGATTGGAAAAAATCGCTCAGTTATTATCCGCGTAATGATTCCCGGCGTGCGGGTAAATAAAAAAAGAAAACGAGGCGGAACGTGACGCCGACGATTTCGAGCGAAATTATACGCTGCCGTTAACCGAGCAATTCTTCTCCCGAAGATCTATGAATGTCAGACAAGCTCGTCTCTGGGCGCCAGCAACCTACGCTCGCTCCGGCCTCTCCCTTTTAATCCCCGCGACTCCTTCTCCCGCCCTATCTTTCTCCTCGATCGGGAGGAGAACGAACAAAAAAAAAAGAAAAACGAAGAGGAGAATATTGTATTGCATTTCGTCCAGCCCCCACCGGGCAACGTGCGCGGCCATTTCTCGAAAAATCTCGAGCGAAATACGAGACCGTATACGCGGTAGAAGCAGAACTGGCTGCCAGCAAAACGAACAGTACACCGTTGAAACGGTACGACTGACGTATTAAAAAGTTCATTCGGTTTGCTGCCGCGGACGCTCGTCGGACGAACACCCCGAGCAGTTACAGCGACTCGCTGTGCACCCGAGAAACGCATTAATACCTGTTACCTTCGCTACTTTATGATAGACCCATTTAGGTTCGAAAGAAAACTCAAAATCGCGCAGGGAAACCGATACCCGAGAGAGGATTCCAGGCTTTATTCCGAATCGATTTTTCGGGGCACTTAGATTTTAGAAGAAACACGAACGCCAATACGTCAGCTCGGACAACATTGACCCGATTTTACGGGGATTCATCGGGAGAATTTTACAATGTCCTCCCGTGGGAATTCCTGAACGTTTCAGAGCTCGAATTAAAGCTGAAATATCGTGCTTTATGTTGGGTACAGATAAGTCTGAACGAAAATTCGATATCATACTGAACAATCGTAAAATCCCCATCGATATCTCCGAGAAAAATGATAGCACTTTGGAACGTTGATTCGAACTGATTTTACAATGTCATCGCGTTGAAATTTTTGAACGTTCGAGGGCTCAAATTAAAGCTGAAAGATCGTATTTCATGATAGGTATAATTAAGTCTGCAGGAGAATTCGATATCGTATCGAAAATTCGTGAAATCCCCATCTATATCTCCGAGAAAAATAATTGCATTTTGAACGATTAATTCGAACTGATTTTAAAATGTCTGCGTGGAAATTTTTGAACGTTCGAGGGCTCAAATTAAAGCTGAAAGATCGTCTTTCATGATAGGTATAGTTAAGTCTGAAGGAGAATTCGATATCGTATCGAAAATTCGTAAAATCCCTATCGATATCTGCGAGAATAATCGCATTTTGAGTGGCTGAGAGAAATCAATTTCGGAATGTATTTGCGCGGGAATTTTTGAAGTTTTGAGAGCTCAAATTAAAGCTGGAGGATCGCTGGGAACGATATGAGTGACATTTTAAAAAGTTCATTCGGTTTGCTGGCGTGGCCGGTCGTCAACGAGCATCCCGAGCAGTTTCAGCGACTCGATGTGCACCCGAGAAGCGCATTAATGCCAGTTTACCTGCGGCCGGAGCTGAACAAACTTCTGCTACATGCACAACACGGTTGGCAATCGCAACCCTCCCCCCCCCCCGCCCCTTTTAACAACTCGTAGGTTTGACTACATCGCTTCTATAGGACCACGGAAATTGGGCAACGCGTCTTCAACACTTCAACTGTTGCTTCGCCTGAAATATTTTATGAACTCGATGTAATCGATCAAATCTGAAAAATTCATTATTAAATCCGGTCGAACGGTTCTAGTGAAATATATCGAGCATTCACAAACTTCTGTTTTCTGAACTTTTCTCGAAGTTCAACGTGTAGGCTCGAAGAACTTCGTTGTCCATCACTTCGATAGCGACTGCAAGTATCAGAGAAGCGTTATGACTAGACTGCGGATCTACGTATTTATGACTAAATTAACTGGGTGAAATATAAAACAGTGAAAAGTATAAAAATCTAAGAAAATTGTTATGTCGTTTTCAACGTGAAAAGACGTATTAAGGGGTGAAATGAATTTTTATTTACTGCTTTCCACAATCGATGCAGAATATTTTTATTTTGCTTTGAAGATCCGCAGTCTAGTTATGACTGTCCGATACTTCGCCACGAGTTGTTGTGTTCGTAAAAGAAATGATTACATTAGTTTCCCGCCGAGGGGGATACATGTATTGCCGAGGGTCAATTTTTTCAGCTAATCCGGATCCGGTTGGACCACGAATCACGTTAATCTGTCGGCCGTGATTGTACAGAAAAGTTGGATAATGCAATGAACGGAAAAGGGTAGGACTCTGAATAGAGAGAAGAACGAGATGAACACGCCGCGGCGGATGACGCGCCAGGATGTTACGAAGTCGGATTTTTAGCGTGTCTTCGGAAGAATGTTTCGCTGAGAGAAGCCGTTGCCGTATCGTTTGTGGGAAATACATGTGTTTCCATAAATTTCTCACCGATTCGACGCTGCGACGTGTAAAGGGTGTTTCTCGATCGAGTCACGATTGCGCAACAATCTTTTCATCGGGATATTCCTGAAAATGGAGGGCAGGTGGAAGCCAACGAAGGACTATCAAAACGTAAGTAGCTAATCGAAATAACGATAAATTGAAGCTTCAAAAGTTTCAGTCCTAGTTCCGATCCGATTTCAGGGTACGCCGAAGATTGCGGATGTTGTGCAACTGTTAATAACAATAAAACCACGGTTACCGATAAAATTACACGCTAAACGTTCGAGATTCGCGACGAGAAGAAGACCGTGCAATACCGTGTTATTATGCGCGGCGATCGTTAAAAGCATAGGAGATTTGAAGAACCAGTCCTTTGGCCGAGATTCAAATAAAATTTGTTGTTTTCTAGTAAGTATATCTTTAAAAGCTCGGTAAGCTTTCGCGACGATGACGTAAGATTAGCAAACCTCAACAGTAATATTATAGACAGCGGATGATACGCATTTATGACAAAAATGGATACGTTAAAACGATACAGACATTAGAAGAATTTTAAAATAGTGTTCTGTTATTCTCATCCTATTAAACGTATTGACGAAGAAAATAAATTTCTATTTCACTCCAGTTTGTTGCGATTCAGGTAGAAAATATTTATTTTGCATAAAGATCCGCCGTCTAGTAATATGTAATGGGAACGTTATTTATCACTGCAATGGCTAGTTTTTATAGACATTTTTACGATCGATTTACATTAATACTCTTCATTCTTTTCACTCTTATTCTAAACGCTTCAATTTCAAATAAACGTGTATAAAAATTACTCTGATATGCTTTCAAAATTAATTACATTAGCCCTTTTTCAGTAAAAAATTAGGTGATAAGATAGTAAACGGAGTGCTCGACATCAGTTTGTTAAACAAACAGAGATAATAAATTTATCAGTGTATTGTGTGTTCGATAAATTACTATTTAATAATCGGTATCTGATAATTATATACGTGTAGAGTCTTGGAAAATTTATTGCGGATGAATTAATTTCATAAAATGCTTCGTTTGAACCACAGATATCTTGGACCACATATGTAGATACATATCACAGACTTAGGATCAGTACAGACATTGCAAGCAATGCATTTTTCTGTCCACGGTTCTGAATTACCGACTCTGTAGATAATGTTCTTGGACAATAGCGGACTCTATCGAAATGGAGCGGTCAGCTAGTGAACTACATGGCGTTGCAACACAAACGGTGTGTGTCCGAGAATGCTAATTTTACAACGTTGTCAGCTTTAAAAGTGCAATGTTGCCGCATTATATTCACACAAAAACTGTCGATGCTCGCATCGAAAGCGTTTGAGCGATCCTTTCCTGCTTGTCGGATCTGTCAAACTTCAGAGACATATTGCTTCTTAATTTAAAATGTAGAATTTTCAATCATAAACACGATTATCAAACGATCATCTGAATATTTGCTGACTTATTCAAAAACTTTTTAATTTTTTTAATTAATCTAATAAACACAATTAACTGCAACTTAAATTGTCAAAATATAGTGAATTCTTATTTGTATAGGCATAAAAATGCCTGTTTTATTAAACTTGCAAGTCGTTATTTTAAAAGACAAGAATAATAAATATGTGTGCACGCATTAAATAATTGTAAAGAAAGTAGAGCATTAGTTTAAAATATGTAAAATTATTGTAATATACTTTCTTTAATAATACGAGCAATATAACAAAATTAATTTTACTATAGTTCGTATTTTTATTATTCATTCTTCGTAAGTACTATTTTCTCTGTTCAAATATACGCGCCATATTCATGTATGAGTTCCAAATCATATTAAACATCCGTAGTAAAAATGAAGTATACGGAATATTCAGTTCTTACTAATACGCCTAAATTCGCGAATTATCGGTAACAGTGAGCGCGACACCGAAATGGTACGGGGGCTCTTAGAGCCCCCCGAAGCGTGGACAGAAAAGTCCATAAGCTGCAATGTCTGTACTAATCCTAAGTCTGTCTCAGCGTAGAGGACATTAGAAAGTTAGAAATCGGTACTTCAGATCGTGAGATTCGACAAACAGAGCCAAACAGAGCCAGCCTTACGGGAGATTGTCACTCGAATAATTCGGAGTTTTCTTACGCCCTCTAGGATATATTCCGACCGGAGTATGAAACAGAAGGCCACCGACGGCATCTCGTCGGTGCAGAAGGTCACTGTGTCCAGAATTAATTCCACTGGTGTAGGATTCTATATTATGTACATCCACCAAAGTGCGCAAGTCTGGCAGCGACGTCTAACAGCGGTTGAACGAAGTCGCTATACACACGATCGCGATCCATTCTTATATCCAGAAACTACGAAAACGGGACGCGAATAGAAGAGCGAGAGAGGAAGAACCCAGAATTTGACGGATACGGAAGGACGGTAGATACCTCGGACAGAGAAGCTCCATCGACAACGAGCGAAAGAGTGAAATAAAAGAACGGTTCAGGTTGAAGCAAGAACGACTGTACCAGGGGCTCGCTCGCCACAGTTACAGCAATATATTTGATGCGGTATCGTATTAATCGCAGTTAACGTTTCACGGTGAATACTTGAAATCTTTCTAACGTCCACGAACCCCACGTATCCCGCTTTAACATTACACTCGCTTCGTGAAAATAGCGTCGATGTTTCGGGCACATGTCACAAATATGTCGTACGCCATTGATGTTGTGATGCATGGATGAAGTGGTTATCTATTTTTGCAAACACACACTTCGAACGAACGATTCAATCGTCTGTGCGAAAATCATGTAAAATTCGTTGTTTGTTGGTGTTCGTGACCTGAACGAGTGTTATCGCAACAACTGTAATCGAGGAAAACGATCGCGTACACAAAACTACAAAAGCACTTCGTCTTCGCAAAAAGCACAGTTCTTTTAATTTATACACAATTCAGATAACATATGTATATCAGCACTCCAGGTTCTGTATTATGATAAAAATACAGATTAGAAGTTTTTATACGTTCATTGATAGATAGTGAATATAAACGGAAGTTTATTTTGTTTTCTAGACCAAAGGCAAAAAACATTTTCGTAAACTCTACACGCGTGAATTTCGCGATATTTGATTTAATTCGTGATTATTCATTGAAAATATTGTCTTAGATGCCTAACATCAAACTACAAAGCTCAGACGGAGAGGTCTTCGAAGTCGATGTTGACATTGCAAAATGCTCAGTCACCATAAAGACCATGTTGGAAGACCTTGGCATGGACGATGAAGAGGAAGAAGTTGTTCCTCTGCCAAATGTCAACTCTGCTATTCTCAAGAAAGTGTTGCAGTGGGCAAGCTACCACAAGGACGACCCACCGCCTCACGAAGATGAGGAAACTAAAGAAAAACGTACAGACGATATCAGCTCTTGGGACGCAGACTTTTTGAAGGTAAATGTCTTAGAAGTGCTGTATTTATTAAATAATATCATTACTTTCTTAATTTATCAGCGATACGGTATATTTTTAATCATCTTGCGACGATTGTCGCTTTCTGCCGTCTTAAAAACAAATTTGTTTGCAGGTCGACCAAGGAACTCTGTTTGAATTAATTCTGGCTGCTAATTATCTTGACATTAAAGGGCTTTTGGATGTAACATGCAAAACAGTTGCCAACATGATAAAGGGAAAAACACCGGATGAAATCCGAAAAACGTTCAACATTAAAAATGATTTCAGTGCAACAGAGGAGGAGCAAGTGCGCAAAGAGAATGAATGGTGTGAAGAAAAGTAGATCAACATTCGAGAGCATTAAACATTTTGTTTTACTACAGAATTCCGTCTTAATACTCTACAAATTTCTGAGCCGATGCACCGATTATTTGAAGAGAAGTTTTTTAATGGTTACTCAACTTTTGATTAATACACCAAATAGTCGTTACTTAATGCCGAAAAATTTGTGTCGATGTGTAAATGGTTTATTTATCCCGAATCTTTGTATAACGTTTAATAATACTACTTACTATGCATAGTAAACGTTACATGAATATAAATTAATCTTACTGTACCATTGTTATATTTACTTAGCATCATAAATCTGCAGTATATTTAGTATCATAGACTTGCAAAAGATCTGTTTCGTCTACTTAGAATATAAGGCCGATTTCTTTTCTTGGTGATTTAGTTCTCAATTTTTCGTTTTGTCGAACACGTTCGTGCAAATGTATGTTTTAAACGAAATTGTACACTGAATAGTCATATTAAACTATAACGAAAATTCCAGTTTCATTTATGAACATTTCTCTATGTTAACAAATTGGCGAATTACATATCTATGTACCGAGTACTATATTTTTGCTTTGTTAAAGTGAAAAGCGTGATAAGATGTCTAAAATAAATAATTGTTCATGTAATCGAAATTGAGTTTATTCCCGCGCATATTCGATTCATGGTCAATCCCAAACGTAAATAATGGATTCTTTTTCATAAAGAAATTCACACTTTTCCTCTATCGATACTATTGTTGTTCAAGTGAGAAAATATAATTCCGCATAACGGATAAATTTTAAGTAGAGATTTATTCAATAAATGTTAACGAATGTGAAATGAAAATGTTCAAACATAACCTTCGTTGCAGCCGTAGAGTGTAGGAAATGTTGCATATTTAGATGATAAGCATTGAAACAGTTCTCGATAAAAATATAAATGGAAAAGAAAAAGAACAGTTTCTTTTAGAAAGAACCTTGGATTTCTTAATATTCGGCAATGGCTAACTACGGAGCAAACGGTGAATAAATCGATTGTAACTTTAGAATTACAATATATACATAGTGACAACTTTGACCTTTGATGAGCAATCATTGCAGATGCTGTTCAGGAAAATGATTCTCCTGGTTGCAACGGGCCATCAAATGTAACACGAAAATTGCACGATATTTGCAACTGGAGTGAAATTGAAAATGTAGCGGTAGAATATCATGATTTAGACAATACAGTTTACGTAAATTATAAAGAACTTCTCGCTGCGAAAACTATGCTCTCCGATTACTTAGGATGCATAAGAGGTTGCAAATTTTTCGGTATACATTTCGATGTTCCTGAATATTGCGTGGTTTCTCTAATTCTTGGGTAAGGGATTCAACTAAGTAAATATGAATTCGAGGAGAAGAACATTCTTTAATTAAACTTCTTGTAGGATTTTAACTAGCAACCACAGTTTTGTGAACATACCGTCCAACGCGACAGAATTCGCAAAGTTAAAGGAAACTTTGCCTATACGCTACTTATTTTGCAAAGACATAATTGAAGGATGTATCGTAAAGCAATTTGCAATTCATAATAAACGTATTTACTTGATAAAATTCGAGGATATACAAAAAGAAGATAGGCTGTACTACAGAGGAGGCCATTATGCATATGCTATTACTACGTCTGGTTCAACTGGTGAACCAAAAGTTGTTAAAGTGACTCATGCTTCCATAATTCCTAATGTTCTTGACTTGAGCACAAGGTTGAACATCCGGAAACACGATAAAATTGCTCAATTTACAAGTTTCACGTTCGACCCGAGCATTATTGAAATTTTTCTGGCTCTTTCGTCTGCTGGAACATTGTTTATGCCCTCGAGGGCCCTGAAAAATAACACTGATAGGTGAATATTACTAACAAATATATACTAGGTGTTTCGGAGTAAAAAAATTAGTGGAGAAATTGCATACAAATTTTTTCGCATCATTTCGCGTTCGATCAATCGGTCCGATCAGTACTCGCCATTTCTACTTACTGTACTCGCAGAATTTTGTATATTTTTTTACGTGATCATTTTTATTTCTATAAAAAATTCTTTATTTTCAGACTCTTGAAAGAAGCTCATTCTAATAACATTTCTGTATTGCAAACGACCCCATCGGTCTTTTTGTACAGCTGGACAACTGAAAGATTAAAATCCACTATTCTGAGTGATGACACTTCCCTCAGAATTCTTCTTTTGGGTGGTGAATCTTTTCCCAAATTAGATTCACTCCTTGAAGCGAAACATCCACGTAATCATACGAGAATATACAATATTTATGGCATCACCGAGGTGTCTTGTTGGGCTAGTATTAACGAAGTTGCGATTGCAAAAGAGGAAACTGATGCACGGTGTCTGGGCCAAGCACTGTCACAAACGGTGCTGCAAGTTAGAAATGAGAAAGGGGAAGTAGTAACAAATGGCACGGGCTCCCTTTACATAGGTAATTATCATGTATATTATGTTTTCGTAATAATAAAGATGTTTATGTACTATTGCTAACTTTTATATGTTTACATGTAGGCAGTGATAGCAGAATTTGCGTGATAGACAACGAAAATATTCAAGACTTGGATCTACCAGTATTTCGTGAGAGCGGTGATACTGCCTCTGTAAGCATACTATTAAACATAATTAAATTATTATCGGCTAAAAGTAATTCTATTCTAGATCGATGGAGAGGGTACAATATTTTACGAAGGAAGAAACAACAGCATCATTAAACGATTCGGGAACAAGATCAATCTAGCAGACCTCGAAAAATTTGCATTGCAGGTGGATTTCGTTAAAAATTGCTACGCGTTATGGGACGAGAACTATCATAAGTTATATCTATGCGTGTCTACTAAGGAAAAATTGACAGATTATAGCAACACAAACGACATCATGATGGAACGCTTAAAAGAATTGCAATCCTTGTACAGACCAGATAGAATTGTTTTCATGGATCATTTCGAGTTCACCACAAGCGGAAAAATCTCTATAAAATTTTTAAAGAGGTACATAGCAGAACAGGCGGTTAATACAGCTGCTAATGTAGATATCCAAAATGCCGAACAAATTTTTAAGACCATTTGGGAGAACAGGTTAAAGCGTGGGAACAGTGGATTTGTAAAATTAGGTGGTGAGTCTATAACGGCGTTGCAACTATCGAATGCAATGTCTAAAGAAGCGAACAGAGAGTTTCCTGAATTAATTGGCATGCTTTTAAACGATGCTACCATTGATGAATGTCTCAACTATATAAAAGGAATTCTACTGAGCAGTCCCAATAATTCAAGAAACAATTCGTTTAATTATTTTTCTAATGACAATCAAACAATACCTTTGGTTGATACTGCAATTGAAAACAAGAACTCATCAAACAATATACAAGATCATGAATCCATGATCTCGGAGTGCCAAGTTTGTACATATCAATGGCATAAATGCAGAGGGAAATTAAATGCTAGCATTGCAATTAAAAATGGAGCATCTAGAACACGATGTGATGCAGTGTCGAAAATTCAGGTATTAAAGACGTGTGATTTACGCAAGTGCATAGACGCGTCGCCCACTGTTTTTCATTATTCGAAGCAAGTATAAATTAAAGCAATGATGCTATATACAAGGCATGAAGATTCAATTTGTTAATTCTCCGATATTTCATTTAGTGGAAAGACCTATGCAACGGTTGGTTCACATTCCGGATTGATAAGTACAATTCTATTGGAAGAAGAAAGCTGCTTTCCTGCATTTGTGGTGCAGTTACCTAACAGAATTGAAGCATCAGTTTTAATTCAGGATAATTTTAGGGGTATAGTAGGTAAGTTATTGTAATTAACACTAGGTTTATGAAACGTATTTTAATATTTTTAATTTACGATTATTAAGATTTTAAAGATGCATCCATAAGAAATAATTCAACAAAATGACTTCTTTGTGAGAAAATGACAAGATCAGTTTTAGTGCTCCATAAATTCAGTGTTAATCAATTTATCAATTGACTATTAATTTCACGATCCGCAGGATGTCACGACGGCAACGTGTATTGTTTAGACTTGAGAACAGGAGAAATTTTTTGGAAACACCAAACGGGAGATGTCGTAAAGTGTTCGGCAATATTTTGCGAAGAACGGAAAAATTTATTTGTTGGTTCTTACGACTGTTTTATATACTGCCTTTCTGCAAAGGTACACAAATGAAGTTTCTTTGAATTGTATCTTCGAAAGTAAACTAAAAGGATATTGATTTAGGATGGATCTGAAATTTGGAAAAAAAAGATTGGAAACGCGAGCGTCAGTGCTTCCGGTTGCTTACACTCACCATCGAATAGCGTGTTGTTCGGGGCCTTGGACGGTTTTTGCGTGGCACTGGAACAGTCTTCGGGAGAAGTGATTTGGAAACACAAATTAACAGATCCGATCTTTGTCTCGCCAGTAACGTTAAAAACCGGGCTTGCCTTATTTTGTTCTGTAACAGGAACGCTGATATGTTTCGACATCAAAGGCAATGCCAAGGTAACACTGTGTTAAAAGGGCATTAACAAGACAAGACCGTCAGATTAGAAATTTTAAAAAATTATGGAACTGGGATCGAAATCTTCATAATTTTTAGAATTTACAAACTGGAGATCTTGTCTTATAAAAAAATACTGCAATTTCATTTTGTTTCGCACCTGTTAGATGTGGCAGTACAAAATAAACGGCAATGTGTTCTCCTACATAGTGAAGCAGGATGATGCGTTCACGGGACACGAGACTATTATTCTGGCTAGTCAGAACAAAAGCGTGTACTGTTTGGAGTCCACAAATGGAAAGTTCGAGACCGAGCCCACTGTGAAATATGCATTGCATCTGGAGTCATCGGTTTTTGCTACTCCCTGGTGCGAGGGCAACATTTTGTTCGTGACGTGCACGGACGGCACTCTGTATATTTATAATTTTATAACAAAAAGACTGACAAAAACTGAGAGGCTTCCTGGTGAGGTGTTTTCGTCGCCCGTTGTTGACAATGGCACAGTTGTTGTTGGATGCCGGGATAATAATATTTATATACTGAAACTTGTGGAAGACTGAACGTGTCCTCTTCGATAGGAATACAAACCATTGAAATTAATACAATACCGTTTATTTTTTTTTCTGACGACCGTCACATTACAGTTACGTGAGTAACGCTTTAGGTAAGGTAAAGGCGGGACACGTGGCCGTACCTCCAATGGATTCGCACGTGACACGAATCCGCGGTGCGCTTATAGTTTTTTCCAAGCAAGAATGCAAGCGAATTAAAAGTTCTGAGGAACAGCCAATCACTCGGTAACAAAACATCCACGCATACATTTAATGCACACGCATATAGCGGTCCTAAAAACAATATGCATGTCCGTGTATAGTTGTCCTCTATCGATCCGCCTCCTCTCACGAGGAGCATCATCCAAACGTTAATCACCGAATTTAACACTCGGTTTGCCGGGTACTAAAATTGACTATTTAAATATTTCATAAAAATAACGCGAAACATGTCTATCTAAATTTTTATAATACGTACCTAAAGAAATAAATTTATTGAATAATTCCTTGTGGATGCATCCTTACAATCTCAATAATTGTAAATAAATTAACTTAGTATTAATAATACTTTGTACAATTATTTCACGGCCAACAATATTTCGAAAATTTGGAAAATATCCTAAGCAATACCACTTCTTATATCATTAGCCATTATCACACACTGCAACGTATCACATATATTAATTAAAAAATTATTTACTACTGTGGCAGAGTCTCCGAAACTTCTCATTCACCACATTATTTTGTTTATAAAAATCCAGGTATCCAGTTTGAGAGATAATTTCATCTTTCAAACCTGGATATATTTTTGAATATGCAACGTTTCATCGATATCAGCGATTGGCGTTTGGGTGATGTTCCTGGTCTGTCGATAATGATCATAAATACTGGACAAGGGAATAGTCTGGCCCTCAAGCTCACATAAAATAACAACGTTTCAACGACTCCACCTTCTCTATACTCCCATTCTTCTAATATCTGAGAACGAGAAAGAATATACATATATATCTATTTAATTTATATATTTATATGCTTGGCCGCTCTTTCGATCATTTCTGCCCTCCTAATATTTCAATATAGATTCTCTCCTGTAATTATCCCCAGTTACAGGCAACTGTACTTCGCAAGAGATTCGGTTTATGCTTGTGTGTTCTTTCGGTTTGCATTCCTGTAAAATGCGTGTGTCTCGAGTCTGAAACAATACCGGAACTAAATGTGCAAGAGTATGATATAGTTTTTCTACGACTAAACGCACTACCTCGACGTTTGCGTGCAGATTTTACCGGTTTTGTTAATTAATAATTCGTCTCTTGTACTATAACGTTTTACAACAATTTCGATGAACAGTTTTATCTATGCTCTTTTGATCGACAATCGAAATACGATATATCGTGTATATCCGTGAATTGATGGCAATCGTCGGTGTTGCGTTCACTCTACGAAACGCACTGGTGGTTGGTAAATGCATGGAGAACACACGAGTCGTCCTGTAACATTTATTTCGTTCCCCGTTCAGAATGTATCGAAAAATACTCAAATCACAAACGGTACAAGTTCCATTATCAACCCTTTTTCGGAATATGTCGTATCTCCGTGTATTCTAGATAGAAGAAAAAGAAAAGGAGAAAAGGAAGAAAAAGAATACGGTGTAATGTAAGGATAGCATGTAGAATGGTATTTAGACAAACTTGAAAAGGTAAATGTTCGAAATATTCCGTTCTGCCCTTGGTAGTAGTTTCTCCGCGAAAGAGAATCTAGAATTATTAGGCGTGAGTCCTATCGGCAGATCGTATCTGCCTCAAGACTCGATTAAACACCGACGCGGTCAGTCGATTACGCATTAAATTACGTTGCTCACTCTTGTTTCGTTTCATTTTTTTTCTTTCATTAAATTCAGGATGAACTATTTTTTCGTGTAACGACCAGCAGCGGCTAGCTGTCGCACGGTTACTGGTCCTCGTCGCCTAGGTCTTGTTTCACTTTCTTGAAGTCGAACTCCTCGCCGGTGGCCCGCTTGAATATGTCGAGGACGTCTAAACAGGTCGTCTCGAAGTGCGTTGTCGCGTCGTAGGTCGTCGATATAAAGATCTGACTGTTCAAACCGTCGTCGGTCGGCTCCATGTAGTCGGATACTGATATGAACTTTTGCCTGATAGGGCCGAGCAAGTCCAAGCCCGGCTTGATCTCGGCCTCCGGATTCTTCGTCTCGACCGTGGTCGACACCATGGCTATGAACCACCCTTTCGCAGCTACTTGATGAGTATGCGACACTAGGGACACGTAGATGTCCGAATTACGATTGACCTGCGGGACAAACAAATGTTCTGTAATGTCCCGTTGCGTTCTCCGTTAACTAGTATTTCCTTCGCTACACTGTGGATTTGCATTAATTGTAATGAAGATTTCGAACAAAATCTGCTTAAATTTTATTTTTTTCCCTAGTATTTCATAAACGTCAAAAAAATTCGAATCATTGTAATCGTAAAGCAAATCGTAGTGCAAGGGGTTAAAAAAAAATAAAAAGAAAGTGGACATTGTTTTTGGTAAAGAGAAAAATTGCAAACATAGAAATAACAAATTCTCGTACTTGTTTCTGAGGAATAATGATTTGCGTCGACAGAGCGTCTCCTGTGTTCGGTATGGGGTGGTCTAAGAGGCAAATGCATCTTATGACCTGACCCACTTTCTTCACGCGATCAGGTACGTACGTAGGATCACAAAAGACCTGTTTGCACTGAGCTACCTCGTCTCCGGAACGTACACCGACGACCTACAAAAGAAAAATCGATAATCAACGGTCAATTTCGTTGTACATGTTGCGGTCGGCTCGTAAACATCGTCTCGTGGATACTTACCCTTCCGTTTTTAACGACGATTTCGTCGATCGGCTTGTCCAGCATATACGTTCCACCGTAAATTGCGCTAAGCCGGGCGAAGCCTTGAGGAAGCTCACCCAGACCGTACATGGGGTACAGATACGGTGATTTTCCATAACGCGCTAAACTATCGCTGTACAGTTTAATTCTTCTTATAGTAGTAATTGCACGTTGGCCTATATATTCGTCGTCCCTGAAACCGCCAGACGTCCCATTAGAAGAATGAAACGAAGACATTAGAGTGCATCAACCCCCACAACTAGACTGCGAATCTTTGTGCTCTTAAGCTGTAAGAAATCTGTCGATACTCCTAAATTCGTGTACCCTTTTTCTGTTTGAAATTACAGCTATCCATCTTTGCCATAAATGCATAAAATCCGCAGTCTAGCCATGACTAACCGAAGCAACGAAAGACATTTTAAACTCCCAAGTGGACTGCTAGGGCTGCCGCGGCCCTATGTTTGCAATTATACCGTCTAACATTACGAAATTATATAGGACCATCTGGTTATGCTCTGGACGCTGCAAAGGAGGATCAATTTCGAAGGCCCACTCAGGTGTCGAAAAATGCTTGACCGATTGATTCGATGTCGCCGGAATTAAATCTCGACGACCGGTTTTGTACCTATAAAGTGCTAGCGCATGACCGGTGAAGTCCTGAGTATTTTTGTCGAGGTTGAACTTGTTGTACAGCGCGCTCATATTATTGCTGAACGGGTCGAATCCGTCCCAACTGTCGGGCTTGTCCTCTTGCATGTTCTGCACCCACATCAGGAAACTACGGAACCGCCTCTTCTCGAAGATGCCCATCAGGTCGCTGGACAACGCTTCGTGCTGGTCGATGGGCACCTTTGAGATGTTCTTGGACTTGTACACGTACGATCCCTCAACGCATTTGAACTCCAGATAACGCGTCACGCCCGTATGTATCAGTAGCTTAACGAGCAACCCGTTCGCCATCAGGAACTTGGGAATTAAATCGACGTTCCAGTCGCGGCCACGACCGTAACTCTCATCCGGCGGAGGAGCCTTGAATTTCCTAGATAACACAACAAACGAAAATTAACGATAACAGTTTCCGGCTGCCGCACCCGGCTATGCAATTTATTTACCGCCATTTATGAATAACATGTCAATCTGTCGCTCTAACGTCTGACCTTTCGAGAAACGTTTCATCTCCGTGCAATTATGCAATATCTCATCCCTGCGATAGCAATACACGGCTACGCCTGTCGCGAACGCGGAAAAAATTTTGGGAAAATTCTATTCAATGGAAAAGTCGGTTTTCAGAATTTTCTCTGTGTTCAGCATAAAATAGTTCTATAAACTGTTCGAGATACCGTAATTGCAGCATAATGATACATAAAATTGAAAAATTACATTCCCGAATTAAATTATTATTATTAAATTCCCTGGGGAAGTTGAGAACCGCTGCTCCATCGTACGATTCCCCTATCGCGACGACACCGAAGGCACAATGAAGTAATCCTATCGCAAAAATTTTTTTATCAGAAAGTGGTCTGGTCTGGATACGGATTTGTTAGCAAATCAAAATGCGAGCGTACGTCGGGTTTCAGTCTGCTACATATTTACGTCGCGCGAGACGAGTAAATTCTCATCGATTTTTATCGACCGAACCGTTCAATCGGATAGCAGTATTCCGTTAAAAAATTTACAGGAACACGAACGCGCATCTTCGTTCGCGGTAGCGTGAAAACGGTGCTGTATTTCGCCGAGTAATTGTACAAAATTTGATTGCATATTTTCATCGTTCCAGTACGTATCCGAGTTTTCCCTTTACTTTCACGTTGTTTTCGAACGGTCGTTGCATCGAATTATACGGCGAGCGCAACGCAGTCGAGGGAATGGTTGCGATGGCTGGATTACTGTAGATGTGTGTTACAATTTATTGAGTACAACCGGACATTGGATCATTATCTCTCTCTCTCTCCCTTTCCGATCAGCCAGAAGCGTAATCACGCGAATGCGTTATCGCATTAATTTTTCATTTTTCTAAATTCCACAGCGCACGGATTATTTCTTCTTTATCAAATCGTCTGCTAATTAGTCTTCTCTTTTTTTCGACCGGGGAAGACAACCTTTCGAATTTTTTTTTCAGCCTATGGCATGATCCGTATAAAACTAGTGGGGGACTGTATTCTCAGAAATATCAAGACAACGAAATTTTTGTAAAATGCTTAATCCCGAATCTATACAGATACGCGAGCATATGTTCAATTCTATGGATCGAGGATGGCGTACAAGTAACGGTGCGTCGGCCGCTCTGTTACTTAATATTTTCTCTTCGTAGCTGTTCAAGCGTGAACCAGCGTGATTGTAAGTCCCGCTACACGTCATAGCTTGACGCATACGACAATAAAACTCGCCGACGATCAAAAAAAGAAAAGCGTCGTTTTTATCCGCGCCGATGGTAGGCGGCGAACCAATAATTTTGTTTGCCCGACGATTCCAACGTTGAACGGTCCGATGAATTAGTATCCCATTGCAGAGAGCGAGAGAGAGAGAGAGAGAAGATCGCTGAAGCGGGAGGGCAGAGTCAGCGTCGAGCATAGAAAAAGTGTTTTCGAAGAGAAAACAATGCGGCGTTCTTTTCGCGTTGCAAAGGAGAACGGTACTCGCACAGCCGCCGATTTTGCCACGTTCGATCGGGCGCGAGCCGTTACTTTGCCGAACTTAACTGCGGTTTCAGCTCGTTCCATGAAAATAAAACCGCATTTCGCGAAATCTGCGTTTTAAAACGCGACGAACAACGACGTAAAAATTCCTCTTATAAACACCAGAACTTTCCTTTCCGAATTAGCCGAGGTCGCCCTAAAATTCGCAGGGAACCTTGAAAGTATTGACTGAAATACTTTCAGTCAGATCCGCGTGCGAGAAAAGTTTCGTTGGCAGCGAATAGCTGATTAAAGGTAGAATTGTTTCGGCTTCGAAATATAGGCAAAGACGGCTCCTTGGTCAAAGGGTGGTGCAGGCCCACTGGGATTTCGGGAATTGGCAATCAATATCCAGCGAACGTAGCAAGCTAGGCGGCTAGAATATCGCGGAATCCCGGAGGTCTGGAGACGCGGGAGGTCCGCGTTGTTCGTTAAATAGAAAACAAGAAAAATTAGTTGGGCGAAAATTGGAATTCGACGTGGAATGGCTCGCGGTTGACGGGGCGGGCCCCTCCCCCCGGGTTCGTATCGAGTGGCATTCTAGCCAACCTTGTGGAATCGTTTGGAGAAAGGGATGGGATGGAATGGGATGGGTCGGGATGCAGCCGCACGGCAACGACGCATTATCGCGGGTGACGGTATACGTCACGGTTCGTCTCACGGACACGCTCGACGGAGAAACTCGGCCGCGGGCGAGAGCGACGCGCGATCCTGTGTCCCCTGTGAGAGAGAACAGGCGGACGAGTTGGGGAAAAAAAATCAATATTTAAGACGAGCCATCGCATCGTGCGTGGACGAGGATAATCGGCGGTCCGGCACGCCGGCGGATCTCGTTGCGATCCGGCCTTAAATAAAAGCGATCGCGGCCCGAGACGACGCACGCTCGTCCGGCGGCCGCGACGCGTCGCGCGGCGATTTCCGTGACACTTACGCGAACAAATCCTCCAGCGGTGTAATGGAGGCAGACTCGCCGCCGTAGTACTTGTTGCGATCGACGTGGAGCACCTTCTTCCCGCTGACCGACAGCATACCGGAGAGTATGCACTCCTTGAGCCCGGTGCCCAGCACGATCGCGTCGTATTCTTCATTCATGTCGCCGGATCGAGGAAGCGAGCCACACGATCACCGAACCAACCGAACGCACGCGAAACTAGCCGCGATCCCACCAGTCCCTTCCTCCTTCCTGCCTATTCTCGAGACTCTGTGTCGTCGAGAACACGGAATCCCAAACGAAAACGATCGAGCACGCACAGGGCCACGCGACTGCCAACTCGCACGACTATTATGCCGGAACGGAAGACCTCGTTCTCTCGCTCTCGCTGCTGGCTACCGATGACGGAGCTGCCGATGAAACGATAGTGGTGCTGCTACCGCTGGTGGAGCTACTGCCGCATCCGACTCTCCCTAGGCGGCTCGCGGTTCCCCACCAGTTCAAATGTCGATCGACGTCGTGAAATTCCGTCGCGTTATTCGATCTTTTTATATACGATTTATTACGTTAGAGTCATTCTTACGTTATATATGATTGCTATATGAATTGTTTTATCCGTACCGGTGGAACAGGAAAATTTATGTCCCGCTGTTCGAAGCGTAAAGATGTCCTCGTTCGTTGATACGCAACATTATTGCGGTCTAGTAATAATGGCGTTTTTATCTAGAAATTTAGCAAAGTGTAACGATAGGTAATAATCACAAGAATAAGAATATACGAGACAAAACACTGAATGTTGACGATGTCAATGAATTGTTGATTACCATGGTCAACGGTCAAGTTCAACTCTCTGTTAGGAGAATCTGCGAATTCATTCTTCGCGCGTTGCTTTGCCGGATCGCATTAACCGTAATTACGCCGCGTTAATTGCGGTCATAATCGCGGAATGACATTCGAAAATCGAGGAACGCGCAGTCTAGGAACTTTTCGTTGCCGCTGTTGGACAGAGTTCAATGGCGTGGAGTATCATACTATATAGATGCGAATCCTAAGTCGAAATTTTTTATGTTAGCTTCTCTAAATTGGATAAATACGATTCTCAATGTTTACGCGACGTTGCCGTATCCGTGAGAAGGAGGAAGAAAAGGTTGCACGGGAAACGTTGGAAAACGTGGCAAAATTTGGAATGATACAAGCACAATATTCAATAAATACCACAGACGAGGTATAAGGATAGACCTATCATCCAATGCATTTTTTTGTCACACGTTTTTGGGGTCACGTAACCCCATTACCATTTTAGTGTCACATCCTGTATTACCAACTGGAACTTACATACACTGACAGCGCTCTTAGCGGTAGGAATTAAAATTAAAAATAGCTATACTGCAATCCCGCGAAGATACAAAATATTGTTATCTAAAATGCCTCAAGAATATCAAATACTACTTTCGATTATGATTAGTCTGGTTTAGGTTTTATTGGTATGGACTTATAGTATCGTAGGTAATTAATAAATGTAGAATGCTGACATTACTCATTCTATAATTGCTTGGAAAACAATTACTTTTTACTGTAGAATGTCATTACGCTCTTATTGTCGTTGAATCATACGGAACGTGACATTGCAAAATGCTATAGAAGGGAATAGGTTTGAAATAATCATGGATATTAATTTACAAGATCTTTATTGAAAATCTTTCAATACATTTATTGTTACATCTATCATGTCTTACATTCTAGGATACAATATTTACAATTCTAAGTGTGCAGCTATTAGCTCGATATTATCCACTATTTGTAAGATACTAGAAGTTCTTACAAATAGAGGATAATAGCGATTGCCCAGGTCTCACCACGAGGAGGTTGCTGCACAAGAGACCCGGGAAGGGAGCCAGAACGAATGCAATATTCCTTCTGGCTCCCTTTCCTAACAACGACGAACTTATACTAACGTAGTAACGCAATATGTCGAGTAATTATTGCGGGGAAAAAGGTGTGAATCGGAGAAGAAGTCTCCGATCCACGGGGGAGCAAAGACGAATCAGGCAGAAGGCTCTGATTCTTTGAAAAAGAGAAACAAGAACGAACCAGAGCAGAAGGCTCTGGTCCGAGGGTGACGCGAACGCGTACAATGCTTGCAGCCAAACTCCAGTCAGCACCGATACCCAACATGAACTCAAGAAGAGCGATGACCAAGAGAAAAGCTCGCACGGTGTCCCATTTACTCCAGTTACCACCTGTTACCAAGCAACTTACGTTGAGGTAACTCGGGCGGAATTACGACAGAGAGGACTTTTCACTTACACAGTGTAACACGGCGAACAGATCGCTCAGCCATCCACTCTCAATGAATTGACGTTGAATACCGATACCAACTGGATTGGTACATACAAGCAAGGTCCGACACAGCAGAAGGCTGTGTCGGAGTCAAAACAACGAGTCGAGCAAAGTGAAGTTAGATTAAATGAAATTAAACTAAATGAAATGAAAAGAAATTAAATTAAGTGAAGTTAAGGCAATAATTACTCGACATATTTACAACGACGATATACAATCTTATAACGCAAGCACGCAAGCCGAGCAATTATTGTCGCAAAAAAACTAAATCAACTAAGAGGGAAGAATCAAAACAGAAGGCTTTGATTCGCAAAGAAAAAACATCAACCAGAGCAGAAGGCTCTGGTTCAAGGGTGACGCTAAGACAATAATTCCTCGGCAAATATAACTAACATAAATATACGCAGTCTTCCTGATGTATTCTCTTCGTTGAGGTGTCCTCTGCGTTCGTTGTATCTTGACCGACTGCTCAACACAATACATGACCCCGCACACGAGTTCGAATACGACAAGAAACGCAACAAAACTAAAAGTGCGAATCTAACCAGCTCACGAGAGCCAAGTTAACCCTGCACACGAGTACAACCTACCTACCACGCACACGAGCGCAAATCTAACCAGCTCACGAGAGCCAAGTTAACCCTGCACACGAGTACAGCCTACAAAACCCCGCACACGAGTGCGAATCTAACCAGCTCACGAGAGCCAAGTTGACCCTGCACACGAGGAGAGCCTACAAAACCCCGCACACGAGTGCGAATCTAACCAGCTCACGAGAGCCAAACTAACCCCGCACTCGAGTGCGGCCTATAGGCGCTTCGGGAGCCCCGGGGACGCTACACCCCGTACTCACTCACGGTTTCCCCAGCCGTGAGTGAGCCCCTGAGGGATCTCTGATCGGAGGAATACCAATTTTCAATCAGAAATATAAATTTCTAGAACAGGAACTTCCGAAATTTCGGAAGCAAACTTCAATTAGAAAGCGACCAGTAAAAACAACGATGATGAAGATGATGTGAAGACGATGATGAAGTGATGAGGAGGAACTATAAACCCCGTACACGGGTACGGCCTACATACCCCGCACACGAGTGCGAATCTAACCAGCTCACGAGAGCCAAGCTAACCCCGTACATGAGTACGGCCTGCCTATCACGCACACGAGTGCAAAACTAACCAGCTCACGAGAGCCAACCTAACACCAGCTCACGAGAGCCAAGCGAACCCCGCACACGAGTGCGGCCTATAGGCGCTAAATGTCGATGTCCGTTGAATTAACAGTTGAAGAACCGTTGAAGGTGGGCCAAGGGTAATCAACAAAACCATTGTAATACCCTTGGCCCACCCTGTGCTACAAAGCAGAAAATAAATCCTCACAAAGTAAACCATCACAAATAAATAAAAAGAAATTGCCAAACTCACCAAACTGGACAGTCAGCTACTGGACAGCTACTGGACAGCCACTGGACAGCCACTGGTCACTCACTAATCACTCGCGATCACTCGCGTTCACTCAGTCGGACCGCTTCCGCCCGAGTCCCGGGCCCGACTGACTGACTGACTGAGAGTGCTCGCCGAGTTCAGGCGCAGCTGCGCAGCGACGCGGAACTCTCCCCACTCCATCTATTTCCACTCCGGCGATTTCGATCGCCGTGATAGTAATTATTGCTAAATTTATTATCTATGGCTGTTTAATGTTTATAACAATTCCTTTTACCAACTATGCCGACAAACACTCCCTTGACCACCTGGCCATCTAATTTTTTAGTGTTAATAGGTAGTAGAACCCGAGGTACAGAATAACTTTTAAACCATGAATATTTTCACGAATTAATTTATTGAACACAATACACTAATACATTTATTATTTCGAATTGGCTAACATTTATAACAATTCCTTCTGTCAACGATGCCGACACACACTTCCTTGACCACCTTGCCATCTAATTTTTTAGTAAAAATTTTTAATAGGACTCGAGATACAGAATTGCTTTTAAATTAATTAATTGAACACAATACACTGATTTTATTATTTTGAACTGGTTAATATTTATAACAATTCCTTTTGCCAACTATATCGACAAGCAGTCCCTTGACCATCTTGCCATCTAATTTTTTATTCTAATTTTTTTATCTTTAAGACATTTCCGGTCCCACAGATCGATTCTTGGAACAATTATGTATAAGAACAAGTGTAAGGAAATAATGCTTGTCCATGAAATATTTTTAAATTACAAATTCAATTTTCGACAACAATTATTATTTTGTTTACTATCAATGAATAAAAGTTTATTTATATAAATCGAAGAAGCATTTATTCAGCTTTAAAATAAGTATACAAGCAGGAAGTTCCTATATGTAAACAGAAATGAAATATTCAAGTTGTATTAATCATGTATTGTCTCATTTCGCTTACTTTTCCAGATTTGTGATCGTAACGTAGAAAATAGCCGAAATACGCGCTGTGCATTCACAGTAAATTGGCAACCTTGCGACGAATACTCTCGGATGTGATTTGGCAACTACGCCTTCGATATCTGACAGCACCGATGAGGATATCTCGTCAGTGCTGAAAGTCAATATAATTCCTAAACTTACCACCCCAAATCGTAGAGGGCATACCAAAACATTTGATTTTTTTAACAGTCGGTATTTCAGAACATGTGACACGAAGTCCCATATGATGATAGGTCAATCCTTATACCTCGTCTGTGGTATGGAGTTCTAGAGTTATACAGGGTATTCCAAGTTTTTCTCAATAAATTAAATTTGTTCCTTCGAGTCAATATAAAGCGAAAATAAAAAGAATTGAAAAATTTCGATTTCGGCTTCGTTTCCAAATTACTAACGACAAAAGTTCTTTCTTATCCGCAAATAGTATTTCGTTGGCAGGACGGAACTGAAGTCGTCGTTTGCGTGCCGCTATTGGTCGACTTTGGTCGTCGATAACTCAAAAACGAGTCCGAAATCATAATTTTTTTTATTCTTGATTTCGATTTTTCTCGCACCTGTTTTGGGGCATCCAGTAAACAATGTAACTGGTCACAGTCAGTAATATTGCACGGTGTTTTCGCGCATGCGTGTCCAAATGCACGAACATGTCTACGTGCCAAGTTCGTGGGGAAGGAGAACGTAGCGGAAGAGTTATGTCTTGTATGAACGTACATATTAAATTTTAATATAACATACGCATGTTATATATTCATATTTCTCAATCGAATAAAAGAAACATTTCGCGAAATTATGCTGGGTGACCAAGGTACCCCATCTTGGCCTAAACTTTTACATTACCCATGCTAAAAATCGTTGCGCATGCGCCAAAAAACCATGCGATAACTCATCAGCGGAGGCGCACGCGCGCCGGGACTGGTGCGCGAAAAGCGCGGCAGTTTCGCCTCTGCGAGACGTTCCGCGTCCACGGAATAGAATGGCGCCGACAGATGGCGTCCGCGTTGTTTCTCGCGGCGACGGTTGGTGGTCCGGCCGATACGAATTGTCAGTACGTGCACGGCGATAAGCTGACACGGTTTCGAGTCGCAGGTCGCAGTTGGTCGTCGTCCGAATGTACAAAAGGAGCCTCGCGCGGGCTCCTCGAAGCGACATCGCGCTTCGTGCGGATCCGTTCGCGTCGGTTGTCCGTAACGTGCCGCGGTAATGTGCGGTGGCGAGACCAGTTTCCCGGGAGGTATGCACTGAGTGGACACTCGAGAGCGAGCGACCGTGCGCTCCGTTATTTTCCCTGTCAAAAGGGAGACACGCGAAAGTTACCGGTGAGATTTTTCGTGCTCAACTCCGCGCATACGTACACACACGCATGCAAGTATTATAGATACACACACCACACACAGGCGGCTCGCGGTTTTCCCCACTAGCCACTGCTCTCGCGTACGATTGTCCAAGTGGGGTGAGCGCATCCGAGACGCTCTTCAGAGTTCGAAGACACCGTGGGGGATAACACCGCCACCCCTCGTGCCTCCTCGACCATTACCAAGGCCACGTGGACCACGTTGGGAGCCTGGACAAAATGTGAGCACCCTTTATCCACGCCTCTACAACCGTAATATTTGTGAAACTTCTCCATCGCGCGTAAACGAAACAGAAAACCACCTTGCATGCTCAACTTCGGACTTACAATGTAGCGTAACTCTCGTTACAATTAGAGTTACAGTTCGTTAGTTATCGAATTACACGTTGCCTTCGCCCCGAAATGGAAAATAAGGGCTTCCCTACCGACGTAGAATGGTAGAAAAATAATTTATGGGGTTGTAAGCGTGCTGGCTGTTCTGGATGGGGACCGTGAAGGCTTCTTTACCGACGTGGAAGGGAAATAAGTAATTTACAGGGTCAAACGTCGGCGCGTTTAACCCGTTTAATCAAGGATGGCAAGTGCGAGACGTTCGCGTTCGCTCGGAACAACTGGCAAGAACCTAGATTTTTTATTTGTAACATAAATTTGATTCTCTTGTGCTTCTCGATGTGTATGTTCCGATTCGTTGTACTGTAATTTAACGCTTTCGCGAGTGCTCGCAAATCGAGAACTCCCCCGGTCAACAGGTTAGCGGTAAAATATCGAGCACACGTGAAAATCGAGATTAAAATCCGAACGTGCAACGGGGCCAGGCCGCGAAGATTAAGCCGATTGATATCGCGGAACACGCGCAGGGGGGCCGCATTATTTATGCGTCGAAATTGAGTCGCTGAGTTCCATGGCTCGAATGTTATTTTCTCGGGGACGTTGTTAGCGAGCAATTCAATCTCTCGTTTTAGTTTGCTCGTCCCGAAATCTTGAGTAACTCGAACACGAACTTACACTGTTCGGAGGCATGAAACGAGGGACGGAATTATTTATAACTATTGGTATACACCGATGATATGCACAGCCAGACTACCTGGACTTTATGGCACCTTAAGTATATAAGGACGAACGAAAGAAAGAAAGAGCAGCAGGCTAACGGATCACTACTTTAACACAAGCCACAGTCGAAATAAACGATTATATTTTTAGTTACATAAAGTGTGTTTATTTCTCAAACTCCAACAATAACGGAATTAATTGTTGTGGCTACGTCATAATTTCGAGAAATCGGGCTCCGTTGTTATTTGTTTGTGGCGTAATTACAGTCGTAGTCGTATCGCGAGCAACGCGTCGATTATCGCTGGACCAAGCGCCTTAACGAGGATTGCGCGTTACTCCACGCACGGTGAATAAGATGCAAATTGAAATCTCGTCGGGAATGAAGGAGTTGCCACGAGCCTCTGTCGTTTCTTTTTCACTTGGCACCGTTTGTATGGAACGGTGAACGTGGAACGTTTACGGTACCACCGTGTCGTGGAATTCTGATTGATCTCCCGACGGTTTTATGCAACGTCGCGTACCAACTTCTGTTTCACGAGTATACTCATTTATTCAAACAAGAACGCAGAGGACGTGTCCGAAACAAGACTTGCCAATATTTTTATCTGGTGAAACACAACGAATTTGTATCGAGCAGATTCTGTTCCGAACGTTCGTCGCAAGCCTGACTCGATGTTAAAAGCCACCCGTGTAGCCCTTATTGGATTTTCTGTGTCGAACATTTTCCTATAGACAGTCCACGAGACGTTCGCTAAACGCTCTTCTTTCTTCGGGCTATCTCGTTACCGTTTCGCTACAACAGTTCCACGCTTCCGCATTTAAATGAGACTTTCTCGTCATAATTAAGAGCCAGTCGTGAAACGCTCGGGATATGCCCCTTGGAAAAAATTGCTCGATCATTTTGCAGCGAATCATTTTAAGAAAGTCCAACAGAACTTTTTCACAGAAAGAAATAAAGCACAAAATTCCACGAGAGCAGATGCATTCTCGAGCGAAACATATTTTTATCATATTTTTGCATAAGCTGCGGATTCCGGTCCCCGGATTCACCGATCCGATTTTCGCGCTCGATCGGACTCGCAGCTTTCGCGAACGTGTGTCCGAGGGGGTCGAAGGTTACCGGCCCGGAATGGGTCGTGGTTTTGCGTCTCGTTTTGCAGGACTGTTTCCTCGAGAACGGTGGTCGCTTTGGTCTCGGTCCGCGACCATGAAACCGGTTACGTTCGCCGCGATCGAGCCTTCTCGTAGAGACTCTCCTAGACTCGTAGCACACGGGAAGAGGAAAGATCCTTGCGGAAAAATAGAAACGGGGTCTCGGAGAGCGAGGCTGCGTGTCCCTGTTCTCTGTGTTCGTTGTCCAGAAGGCCGTTCGTGAGAGGCTCTGTTGGTTAAATTGCATAAGCATAACCAGCGAGACGCGCATCGAGTGGTGGTGCTTCGACGCGAGTCAAGTTCACGCGGCACGCGATGCATCCACGGTAAAGCGTTTCGAACTTGAACTTTTCCTTCTGCTAGGAAAATACTCGGCCGAGTGCCACGTTACCTGGCTCGAACAACGCCGGTATCAATTTCATAGCTGGATACATGTCGGAGCGAAAGGAGCCTAATTGCGACCAGCGTCCGGATCGAAGCACCGTGGATCTTCAGAGCGGAGGGTACTTGCAGTGGTTTTAGTAAACTGCGCATTTTATACGTTTAATCCTCAGAGTTCAAGCATTCTTATCACCATATATAACGAAGTCTCGATCTAGCTCCTATTGCCGGGTCCGAGCAGGGACAAAGATCATGAAGGAAAATTATATATTTTTATGACTGCTTCGACTGCGCCGAATGTACAGATGGACGCATGTAACCACTAGAGTGGACCATATTTTTTGACAAAAAAATTTGTTTAGTCTCATCCCCCAGCCGATTGATTAATGGGAACCCGACGCGCATCAAATTTGGAAATTTGAAAATTTGAAAACTTGAAAATTTCAAATTTGATGCGCGTTAGTTTCCCATGATACAATCGGCCCCAAATTTTTTCCAGATCATTTTTTCGACACTTGTCACAATTCTGGGGGATGGGACTAAAAGAACTTTGCAAAATAATTTTCGCCAAGTATAGCTAAGCGTCACCCTATCAAACACGAACTGCGCGGCCGCAAACTTACTCCATACTGTGGGATCAGGACCCCCCAGACCAACAAAATACCGTACGGAGATTAGGAATAATGGGAGGGTTCCGTAGGTGAGCGTGTTAGCCGATCGGTTACCAGCAGAAAGGCCGGGGTTCGATTCCCGCTGGCGCGGCGGTTCCCTCATTTTTCCTAAAATCCTACAATACCGTAGATTAAACTAGGTCCGAGCCTCTCGTGCTCCGAGAGTCGATGACGTAGAATCGGCTACCCCCACTGTCGCGCTCTGCGTGCCGGTGCGGACAGGACTCGCGCTGGCCGGCCGAGTGGGGGTAGCCAATTCAACGTCATCGACTCTCGGAGCACCGGTTGTCCATGCCACAATTCAACAATTAGATACAGTTGAAATTATATCGTGTTTAGTGTCGTTTTAATCAGAAAAATACCAGAAATAAGTTGCTGAAAGTCCCATATGCCCCTCAGTCGAAGGGATAGGCGAAGGTTCTTATATCGTGGGGCTCTGAGGGAGCTAGATCGCGACTTTACCGTAATTGTGTTCAGAATAAAAAAGATGTTTTTGAAGATACTTCTTGGCAAAACAGAAAGCTCAGAATAGGTTATGGCTCTTGGCGCAATCAAATATTCCCGCGTATTCGGGTCAAGCCGATAAAACAAGCAGAGACCTTAGAATCGAGTTTCCCGGGCGGACTCCTCTCGCTCTTGAAATTTTTAAGATCGTTCGACACGTTATCGGCGTGTGCCGAGCAATTGATAGAAGTTCGTAGTGTCGGTTCGAGCGGAATGATTGCGCTAGCCGTGTTCCGTGCGGTAATGGCTCGTTATCGTTCCCGAGGAGCCAACCCTGCCGATTAGGGCCGTCGATATTCGCACGACCCACTTCCGTCCCTCGGCGTTGCTACCCTTGATATTGTCCGTTTACATTAGAACTCGGGATTCGCGTCGGCCCGATGACTGTTATCGATCACCGACTGAATCCTCTGACCGACCCGCGTCTACACGTGACCTATGAAAGCTTTTCGGGAGCCTCTGCTCGCAATTTATTTCGCGATCGAAGATCTCATCTCCAAGAATCGGCGTCTATGCGAGCCCCTATTTTCGGATTTCTCTGTTACCACAGCGATCCCTAGATTTTTTATAGACTCCATACATCATAATTTGGATGCGGCAGTGTTGAAAAGACTGCGACAACTGTTTCCACATTTTTCTGTTGCCTTAGCCGTCTCTAGATTTTTTCGTGGGTTCTATACATCGTAATTTAGACGCGTGGGTGCTGAAAAGACTTGCCAGGTGTTAAGGACAGGGGGCAGTCATCTATGAGGACTACTAAGACTACTGTTTTTACATATTAACAAAATTTTTTCGTGAATTTTGTAGATCATCACTTAGGACTGCGGATGCTCAAAGAATATGCGCGCTGTTCAAACTGCAATTCGCTAATTATTTCATTAGGGGAGTTACGGTAAAATAAGAACTTGAAGGTGGGGGGAACGCCGTAAAAAACATTACTTACAGCTTGAATAACTATTCGGTGTAATTAGACAGCATTAAAACATCCTTTGTCACTCTCACTGTTCACACGCATCGTCATCTTAATGGTCATTCTCTCGGATGGTTTACGTTCCGTTCCTTGCGCTGCTCTTTATCTTTATCATCGACTTAACACTTCACTTTCGGGAAGCCTATCAGTCGACCTCTCGACGTCTGCACACCGTATAGAAAAGCTGCTTAACAATCATTTTTAAATAATAATCCCGAGAGGTACTGTCACGTTCTGTCGTTTGAGAGCACTTGTTGCGTCGCGATTGCAGTTTCCGATCGCATTGCGCTTTATTGTTCAACTGCTTCGAATCGAGAAAAATGCGTTCAGCTATCCTTTTGGCATCTTTAATGCTGAATGCGATGATGATAAATGCGCTCCACCTTGTCTAAATTAGTCTTAGGGTATTAACCCTATCTTGTTTTACTGTTTTAGATTTTTAAAAATTCATAAAAATCCTAGAACACGTACCGATGTCCCTGTTCTAATATGTAATCGTTGTAATGAGCATTGGAAAGAAAGAAATCGAAGAGTGAAATTTCTCCCGGGACATAAACGACTCAGGTTGCAGATGGGGGTCAATCGATCATGTTCGCTACGCAGCGAACGTTTCCAACAGTTTTCCTCGGAGTTTTTCCGCGGATCGCATGGATCTGGATTCCTCGCAGCCTACGAACCGTGTCCCGACGTCTGCCATCGTTGCAAAGTAAACACGATTAACGTAATCTTGCCGGTGCCGTTCTCCTCCGACCGATAATATTTGTCCAGCAGATAGTTGCGTCCTACCATCCATGTTTAGTTATCGGTGGTGGTGTCCGACGTGTATTCCCGTCGTCGAGACAATTGTTTGCTCTTGCTTTTCACCTCGTTTCCACGTGATCCACGCTCCCCGGACGTACGCATATACACGTCGTACGACCCTCGTCGAACACGTTCCAACCTCGGCTCGCGACGTTGATTCGGATCGTTTAATCCACTTTGGCCTAATTAGCCCGACAACGCGTTGTTAGTGGCCGGTTGTGCCGAAAACGCGGGCCGATCGATTAACCTGCCGGTTCTAATGGTTTCGGGGTAATTGAACTTTTTCGTCGGCTCCCTAGGAAATTTCAGTCCCTCGAATTCGTATTCGTAACAAGCTGATTTCATCGAATATGTGTAGAGAGAAATTAGCGGAGAGATTAAAAATTTTAAAAAATTTTTCTAAATGTTTCAATAAAAGAAAGTCAAGAGTGAAATTTCGCTGTGGGCCTAAACGACGCTGGTTGCGAGGATTAACGAACTATTTAGGAGGAGAAATATACATATTTTTATATAAACCCTACCTCTCTCGTAATCGATGCAGATCATTTTTATTTTGCACAAAAATCTGCGCTCTAAAAATCTTACTTGATTCTTCCTACCGAGATTCCTTCGTGAAAGCGCTTCTCTTCCTTAGAATTTTGCACGTAATGCTGGGAAGTTGAAAATTCCAAGACGAAAGACGAATGAGATTAATCTTGCTTGAACCAGCGCCAAGCCCAAAACCGTCTCAACCATGTTAAACATCTCTCTTTACCATTCGACTAGAAAGATTCGTTTTATTCATACGGTCATTTGTAAAGCGATTCTATTATTCGTTCACAGGGGTTTCTCTTCTTTCGAGAATTTTCCTTTTCGGGCATAGAGCAATTTCTTCGCCGAGGAACACGATCAAAGGTTGTCGAACACAAAACTTGTGGAATATTCACAATTATTGACATTCGACTCGAGGCCCTCGATGTACGGATTGTAAATGTTTGATAAGAATCGGATAGGAAAGCAATTTTATCAGGTATGCTTGTGGATGGAATAAAATGTGTGTACCGAACAGGAACATCGCGAATCAAACGCGAAACACCGATGGCGATTGACAGACGGACAGACACTGATTTCATACCGCAGTATTCGACCGGTGATCAATGTTAACATAGATGCTCCATTATCGCCGATATATTAATGGCAATCGAAGACTGTTTGCGATACAAATAGCTACCCTGTTGCGCAATTGCTGAAATCGTACGATTATGAATCCCGCTCCAGTCTTATCAAGCGGCAATTAATAAAAAAAATTCACCAATTTATGTACGGAGTATGGTAAATCGACGAGTTCCGAAAATTTTTCAAATTTTTGCGGTAGTCGTGTCGGGAAATGTTGATCGTCAACGGCTAAGAGAATTTCTTTCGAAAACTATGTCTTACTAGTTGTAATACTTTGGTAAACTCGTCGGATAGGATTCGTCGGACGAAACGGCGATAGTTTGATCCGGTTGGGGCCGCTATTGGATTATTCGGTAACCTGATTAGCAGGTTTGCAATATTTTATAAAATTTCCGGAAGCACCGTCGACGCTTTTAATCCACCGGTTTCTGCGGTGTCCACTGGTTCGCAAAAAGCTTTCTCTCTCTCTCTCTCTCTCTCTGTTCCCCTCTGCGTCTGTCTGCAATCTTATTAATAGCGTATCTGTGTCGGGCAAGTGCAAGTGCACCCAGGATCGCGGACCGTTCGGCTGGAAATGCATTATGCGTTGCTTTCCCGCATATCGTGCTCGATGCGTCGCGTCGCCTTCCAACAGCTTCTCTGCGAGCCGGCTGACAGTGGCCATCGAAATTGTTAGTTTCAATCGAAAGTTGTTCGTGTATTATTGGACCGTGAAATTCGCTCGGTTGTCATCGGTGTATTCGTTTCATTTGTAACATGAATTTATACGATACGACAAAATTTTCCTATAATTTTGATTCGGTCGAATGAAAATTCGGAAAGCGAGTAATGTTTCCGTGGATTTGACTGTTTATTGGCAGAACGACGGCCCGCGGAGAGCACTGACACTCTCGTTCGATTATTTATACCTCTGCGTGAGATCCGAGGTTCAAACTTCCAATAACAAAGTTCGAATAAGAAATCTTTCAAGACGCTTCTGTTTCGCGTCAAATTGAAACTCTCGCGAATCAAATGAGAGAACTTTGTATCCAACCGGATAGGTGAAAGCCGCTAGATTTTAGAAGTTGGACGGAAATTACATATTCCCGATAATTTTGCGACACACTGTCGCGAATATTCGTAGACAGATGAGCGTCGCGAGATGTCAAAGAATATCCACATGAAAACGGTGTTTTCTCGCGTTTGTCGAGGTTGTTGTCTCCATAGAGGTGAAACGCCGATCTCGCCTCTATTTTCCGACGCAAAAGGCGAGGGAAACTCTGCAAAAGCGTGCGACAGCCTCGTCCGTGTGCATCGCAAATCCATTTCGAGCCTGCGTTCACGCGACGCAAATAATCGTTTTATTTATCGCGTGGAAAATCTGATTAGACACACGATACCGAGGCGATTCATGAGAGTGTGCCAGCGATCTAAGACGGTTTCTCGAGGAAATACCTTACGAACGATCCTTTAAAATACTCGAAATTATTGTTCCGTTCGAGTGGTTTTCGATCCATTTCCGCGTCCATGTTTACGCTTCATGCTGATTGTTGTACTTCAAATTTCATTCGATCTTCCGGTTTCTGTTTCTGTAACGGAGAACCGTGAGGATAGTGAAGAAGAATGAATAAATAAACCAGCGGGAGAGACGTTAATTTTTAACGCGGACGTGGTCCACAGGAACAAGGTGGGGGCAATCGATTGGAAACCGTTCGATTGAAATAACTGAGTCTGTCCTAGAACTAGCGGTTTCTCATGATTTCGTCTATTTACACAATTTATATAAACTGTTTGTACTCGAAGCACTTTTCCTCCAAAATTGGGACGTTTCTTTCAACCTAGAATATTTTAGTAATTTTTAGTAATTTTAAATAATTAAAAGTTGTTTTCGATAATGGCAATTTTTACTGACACCTCAGAATTACCATTCGAGTGCAAAGGCTTAGGGTAGATTGAATCCATTATTCTGATATAGTAAAGTCGCGATCTACCTACCATCGCCTGGTCCGAGCAGGGACTGAGAACGTGAAGGGAACTATTTCTTTACGACTGCGTCGACCGCACAGAACGTACAGAAAAAAATTGAGGTTGATTGGATCGTGGAAATCCGACGCGCATCAAATTTGAAATCTGAAAATTTGAAAATTTGAATATTTGAAAATTTGAAATTTGAGTATTTGAAAATTTGAAATTTGAATATTTTAAAATTTGAAATTTGAATATTTGAATATTTGAAAATTTGAATATTTGAATACTTGAATATTTGAATATTTTAAAATTTGAAATTCGAATATTTGAATACTTGAATATTTGAAAATTTGAAATATGAAATATGAAATATGAAAATTTTGTGTTTTTTATGTATCGAATTACGCAGCACGTTTACACTGCTCGGTGATTGAGGCAGATCGAGCTTGGCCCCTCGCGGGATGTCACTCAGTGGAACGGGTAGGCGAAGGGACTTAGATCGTGAAACTCTGAGGGAGCTAGATCGCCACTTTACTGTAGTTCTCTGTTATCTTAAAACACGACACATTTGTATCGTATTTGCCGCGGAATGACGATTCTTGTGCTTGCTTTTTGAACCGATAAGAACGCACACAGAGATCTTGCTTTTTTGCTAATTTACGAAGTAAGTGTTTCGATCATTCCTGACAAGTCTTGGCGATCCCGTCGATTTTTTACCAGCCCACCAATCTCTGTTACGACCTTTGCCCTCCTTCGGTACTCGTTGGCCACCACCTTCTGGCTCCCTCCGAACCACCCTAATTTTCTTGGCCGCACCACCCTTGTCAAACTTGGCCATTTTTACTCATCTCTGGCAGCGTTGCCCGTCCCGGCCAGTTTTTCCAGCCTTTCTAACCGCTCCAATTTCCTCGACCAGAGTCGTTCTCTCCTTCAGTCACGTTTCGCCGGCCACCCTGACGGTTCTCGATCATCATCGGCCAGGCTGTGTCTTGCTAGTTGGATCCTTGGACCTGAGGAATCGCGAATCTCGAAACTAGTCGATTTGATTTATACTCGAGGAGCGTCGAGTAGTTTCAAGAAGTTACATTCTAGTTCAGAGCATTGAAACGATTGATGCGTTTGCGTTTTCTTGAAGAATACACTTTCGGAAATGTGCCCTTAAAACAGTATTTCTTTTAAACCGTCGAAGTACTGCGTTGATTCTTTAATATCAGCAAGCTTCTTAGTAATTTCTTGTATGTGCGAATGACGAATATTGATACCACATAGATTTAGTCATACGCACTTAAACCAAGTCTAAATTGATTGCTTAATCTCCGCGCGCGGAATGCCTTGGGCAGTGCAAGTGGGCGTGGCCAGGCCACTCCTACCATCCCCAAAGAGCCAGGGCGTGTCACGCTGAGCCACGAGCACGCTTCTCGCAGTTCTCGAGCTGATTTCGGTACGTTTTCTGTTCGCAGATGTGCCAGCATGTCCGAAGCCGGGGCGCAGGAAGCAGCGACCGGGGAGATGGACCGGCAGGCGTCGGTTTACGTGTTCCCGGGTCCGGGTCGTCCTCAATTTGGGAGCAGCTCGCAGGCCCCGACCGGTGGGCTCGTGTCCGAAAGCTCGGCGGTCGTCGGTACAGTCGGGACAGTCGGGACGGTTGCGAACACCTGCAATTTGTTCGGGAGAGGCGACGAGGAGGACACAGGATCGTCGGAGACCTCGAGGATCAGGAGGAGGCCCCGGCCGATGACACACGCAAGATCTGCCAGCCATGGAGGAGTGCTCGCCGAGAGCCTGACGAGCTCCGGACTCCAGGGATCTTACCTGGGACCCCTTTCTGCGGTCGGTGGTGCGAGACCTTCCGCCCTCAAGAAACCAGGACACCAAAGGGCCTTCAGCCAAGGTCAGGTGGTCGAAGTTCAAGGCCACACGGTCACCGGACACAGCAGGGTCGGCTCCAGAACCGACTTCATACTACCGCCTGGACACAGGGAGGAGCCCAGGCCCACCACTGCTGGGAAGACTCCCTCTTTTCGAGGTCACTCGCGACAGGCTTCCAGGTAGACTCCTTTTCTTCGTCTTCTCCTTCAGATAGAGTCCGTGTAGGATAATTGAACTTATTTTAATTAGTTTTGAGATCAGCGAAAAGTTCGAGATTAGTAGATCCACGACAGATCTGACCAAGCGGATAAACGAGTGTTTTGAACTGTGTCCACAGATCGGAGTCGATATACACGATAAGACGTAGCGCGGAGCCACCCTGGTGGAGAAAACTTTGGTCGCGATGCTGCGGCCCCTTGCCAGAGGAACCTCGTCTCAGGACCATAGTGCCGAACCACTTGGTGCCCCCCAAGACACCGCCGAGTCAGCATCCCAATGGGAAAAGGGTGAACAATAGGTAACCTCTCGATTTATCAACTTTGACCCCTTGACTTTCACACTGAAGGGCTGGCGAACGAAAGGTTCAGCGAGTTTTCACAATATATTGCCGAAGACAAGTGTATCGGAAGACGATTCATTGAACAATTCGCAGTATATTCATGATTTTCCATTTTGTGCTACTCGGCGATTTGATCGTGTAGAAATTAGTTCTCATCGTTTGCGAACTGGACGAGTTAGCTGACTCGTAGATCATGTTGGATAGTCCTGAAGCTGAATGAAGTTCCGGATCGCTCGTTCTGCTTTCAGAGTACGCACAACGAAGTACACCATGCTGAGCTTCCTACCTCGCAACCTTCTCGAGCAATTTCACCGCGTGGCCAATCTGTATTTTATATTTATCGTTCTGCTTAATTGGGTGCCAGCCATAAACGCCTTCGGCAAGGAGGTCGCCATGATACCCGTGATCTTCGTGCTGGGCGTGACGGCGCTGAAAGATTACTTCGAGGATCGGCGGAGGCTCGCCAGCGATCGCCGCGTCAACAATTTCACCTGTCGCGTCTACGTCGGGTAAGTGGCAACCACCTTACGCGAGCAACATTTCGTTGGACGAGAACCCGTTCAATTAGCACTTTGACTGTCAATTTAGCAACCTCAGAAGTCCCGTAAAATCATGGCAATTTATCAGACGATACATGTAGTTTATTAACCTTTTTTACACATCTCACACACTGAATAAATTAGCGACAAAAGTGAATTTGTATATCTGCAGAAACGATCTATTATTTTTGTGAAAGGTGGCACTCAAAAGGTTTACAATACTAATCTAAACTATATCTTCACCGATTATTAATATTTTTCAACATAAAAATTCCACGAACCACGCGAAAGCATACTCTTTCAACCCCAAGAACAACGGTTACGAAAGGTTTACGATTTTCCTCTAGAAAAATTCTCAAAGATCGCCGATTTTCCCTACGCTAAGCAAGACTTAAGTATCGCTAGATCGTCCGTAGATCATCGATCGGATCGCGATCGATCCAGTTCTCCCGAGGCGTGTAAAAGTCCGGGAAATCGTGCGGAACGGCGGTAAACCGGTGCGGGCAATCGAGCACACGTTGTGGTTCGGTTTTCTAAAGAGCTGTTACGTTGAGAACGTTCGCCTTCGGTATTTCTAGCCTCGTTCCGGGACTTCAAAGCCGGCTGAATCGCTCCGATCGGAGGATCGTCGCGTTTTTCGGTTCTGTTTTGGTTCCAAGCCGGGGGAGTCGTTCGCGGTAAGGTAAACGCGAGTGTTTCGAGCTGCGAGGACGGCCAAAGACAACGTCCAGCTCCTATTTTCGGTTTGCCGGACGTGTGTTTCGGGAATCGCGCGTCGGCGCTCGTTCGATCCGCGGCATCCGATCGGCTTGGATCGACCGGCATGTAGGTCGATGCGCGCTGGCGAACGTTCGATCCCACGAGGAAAAGAAAGTGTTCTCCCCTTATCCTTTCGCGGAAGAGAACTGCTGTTCATGCTTTGCACTCTAATTTCGCGAACTGCGTCGTCGAATTGGTCGGACTCGTGAAAAGCTGGACACGATTGGCGTCTCTGTTAATTATACATTATTAACAGAGATCTTTATGCGAAAATCAGAATTTCCAACATACCGGAATGTGAAAGCTGAGTAGAAAAATTTGTTCGTGTCATTAATAATTTCAATATGTCGAAAATCTTATGCGAAGAAGGAAATTCCTAGGTAGTTCTCGCGTCCCGCGATCGATGCAAACGATCTTTGTCTGGCGTCAAGGTTCGCAGTAGTTCGCTAATCATTTTCTGCAGCCTGATACTCCGAGGAAACGGTTTCAATTGCCGGAGTGGCTGGCTCGAGGATCGGCTAAAATATTGAAATGCATGAAAGAGGCTGAGGGTCAAGTGGCGCAGCATCGGCGTCGAGCAAATCGGTTAACAGGTTAATAAGTCAGGGCTGATTAATTCCGGGAACGGCGGTGGGTTTGTTCGCGGAAAGATCTCGTACTTTCATCGAGCAAATTGAAAGGAAGTTGGCGCGGCGGCAAACACGAAGGGCAAGGTCGGGACGAGTATTATTTTTCAAACGGCTGTCTCCCGCGTGCTGGAATCGTGGCGAATCGATCGCTCTCGGTCAACCCCGCGGAATTGAGTTGCATTATAAATAACGCGCGCAGTCCAATCGTCGCTAACCGATACAATGCACACTCCTCTTCTCTATCTCTCACTCTCTCTCTCTCTCTTTCTCTCCTCTCCTTCTGTTCTATTTCCGCTGGAGACCTGGCAGAAACGTCGGAAGATATTTCCATTTCTGCATTGATGCACACACCTCGCTGCTTTCGAGAAGATTGCATCTCCTGCCCGTGGATTTCTTGGTTATCTGTTGTAATTTCATTTGGACACTGTTTTCCATTATCAAAATCAATTTATTCATTTAATCGTCTGGGACAGTGTTTTATCATTCTGTCGCAATTTGACACATTAAGTCGCGAACGTAAAAGCTTCCCTCGATTCGTCATGCCACGAGGGCCATTTAAACGGCTAAAAATGAATTCCGAGCCACCGAGGCTCTCAGAACCCGAGAGAGGTCGCAGCCGCAATCTCGCTAACCTCTCCTACTTTCGTCATCATCGTCATCGTCGCCGCAATCGCGTAAACGCGGTCTCATCGTTGCGCGACGATCCTTATTTGTCATCCGCGTGAGCCTCGACGATTGAAAAAAAAAATGTTTTCAAGGCGTTCCCAGAGCGTTATACCAGCGGTTGCTCAATAACTTCGAACAGATTTCACGCTTTATGCGCGTCCTCCGAAACGAATAGGCTCGTTTCGCCCGAATAAAGAGCGGGGCTGCAAAACGATGCCCATTTCAAGACAATTAAACGGTTGTCGTGCGACCGTGAGCCACCTGGAGAGTTCTCGAGAATAATTGATCCTTATAAGATTTTCTCATAATTAGCCAGAGCGAGTGCGAAATTGTTAGTCGCGAGAAAACGTTCAAAGAATTTCGGATAGTCGGTTAGATGCTAGTGAAAAAAGGTTTTTAAAAGTAACAATTAAGAGAAATTGTTAGATCAGTTACGTATTACTTCATAAATTCATTATGAAATCATTAGATGTGATTTATCAACAATTGTGGGGTAAATAATGCGTGAAAAATCCGGCACGTAATTTCACGTAACGCGGAGTAAGAGAACAACCTGTGTCGTCGACCGGGGCGATTTAAATAAGATTAAAACAGCGTTAATCCCCATTAACATAGAGTTTCCCTTGCGGTTGAAAATTTTCCATGCATAAATACACAGAAGGCGGACCGTAATTACGAGGCATGTATGCTCGAACACATTGTCCCAATTCAATTAAAATCGCACCGTTGGCCGTAAAGCACGTGTTGCGGTGGTCGCAAACAAATTTTTCCGCTTAGCGTATCTGTTGTTTGAACAGCCTCGAAGTGTCGACGACAGAAACACCTTGGCAACGAAGAATGACGTAATTCCGGACATAAAGGTTTCTATCTGAATAATCAGAACCCAAAGTGATCCCCATGTCCTGATAAACAAAAGCGTGATGTAATCAACGCTACCCCAGATATTACAACACTGCTCGCGACGACGTTTGAGCACAACTGGAAGAAAAATCTCATTTGTTACTAGCGACAAATCAACTCGTCGGAGTAACACTTCCGGAAGCCTATCAATAGCCGCTTTAACGACAGCGAAAGTTGATCATTTTTTGAAATAATAGTTTTGGAAGAAAGTATCGTTAGCTGTACAAATTAATTCGTGGCCCTCGCTTTATTTTCAATATCAAGTTTGTGTCGGAGATCGAAGATTCAGTAATTATTTATAAGATGGAGGATACAGAAAATGAGGGAGATTGTCTTTGTCACGGTGAAGTCCTGTATTACGATTGTTAGCAAATATTAATCTGTACTCGTAAGTTGTACAGTGCCTCTTTACGAACGGAATTACCATAAAAAAATTTATTAACGAATTCCCAGTCGTTAATCACTGTTAACGTTGCTCTGCGCTTGATCTGTCGATCGATCGATGTGTGTTTTTCGCGTTCAGCGTCGATTCGCATAGCGATCGATTTCTTTCGCAATTTGGTCGGCTTATTAGACAGCCGATTACGCGATGTATCTCATAGATAATTAATCGAGGTACGGTCGCGATAACGAATAACTCCCGATGATCGATCGAAAGCGTGTTCCTCGCCTTTGTGTGCTCGATCATCGTCGTACCGGAGATCGCGAATTCTTCGGCTTTATTCGAAGTGCAGTGACGCGCGGCGGTGTGCAATGCCGCGTGACGAATTAATTGCATTGATACGGCTTGATTGCACGCACAGTCGCGTAAACACAAGCATCGGCGGACCGTGTGCGGTAACGCAAAGCTTCTTAGTTCGATTAGGGTGCGCTCGGAGATTCAGCGGCCACGATATGCTATCGCGGTGGTTCGATTTAATAGTACCCCGCCATTTCCGGATCCCTGTGGATTTAAAGTTTCCGCGGGAAAGCGCCGCGGATGGGATTACAGAAGAATTTTTTAGCGGAAGCCTTCTCGAGGGAAATTGTCGCTGGAACTGCGACCTTCGCGAGCTTCTAATTTCTGTCGCACTTTTCCGGACCCTTTGCTTTTGCTGCGTTCACGTCCCTGGGTTTTATCCACTTTCATTGTTAAGTCCTAAACGGTTGCGCAAGGCTTTCGTTGTCTCCTGAATGTTTTTCTACGCGTTGTAACTAGACCACGGATTGTTCCGCGTTTACGAGAAAAGCAGATTTTCTGCATTTAAGGACATCTATGTGTTATCGTCATTTTGTAAACAATTATTAAACAAAGAATGACAATTTGGCTCCTCTTTCGGACGATTGATCCATGATCGATACTGATGACAAGGAATGAAATTTTATCTTGACAGGAAAGGAATGATTAACATTTATATGTTCGACTCGATGTTATGTGGGAAACGATCGATTTGGCTTTCTGCGTGCAAAACGAACTCGAAGAGAATTATTTTATTTTATTATAAACGGACGTTAACATAATAGAAAAAAGAATTTACATAAAATAACGAAGAAGGTATGGTACTATCCGATAGTCCTGCGTAATTGTTCCTTAAAAGTGTGTAAAGACGCACTAAAAAAATCAGTACGATTATATAGTGTTAGAGTCTGTAATCATGCGATTTATTGGATTAATTAATCCATATGTGGATCTGGATTTGTGTATAACTATGAACACTACGTTACAAAACGAGCACCGAACCAGCGAATCTCGATTCATTAAATCGAATCAGCGCTGACCGAATCAGATCATTTTTCTTGAATTCGCGAAGCTACTTCGACCATCGTTTTCAAGACGATGCATAATCGGCGACCGGCGATACGATCATGCGGTACAATTTAAAAGTTTCGAGAAGGAACGCGCGGGAGCCGCGAGGAACGCGAAACGCGAGACACGAGCGCATAAACTAGGTCTCGTGCGATGAATTCCTGGAAACGTTTGTCAACCGCGATGCACGATGCACGATGCAGTTTCATTGCGCCACCCTCCGTTACGTAGCAGATCGAGGCGCGATTGACGGGTTTGTTCACGGCTGTCCGCTGATCGAGAGATATCCGCGATCCATCGATCCCAGCCGCGATGCGACGATCCGTTCGTTCGTGACCGTGATAGGCGAATCCTTGCGAGTTGAACCTTGGCAAACCACAGAGAATGCCACGCTAATGATCTGTTTTCGAAATAAACATAAATTATAGGTTGGGGCTGTGTTGGATCATTAGTAGACTGCGGATTTTATAAAACGGTAGAAGCATTGGAAAAAAATGTCAAACTATTTGTTACATTAATTATTAAGTAAGTTCGTTGTAATTCTCAATTTTGCATAACTATTCACCGTTTAATCGTTGGATTGCAGATTTTATGAATTTATTATAAAATTAAATAGCTGAACTGGAGTTGCTAGTGTTCATTCACTGGTCATATTAGGGGCGAATTACATGGTTCCATGACAAATTTATTTGAGCACGAAGAAGAAGAAACTAATTATTAGACGATACAACCAGCCAAGGCTGTAGAATGTTCGCATACATAGAGAGATTCTACGCTGTCCGAGTTAAAAGCGGCCCAAGGGTCGGCGTCTCTTTAAAATTTGGCAGCCAACGTGCATTGAATCACGTTGTTGAATCACGTGAGCGAACAGACCTCTTCATTTGCACAGGGAACAGAAGCTCGTACAATTCCACGTACGATTCATCGCGTTTTCAAAGAGCATGTTGCTTTTGGTAAATTGTGGCAACGACCTGTTGAAGCACGTGCCCCGAAGGACCGCAGAAGCGGAACGTGCCTTGGGAAGATTTTTCCAAATTTGACAGCGCATAGAATCGAATCGCTCTGGCTGCGGGTGAAACATCATCATTTTCACGGCGAGCAAAAGCTCGTGCAATCTGTCATATTAGCAAGCACCAACGAACCTGTTGAAGCTCGTGTCCCGAAGGATCGTGGGACCTGCCATAGTCAGGAGTATCTGGGCGATTAGAGACGGAGCTGGACGTTCACATTTAGGAGCCAGATGTTCATAGTCCAGAAACATTAGAATCAACGATACTCTCAGTGGCGTGGCAGTGGCAGTTCTCGGTTCGGAGCTGGCAAATCGAGGGACCTCTCTCCGTTTCTTCCGAGTTGTTAGTCGCGCGACCTTTACCCAGTTATCTGCCCGCGGTTGCGCATACGCGTGCACAAACGCACGCGCTGACCTTCTTCGGGCTGCCGCTTAATTTCGTTCACCGACGAGATCCGATCATTCTGCCGACCAACCCGCTGGCAATGTCAAGAACGGACAGACCTTCGCCACGAATTCCAGCCGACAATTAATCCGTTTCGACCGATGCCGCTGTCTCGAGGCTGCGTCGCTTTTCGACCGTCCAATTCCACACGACTCGAGGACCTGACTCGTAAATTCTGATTTTAATCCTTCGTGGTCCTCAGAACTCGGAAATTCTTCCTTAACCCCTTGTAATGCGTAATATCCAGTCAGACTCGTGATGAAGATTTCGAAATAAAATTCTATTTTATTGTTGTTGATATCCACAGCTACTGGAGAATACACAGGAAACTTTTAGGAAATTGCGAACGACAAGAAAGTTGGAGCACCTGTAAAATAAATCGTAGTAAAAGAAGTTCATTGCTATAGCGAAAATCTCATCTAATTGTAAAGATCGCGTCTCGGGTCTCAGTTCATAATTTTCGAAAACGGCAGCGTTCTTAACATTACAAGTACAGGGGAAAGTGTCGAACGTAGAAATGGACGGCGCATATAAACACTAGGGTGGACCTTATTCTTTCGCCAAAAAATTTTTTTAGTCTCACCCCTCAGAATTGTGACGAGTGTTGAGAAAATGATCTGAAAAAAATTTGGGGCTGATTGAGAACTCGACGCGTATCAAATTTGAAATTGGAAATTTGAAATTTTAATTGGAAAGAAATTTGGAACTTGAAAATTTGAAATATAAAAATTGTGTTTTTTGTGATTTAAAAATTCAAAGTTTTCTAATTCAATGCGCGTCGGGTTCCCATGATGCAATCGGCCCTAAATTTAGTCCACATCATTTTGTCAACACTTGTCACAATTCGGAGGATGAGACTAAAAGAACCTTGGAAAATAATTTTCGTCGAGTATAGCTCAATGGAAGGGGTAGGCAAAGGGACTTAGATCGTGGAGTTCTGAGGCAGCCTAGATCGCAACTTTACTGTACCAGCAATGGCAGCGACGACGCGTGTATACGCGTATGCTCGGGTCCGCGCGAATTCGCGACGCTCGTTAATCGCGCTAGCTGCATCGAGCAATGCATCGCGATCCGAATAACGGAGCGCGGCGTTCCTTTTGCCTCGAGGATGAGGAAAGAGTGGGAGGAGGAAAGAGAAGAAAGAGGAGGAGGAAGACAACGGGTTCCTGGGGGAAGAGTTCACGGTTCGACTGCCGGCCTACGCGGCTCGCGATTTTCCCTCGACCTCCTTTCCTCTGCCCTCCTCGAAAACACTATACATACATACTCTGTCAGCCCCGTTAGCTTCCTTTCAGCGTCGGCCAGCCGTCTCCGCGAGCGAACGGGATTCAACCCTGAAATCGCCGGAGAGTCGTCCGACAACAGGGACTTTGAAACTTTCCATCCCATTCTGTTTTTGCTGTGTCGAAGATCGTCGGAAAGTTGTTTGTCGCTCCGCGCTAGAACGAGTTTCATGAAAAATGTCCCTCTCTCTCTCCGTTCTGGCTGCCTATGTCGAAGGTTGTTGCAAAATTGTTTGCTCCTCTGCGCCGAAATTAGTCTCATAGAAAATAGCCGTGCCATTCTCTAAATCGTCGCAAAATTATTTGTGCCGTACCGGTACGAGTTTCATCAAAACTGCCTCTCCGTATTGTTCCCGGTGCAGCAGGTTGTTGGAAAATTGTTCGCCACGAAATTCATTCTAAATCGAGAATTGTTACAAAATTATTTGTTCCGCGAGAGACCGAGTATCGTTTGAAAACTGTCTGTCCCACTCCGTTCCCTGCGTGGAGGTTTATCAGAAAATTGTTCATTCGCTCCTTCATTAAACGATTGCGTAAATTGCCGAGTTTTTCCGTGAATGTGTTCATTGTTTGCGGTTCTTGTTGTGACCGCGATAAGCTGCTCGAGCACACCATTTGTTTCACTGTTACTTCACTGGTGGCCGAGCAAAGAAGCGTTAAGGCAGAACTTCTAATATATACGTAGTTATGCGGAAGATATAATCAGGAATGCAACGTTAGATCTTCGAGATGTGAAGGTTCATACACAGATTTGCATATTCGAATTACAATTCATCAAAACTCGTCTCGCTGTCCGCGACAGAGCGGCGGAATTAGATTTCGTGACAGTTGCAGAAATAACACACAATTATGGTGAACAATTGGAACAGATTAGCAATTCTGTTCAATTAACTGGAACAAATATTAGATCGATGCAATAGCTCGTGTCGGATTCCTCGTTGCATTTTAATGCGAAATCGTATAGAATACGTGAATTTTCCACTGACTCAATTTTCATGTTATTCTCGATCGCGAAACCATTAATTCGCAATGGATCGTTCACACCGTCCTGGCTCCAGCGTTAAAGAAACACTAAATCAAGGAGCCCGAGATTGAATTAGGCACGATCAGGGCGAATTCCGAAGGTGTTTCACCTGGCAGGTATTATTGCGCTTAGCGTACAGAGAGAAAGAGAAAGAAAGAGAGAGAGAGAGAGTGAGAGAGAAGATAGTTCACGGAGCCTGTGTTCGTCCGAGGAGACGTTGGGAAACGGAATAAAGCGGAGCCGGAGGAAGGCACGGCAATAAAACCGGTTGCCGTGTCCCTCGAGCCGTTTTCCTCGTTTCTTTCCTGGATACGACGAACCGAGAGAGCCGGTACTGCGCGACAATGAAACCCATCGCTCCAGCGTGGCTCGTTCCAGCTCTCCATTCTTTGAACCGACGACGACAAGGAGGCGTGGCCGCTCAATTAATAAAACATTCGATAGCGCGGCCGAACGGAATAATTCCGCTATTCTCGCCGATTAATTTTGTACTGCCGTAAATCTGGTACGTCCAGACGAATCTTTGACCAGTTTTCAAGTGGATCTGAAAAGGCAATTCTTCAAACCTGCTGCAAAAATGTGCGGAAACTGCCTCGCGTGTGTTGCTTCGCGAGAACGACAAGATTGTTTTTATCTGGATGTTATTTTGTTTATTATGATGGCGGATTTTACGTATTCGTGGCAAACATTAGTTGGTGAACCGGTAAGATAGAAGAAACAGATGAATTTACATGATTCATTCTTGTAATTGGATGCAGACAATGTATATACAATACATATATGGTTGCGTTGAGAAATTCACCTCAATTTACGTCATGTACATCGACATTAAATCTACCAAGCATTAAAAATATCTCGTTGCCTCATCTAAATGGCAACACTACGTTTATTTTATATAGTATATATTTTCCACAAATTGTTACAATTTCAATAATCGTGAATTGTAAGATCGATCATCCGACCGTGACAGGTTCAGAGTTAATTTCTCATTAAAATTCAACGGATAATTTGACGTGTAAAACACGAGGCTCGTGAAAATTTCAGTAGCGAACATTTCAATCAACGGACGGCCCTCCGGATCAATTAAAAAGAGTATCTTATATCCAGAACGATACCGGCAGACTTAAATCGAGATTGAATTTTCCTACAGGACTTCCATCTCGTGAACGATAAAAACAAAATATCCAAGGATCGTTCCGCGCGATCCTTATCGCACAAGATCGAAACCGGCGATCCGCGAGCCTGAATAAAATTTCCGACAGTCACGAGTCTCCGTTTTATCAGGAAAAAACTCGAAGGTTAATTTTTCGCCGAGAATCCCGCATAGCCTCGGACATGCGGGTCTCGAAAGCGACCGTCAGCGAGAATATCAGCCCATCGATTTATCGGAGCCAGGTAAACATTTTATCGGGCGAGGTTATGAATGCAATCGATGTAAAAAGCGCCCGTGGTCTCTCAATTACCCAATTTCAGGGCCGATTGTATCTTTATCGAGCCCGCCGATAAAGGCGCGCTAATACACGCGACGATATGCCTCGATATACCGCCTCGATACGATCGAAACTCGTCCGCGATGTGCGTGTCTCTCTGACCGAGCACGAAACCGCGAAACGACGCCCACGCGTTCCTTATTGTTGCTGCACGACGGCAACTAGAGCCGACGAGAGACGCGAAATTTCAAGGAGGAAACTATTGTTACGCTATTTTTGTCTCGGACACATATACCGACGCGCAGGTATCGATGGTCGCTTCTCTCCTCTCTCGGGCAATTTTAATTATAAGTTCACTGCAACTGTTGAGAATTTAGGCAATTTCTTACAAGACTGCGGACATTAAGAGGATTTAAGAATTTCAATATATTTTCGTTTTATTTAACCATTTGCCCTACAATATCGTGTCAGACACGTGATGTTATTAATTTCCTTTAAACCAAAATAACATTCTACTTTGATTTTGTTGATGTACAGCTATTGGAGAATATATATATAGACATATAATACACATAAATTTTCTCTTTTTTTAGGAAATTACGAACTGCAAAAAACTTCTAATCACTGAAATCGTAAAATGAATTTTCAGGCAAGGGTAGCTTACCCAGACATCTATTATCATACTCATACTTTATATCACAATTGTCTCTAGCGTATTAACCCGTTGCCGTATTTTAACGAGTTACGCCTTCCTTTTTAAGTGAAATAAAATTTGATTTGTTTTCAATCAATATTTCAGTATTAAAATCCACGTGGCCATACAAAAAGAATATATATTTTCTTTGCTCTTTTACGACATTTCTGGGGATGAAGACGTTTCAATCACTGTAACCGTAAACAAATTGTACGGCAAAGGTTTAAGATCGTTACTGGTTCCTGCAATTGATGCCAAAAATTTTGTATAAACATTCTAATTGAGCGTAATCGTTCAATGGTTCTCTTTCACCTTCCTATTTGATCGCGGAACGGAAGCCTTCGGTGAAACGGAATATCAGCATGCGAACGTGCTCCAAAAGGAAATCAAAGGAGAGAACGTGTATTTTTCTCTTTCCAAACGAAGTTCTCGGCGGTGTCCGTTAAATAGCCGTTGACGTCACCGATTACATCAGTTTAAGCGTGGAATCGGTATGGTGTCACGCTTGTGTCCTCGTGCTACGGACACTCGACCGGCTCCAGAATAAATTAGCAAATGAAACGGAGACCCTTCTTCAGGGCATTCTTCCTCTCGAAGACGAAGAATTAAGATTTGGGTCGTTCCCGAATTATTTTCGGACCTTTCATCCGCTTGTATTGATAGCTCCGGCGCACCCATCGACCAATCGATGAACGGATAAACGGCGAATCGACGCGAAGAGAAGATAAGTAAAAAATGTACGAGATTAGAATTTTCTGGCTGAACTCTCCCGTGCTCGGGAAAATTGTGTTCGAACCTTTAGCTTGGCGTGCTGTTGCATGAAAATGCATTCGTGCGTTCGTTTCTTATCTGTTTACCCCAGTTTCGCTTCACACCTGGTTTTCCCTCTGCAAATTCTCGAACCGCACCTTGCACTTGCGGGATATCACGTGATCCGGACGCCTCGGATACTTTAGAGCTAATTAGACAGTAATTACAATCAACACTTTTACATTCGCAGATATTCTTCGGAGGAAATTTTCATTGCGAACCGATTCCGACCGATTTCCGAGTGCCCGATTGCCTCGAACACTAATTAGTAGGTAATAGAAATTTCTGTGTAACGTAATTATTGTAAATATATTTCTGACCAGAGCTTTATGAAAACGCAAAGATTCACTATTCATTGATAGAAATGCTAGAGAGTACGCATTCGCAGAGTTCAGTAGGATCTAATTCAACTTTTTGTTTGTATCCTGGAGAAACGAGTGTACCGACACAAAACTTTTCTGTACCGTCCCTCGAAGTTGGCCCACCAAGTTATGAACCTTCATAAACATCCGCAATTTTGAAATAAGAATCTTTCACAAGATCTTGGCAAACGTGTCCATCCATTGCTCGCCGTTTCTACTTGTTGCACCGATACATTTTCCCAAAAATGCAGCTGCGTGTCGTAAGACGCTACATTTATCTCCCGAAGGAAATAAATTATAGAACGGTACCCGACAGGAAGCCGATCTCAATCGGGAAAATTACTCGGGAATATAGAACACGTTTTCTAGAAAATTTCCTCTGAAAATTTACTTACGATTTCATACGAACGATTAGTAGAAACAGTTACAAATGGTCAGACGCGATGCACCTCTATTTACAAAACAATTAGCCCTTAAGCGTTCTCACGGGTCAATTAGAATTTATACTATTATTGAGTATGCAACTGCGTACTTACCAAAACTCGTTAGTTTCACAACATCGAGAGAACGTTATTGCTAATCTTTCTATTTCGTAATGTTTTACCGATAATTTCGTTTGACGCACACACACACACACAGCGTTATTCTAATTACCCGTCACGTCAGCTTGTTCGTATAAATATGACTTTAACGATACCGAGCGCAATTAGGATGGATTATTGTTGTCCTTGTTGGTGGTGGTGGGACACCCTGTATAGTTGGCGACAGCGTCACAGAATACGCACGTGGAGAGCGTCCAATCAATAACAAGCGGTTCTTTCCGCGTGCACCACCTTCGAAAACAGTGTACCCACGGAAATATCGTTAGCCTCGAGCTTTATCTGCCTCAGTTAACAATTGTCCAGCAGGGTGCTGTCATCGGGCGATACAGGTCGCGATTATCTGGCATTTAGCAGTTTTTCCTAAGCTAAAGCCTCGAAGCAACAAATTATACACCAATAGGACCCCTTCCAGGACTACTGTCCACGTAGATTAACATCATTTACTACCTACCAATTACCTAACAATTTGTTAACGTATCAACATTTTTTTTCTATCGAGACTTTGCCACGTAATCTCCAAGGAAAATATTCGCAGCATTCTCTGTTTTATTTTAGAATTTGCTGTGCTTTAATTGTGAAAGTAATCCGGACGTTTTGTCTGAACGATTCTCTAGAGGCAACCGCATATTGTTTAATAACATCGTAGTTACTTAAACATGTTTGGACAGTGTTTAGTCAGACGGTGCACGGGTAATACTTTCGTACAGGAATTTTTTCGTGCAACGTGCAATTTGTACGTATCGTTACACAAGGCGATGAAGTTGTAGCGTCCACGTCTTGCGCACACTGAAACAAGTTCGTGCCATAAACCGTTCGATCTCGTTACCTAACCGAATTTCACCGTGCAAATGCTCGGGCTCGAGGGTAATAAACGTTAATCTTTTCGCTGGAGCGGTGTTTACCTTCGCGATATTATCGTGTACGCACAGTAGAACAGCGTAAGTCGCTCTCTGGTCGACTTCCCGGGAATTCGAGATACCGCTGTTCAAACTTTGATTTCGATCCGTGATTGGACATCGATACGCCAAAGCTCGTCCCACGAATCGATTCTATTCACCGTCCATGAATGTGTTCTCAGCCATATTTTACGCGTTTCGCGTACAATCAATTTTGGTCACTCTGAATTTGTGAAACTTCCGAAAATCTGCGAAACATGGAATTTTTGTTTGAACTTTAAATTTTCCCTCTATTGATTCGTTCGGGCCGTGTTTGCCGCGATCGAGGATCGTCAGCGAAGCGATCGAGGCGTTCGTTGTCGATCCTTCTGCCTCCGATAGCGTTATCGGAGCACGCGTTAGTCAGTCGAGTGGATCTCCTTCGAATTTTCGCCGGCGAATTAAGTATCGCGAAAACTGTCCGAGACGGATGTTTGACGCGTGGTCACTGCGATTGGTGCAACACGCGACAGTCGAAATGACGTTCCATTATCTAACTAGGCGTTATCTATGCGAATGCCGCGTTGCATAAACAAATTCCTAAGGCTACCCGCCCTGTTACCGTCACCCGTGGCCGATTTTATCAGTAATTCGTTATCGTGGAAATTCGAGACCTTCCTGCTCCACTTCCCTGTTCCGCGAACGAAAACAGAGCCGCCAAAAGAACGACGCGCGTTCCACGGAAAAATTACTCGCAGCTGCACGAAATCATTAGCAGAGTTTGCAGATTTTATGACGAAACGGAGAACGCAAGCTATAAAACAAGTTACGTTATCGTCGAGTCCGTTAATGTTATTGATACTCTATCCATGGTAAGCCTGATGAACGTGCTTTAATGATCTTTATTTACGGTATATATTTTTGTTAGCGCACGGTTTTGGTCAGTTCAATCCGATAACAGATCTTTCGATTCTAATTTTTCTCGCTGAAATATACTCTAGTTAATGTTATATCGCTACACTGCGAATCTTTATGCAGAATAAGAATTTAAAAGTTGTTTTCTTTGTCGAATTATCTTGTCAAGTTGAACTCCTTTTTTCTCATAAATTGCGTAAAACCATACACAAATCAGTGATTTGTATCATATTGCACGTGAGAACTAAATATTTTTCCAGAACGTCAACTATAGTCTAATTGAATTTAATTTGATTCATATGGGTTGAGAGAGAGAGAGAGAGAAAGACAGAGAACCTAAAAATTTTTCTCCCAAGTAAAATTTGTATATAGAATATAGAAATGATTGAAAGAAGTCGTTGCTGTTGCTTTTAAGAAGATCGATGGCGTGGCGTCGAATTAGTCTCTGATTTTTGAAATAATAGGCGGTGATCACCGGTAGGCGAGGCGCCGAGGTAATTTTTCTTTCTCGCAAGAATCCGGACCGTGTAATGACGAAGGATTGCGCGACCAATCGCTTTGAACACGCGCACGGAAAAAAATAGCCACGTGGACGGCTGCTCCTTTGTGCACCGTTAACTGTTCATCCTTGAAAACACGTAATAATAATGCTAACCGGTGTTGCCCGTTTTGCTGGAGAAGAGGAGGCGCGTCACGCGACCTCGGACTTAAGGAAAATGCAAATCGAAACGGTTTCGGTTTATTACTGATTCCGTCGCACACGTGACCAACGGTGTATCTGGTATTCGTTACCCTAACAGTTATCGCGCGAAGAATGTGCAAACACTTCATCGCAGTGTTCACGAGCGCGCGGTTTTCGCTGCTCGTGTCCTCGCACTTTGTCCCGAGTTTACAAGTGCCTCGTGCTGGCACAAATTAATTATTATTATTAAAAACATACAGTAAAGTCGCGGGGTATGCCCCTGGAAGGAGTAAGCGAAGGGACTTAGATCGTGGAGCGCTGAGGGAGCTACGTAGATCGCGACTTTACGTTAATTTTAATGGAAAGATTAAAAAATTCAAGAATATCAACTTTCTTACGACTTAACAAAAAATCACTGACAGAAATAAATTCCTATTTGGCTGCAACGTCTTGCAAATTAATTCAAACAATTTTCATTCTGCCTAATTTACAACCTCGTACTGGTGGATTTATTAATTAGGAACAGTGAAAATAAACCTTGCACGGATGACCATGTTGATTCAAGGTCTGTCCATAGTCGAGCGACGCGACGCCATTTTTTCCACTCTCGCCAATATAGATCGGGGAATGTATCAAGGGTGATCAAACCCGACCTAGACTTTATTCGAGAGGTCAACGTTACGCAATTTTTTCGCCGCTGGATGGAGATCATTGATCGGTAGGCTATTTGACCCGCGTGTCCGTGATTATTATACCTCTAACGAACGCTATCGTGGCGTTCAACTAAAACGCTCGGAGTTGACCCGGCGAGGTTCGACCCACGCGAGAAATCAATTTCTCAAACGTATCGGACGTCGACCTTGAGACTAGAAACGATTTCGAGGTCGACGAGGAGGAGGATGAGTTGGAAGATCCGAAAGATTCGTCGTTTGTTTTAATTCAGTCGTCGAATTGACGCGATGGTGAATGATTAAGCAGACGGGCCTTCGAATTGATTTTTATACAGGCAACGAAATATGTCTATTGCCGGGCCACTTTGTCTAATCTTTCTTCTCTGTTTTATCTTACTCCACCGATTATATCATCATCGTTTCCTGAAGGACAGTTGTTACATGTCCATTAGTCGGTTCCGATGTAGCAAGATGTTATCAGGTTGTAAAGGATTCAATTCCTTCTTTGAAAGTAATAAATTGTGCAGCGTAGATAGGACTGTTGATCTTTTAATTACAGGCACTTACAAAGACGCGAGATAAGACTAATGAAATACGGAAATACACATTTCGTCGGAACCAGTACGAGTACACTGTACAGTATTGTGGCAGGAAGCAATTAAGAGAACCGATTGGCGAAATTGCGAAGAAAATTACTGAACAGCAATGACCGAATTACCGAGGAGAAATTATTAATTAAGTCCATCCATCCCGATTAACAGATTTGATTCGTAGAACATGTATGAAAATCACTCGAACGACGGATGAGGGTTACTTATTGCATTGAATATTGTATGTAGAACGGGAAAGCGAAGCGAATCTTCATCCCTTTCGCGATCGGATCGATTCGGTCACGTCCCAGACTGTTAGACGGCCGCATTTCGAATTTATGTCCGATTCCAAACAGAACTCTGTTCTAGAAATATTATTACGAGCGCTGCGATCCCCGAAGAGGATCTTGACTATTTTCATGAGATTTACGCCTAGGTCGGAAATAGTCAAGTCCGGCCAATGGGAACTGTGGGAGGTGTGAACGATTTTCGGTCTGATTTATTTTAACGTGGAACGGGGTTGGCCCGCCGAGTTCGCTCTTCGACCATTCTATTTTTCTATCGAGCAGCTATTCCGATTTACGATACTGGGAACGCGAAGGGCTCGATGAGAATCTCTGGTGATCTGAGATCTCGAGTCTCTTAATAAATCCGAGCTGCTGGAGTTTGCCCCGTTCGGGAACCCTATCAGCCTTGTCCCACGCTATCAATGTTCAATTCAAAATGTTCATTTCACTCGTATCCTTGGGGAAATAATCGAGGCACTGTTTATTTTATTTAAATTGGCATCGTCGGTGAAATTAGAAAATTTTGGCGATCAAATGAAAATTACTATGCGTTGCTGCATAAAAATTACAAAAGTCAATTTGCTTAGATTCTGTGCGATTTGACCGATGAAATCGATGAAAATTACCAACGTCTCGTTCCAAGAAATTTCGTAACTGCTAATTATGTGATCGAAAAAAAAAATTAGTTTCGTGGCTAGTTCGAAAGTAATAAGTGGACTGCGGATTTCTTGCATTTATGACGAAAATGAGAGGTGGCGTTTCACTGAAAACGTTAGAAGAATTATAAAATACTATTATATTATTTTCGTCTTATTAAATATATTAAGGAAGGAAATAAATTTCTATTGCACTCCAGTTTGTTGCAACTGGAGTAGAATATTTTTATTTTGTATAAAGATCCGCTAGTCTAGTAATAAGAAGATAGCCGGTCTCGGTGCTCCCGATTTCGAGCATCGGCACCCATTTCATGTCAGCCCGGTATGTATGTCTGTGTCAGACGTTTCCAGGATCGAAAATTCTTGCGTAACGAACGTATCCAGATAGCTTTGACGTCACCAGTCAGTGGTAACAGTCTGTATCTGATCAGACCAGGAAACTTGAATCGAACCGTGCTCGCGTGGGAGGACCAGGGACCATCTTGCTCGGTCTTGGAATTCAGAATGCAGAAAGCGTTCCGCCGAACAATTTCAGGTTCTTTTGTCGCGCGGCAATTTCCCGTCGTCCAGGCGACGTTCTTTCGATAACTTTTGCCAGAGGGGATCGAAGATCGATCCGCCAAGATACCTTCGTGCTCTAGAGGTTCGATAATGCGACTGTCGAGGGAAAAATGCTGGCCAGACGGCGATGACGACGACGACGACTTCGTCGTCGACGATTCTCGATAGGATGCAAGCTCGATCGACAACCTCGTGACACGACGGCAGAACCGTTTCTAGAAGATGCAACCGTGCAATCACGGCGCATGCTAGGGTTCCGGGGAAACGCGACGCATAATTGTGTTCGCGAATCGAACGGAAATTTCGTGATCTTGTTACAAGGGATGCAACGCGAAGCGCAGGTTATGCAGTTACTGAAAAATTGCTGGAAAATTTGCGATGAACCAATTACACCGTGATATTTCGTTTTATCGTGCCGTTTCGAAGCTATTTAGTTTTATTGTTTAACTCTTGACTGATTCCCCTTGAGACGACTATTTCGGAAAATTTAAACGTTTATGATACACAATTTCGGAAAAATGTCGTATCAAGATTTTTTTGTGTTATTTAACCCTTTAACTACGGCTGTCGTCAATGGACGACATTATTGACTTTTATTTATTTTATCGAGATTGCGTCGATGAAACAAGTGCGTAGAGTGCTTATCTTTCGTATTGTTCATTACATATGCATAGATAAAAAATGAATGTATCAGCATTTGTATAAATTTTTTTTTTCATTTTATTTGTGAATATATACCAGTAGGGTAAGAATGTAATCCATTCACTTTAGATTAGATATCTTTTGAAAGAGAATTTTTACGATGTTTTCTCGAAACAGTTGAAGGATAATTAAAATCTATTTGAGAGCTACAGAATTTCCCAAGAATAATAGCAAAAGGGTCGTCGCACGGGACCACCGACATTTCCATCGAATAGAACGTTGAATGATTTTTCTTTCGCTTTGTTCGTCCCTGAGGAGGTTAAAGACAGCGATGTCCGGTGGCGAGGGATGGTTACGTAGATGATACGGTTCGCCTGATTGCAGGGAGGACGACAGGTATGCAAAGGTGGCGTGGAAAGACGTGAAGGTCGGCGACCTGGTTCACCTATCGAACAACGAACTGGTGCCGGCCGACGTGTTGCTATTGCGGAGCAGCGATCCTCAGGGCTTAGCGTACATCGATACCTGCAACCTCGACGGAGAAACCAATCTGAAACAGCGACAGGTGGTCCGAGGATTCGTCGATCTACAGGACACCTTCCAGCCGGCCAAGTTCCGTTCGGTGATCGAGGTCGATCAACCGAGCACTAGGATCTATAGGTATACATACATACATATACTATCCTTCGACAACGATCTTCCGGTCGCGAGAGAGATGCTCATTAAAAGATACTTGAAGGTTTCACGGAGCCGTGGTTCATCCTAATGGCGGTAGAGTACCTGTTTCTACAGAAAACCTCTTACTCCGGGAGTGTTTGCTGAAGAATACCGATTTCGTGGAGGGCATAGTGATCTACGCCGGCCATGAGACCAAGGCGATGCTGAATAATGGCGGTCCGAGGTACAAGGTACGTCGCACGGAGTTCGTAATTGTTGAATTACAACGATTCAAATAAAGAAAACACCGGTTGGAAGTCGAAACGATTACGAAAGTGAAAGTATAAAAGAGATCTATCTGATCGATCCGTCGAGATTGTAGTTACAAGAAAATCTAGAAGATGATTACATACTATATTTAATCCTAGACACCGTGGCTATCGTGCGTGGAAATGATGATGCCAATTAAAATCAAGACTGCATTTGTACGGACTCGGCGAGATTTCCATAATAGTAGTAGACACCGGTGGCTGGTTTCGATCGAAAAAAATTAGAGAAAAAGAATTACAGAAATTTCATCTTCCGATGCCCCGCCCCCCTACAAGAGACTCGCTCCTCTTCCAGCGTTCCAGATTGGAGAAGCAGATGAACAGGGACGTGATCTGGTGCGTGATGATCCTGTTGCTTTTGTGCGTGATCGGCGCGATCGGTTGCCGATTGTGGCTGTCCGGTTACTCGGGTTTGTCGTTCGTGCCGTTCATCCCGATCCTCCAGGAGCCCAGTTACGAGAGCATGCTGACATTCTGGACGTTCGTGATCATCCTACAGGTGATGATCCCGTTGAGCCTGTACGTGACGATAGAGATGGCGAAAGTGGGCCAGGTGTATCACATCGGGCACGACGCCGCGTTGTACGACGCGGACGCGGATCGCTCCGCCGAATGCCGTGCGCTCAACATCACCGAGGAATTGGGTCAGGTGAGCGCACAGATTGATCGGCTCGGTGCCACATGGTATATGGATCAAGTAGCGATCCTTTATTTCGCCGTTCCCCTTCCTGGCCGGTCGAAGATCTAGAGGGTGTTCGGTAATCCTCGAAAACGCAAATTATTAAATGCCTATGTCGTCTGTAGAGAGGGATTTTCCTTCCGAATTTATTTTTTGAAATATTCGCTACGATTTGGTCGATCATTATTTAAAGTTATTAACCTTCCGTCGGGCGCAACCGATCTGAGAGGCACAGTCCCAGTTCCGAAGGTTCAGGTAGCAACTGGAAAACACAAGGGCCCAAAAGGGCGGTCCTTCGAGCGCAGTTGTATAAATGAACTTAATCAGACGGAAGGTTAAGGAAGAATAAATTATTAAGAAATTTCTCCGCGTCTACGAGATTCTGTGATTATTTTCTGCCCAGATTGAGTAACTGCCTCGAAGAAATTTTGCTACTTTCGTTGCGTGAATTACAGGTCCAGTACGTGTTCTCCGACAAGACCGGCACGCTGACAGAGAACAAAATGCTGTTCAGACGATGCGCGGTTGGCGGTCAGGACTACTCGCACACGGGTGAAGGTGAAAATTTGGTGCCCTCTTCCCGGTTGAAGGAGGATTTGCTGATCGGCACGTTCCGACACAATCTGCAGGAGTTGCTGGTAGTGTTGGCCATATGCAACACGGTCGTGGTGAACTCTCAACCCCACTACGACACCATGAACTCTAGCGGTGTGATAGAAGAGCCGCAGAAGAACGGAGACGAGACAGGAAGGTTCGCGTAATACAAAGGTTCATTCTTTCGGATCGATCCGCCTCGAATCGATTCTCACGCGATCCCCACCCGCTTCTCTTTACAGGTACACGAGAATGATAGAGGCTAGGAGTTTGACCCCTTCGCCTGTCATTCCGTTGGCCACGTTCTCGCACCCGAACAATCGCGAGGACAACGTGTCCTCCATATCCTCCATGGTCGAGATGGAGTCTGTTCTGAATCATTCCACCAAACTCTCCAACAAACTACCCAGGTCAGTTTCACCCCGTGAAGAATCAAGTTTAGAAATTCATATGACCCTGTGGAGTAATACACATGGTTAAAAATAGTTATCGATTGAAAATTCATTCGACTCTGTATAAGGTACATATTATTTCTCATTCATAGACGATGTTCGCGCGTAGACTTTCTCTCGAGTATAAACCTAGTAGAGACAAGTCTATACGTATAATTTCGTTCCGAAGTCACGGTCCATATCGTTGAGACTAATCGGGCGTTGTAGAGCGCATCGAAGAACGCGCATAACTGCAAGCGTAATTAGTGGATCCGACGGTTGTAGACCGAAGTTCCTGAACGTGACGTCCATACCGAGCCTAGGAATGGGACTGCTGGGGCGAAAACTGTCGCCGAACGGCGCCCAGAAGAGACGCGGCCCGCTGAGTCCCGTTATCGACGACGCCAGGAAGAACGGGGACGAACTGCTACCCGCTGCGGCGATCTACGAAGCGGAAAGTCCCGACGAACTCGCGTTGGTGAACGCTGCACGGGCCTACGACGTGAAACTGCTGAAACGGACGGCTCGCAGCGCGATCGTCTGTCTGCCGGATAAATCTATCCTCACTTTCGAAATACTTCACGTAAGCTCGTCACGGACTGTTGCTCCTTGCTCCTACGGCGCCTCGCTTTCTCCAAAGATTACCAACCACCTTTCTTTCGCATTCACGTAACCGATACGCGACTCTTGTTGTTCCTCTTTATCGATCACAGCCTCATACCTTAGAGACGCTAACCCCATACCCGTAGCTGACATACCACAAATTACAGGTGCTGCCGTTCGACTCGAGCAGGAAGTGTATGTCGGTCCTCGTCCGGCATCCACTTACCAACGAGCTGATACTGTACTCCAAGGGCGCGGACAGCACCATCTTCTCCTCGCTGACTCCCCAAGAGGAGAACTCTGCCACTACGTCAAAAATTCGTCAGCACTTACAAGCCTACGCGCGACAGGGTCTCCGGACCCTGGTGATGGCGAAAAAGTCCCTGACCATGCAGGAGTACGAAACCTGGCGGCAAGCGCACACCGAGGCTGAGCTAGCGATGGACAATCGAGAGCATCGTATCAAGGACTCGTACGCGATCCTCGAATCTCATTTGACACTGCTAGGAGCGACTGGGATTGAGGATAAACTGCAGGCTGGAGTGCCGGAGACTATGGCTAACTTGGTGGCTGCTGGGATCGTTGTTTGGGTTCTGACAGGTATGGAATCTACATGGAGACGATTGAAAGATACGATTCCAAGGTTTCCAAGTCTGTAGAGCTGACGAACAATTTCTGTTTGGCAGGAGACAAGCCGGAGACTGCGGTTAACATTGCGTACTCGGCGCGTCTGTTTTCACCAGCGATGCAGCTGTTATGGCTGCAAGCGAGATCCAAGACTGTTGCTGAGACATTGATCCGTGGGTACCTCGAGTCCGCGAAAAGGGACAGCATGGTTCACGGTAACGATTGGAGGGACAATATCAGAGAAACGGCGATGTTTAATCGTGATCCAGCGGAGAATGATGCGCACAGGATAGACAGCCCTTGGCCGAAGCAACGAGCGTTGGTTGTTGATGGGAAAACGCTGACGGTCATCCTGGATCCGAGATCTGGATTGATCACATCGTTTCTAGAACTAACGAAAATGTGCACCAGTGTTTTAGCTTGCAGGGCAACGCCCCTTCAGAAGGTAAATTTTAGATGAGTTGCCGATGTATTGCGAGAGTATACAGGATTAAAATGATGTTGTGTTACAGGCATACATAGTGCGCATAGTGAAGGAACAACTGGGAATGAGAACCCTGGCGATAGGGGACGGTGCGAACGACGTTAGTATGATACAGACCGCGGACGTGGGAGTCGGTATCTCGGGACACGAAGGTACACAAGCCGTCATGGCCGCAGACTTCGCCATCTCACGATTCTCGATGCTTAGCAGGCTTCTACTGTTGCACGGACACTGGTGTTACGATCGTCTGTCTAGGATGATTTTGTACTTTTTCCACAAGAACGCCACATTCGTCTTCCTTGTATTCTGGTTCCAGGTATATAGCATATTTTACGCACATTGTACGGTAGCCTAGATTTACCGAGCAAAACTGAAGTTTGTGAGAGAAGCTAAAAAGATGGGCGGGTCAACTGAGGGGGCGTGTCGAGAGCGACCAATTGTAATCGGTGGGAGGAGCCTGACAGTAAAGGGCAGAGTAAATTGATAGGTTGTTCATGAAGGATTGAGTTTAAGATAAATAAAACTGAAAGGACTTACTGGAGGAGACCAATAAGAATCGATCAGAGGGACTAGAGAATAGTGATGGGTGTTATTATCTCTGTCCTGCCCCGCCTACTTGCTCCTTACGCGCTCTGCAAACGTTGATATTGCTCGGTAGAACAACTGATTGTTTTTTGCAGCTGTATTGCGGCTTCACCGGGACGGTGATGGTTGACCAGATCTACTTAATGTTGTACAACCTGATGTTTACTTCGATGCCGCCCCTCGCGATGGGCGTGTACGATCGAGTAGCCTCACCTGCTGTTCTAATGTCTATGCCCCACCTGTACAAAAGAGGACGGCTCGGACTCGTCTATCGGCCGCACTCGTTCTGGCTAACGATCGCCGATGCTTTGTATCAAAGTATCGTTATCTTTTTCATAAATTACTCTGTTAGTATATAGCCTTGACATCCAACCGAGTGTTTCGGGTCGAGCTGTCAGTTCTCTAATGAATTGTCATTTGGTTTAGGTGTACTATGACTCGGTCATAGATATATGGGAATTCGGAACCACCGTGATGACCTGCTGCATCGTCGTCATGCTTGTCCACGTTGCCATAGAGACTCGATCTTGGGTAATTCGACGTTTCTTCTTTTCATTTTTTAAATAAATTTCACATTGGATAGCATAAAACGACGTATCACTTTCAGACTGTAATCCACGTGCTAGCTATACTCGGATCCCTGGGCGTGTTCTTCGGATTCTGTTTGATATACAACGTAGTCTGCGTGAACTGCATGGGCCTACTTTGCTCCTATTGGGTGATGGAAATGGCTGTCATGAGGCATACCTACTGGCTCACCGTGACACTTACCTGTGTTCTAGCATTGTTACCAAGGTACGCCTTCTCCATTTGCGGAAAGACTGACCATCGAAATTTTATGCATAATGGACGATACTCTGTTCGCTCAGGTTACTGTACAAGACCATAAAGTGCACCGTATCGCCGGACCTCGCGCAAAACGCTTCGTTCAAGGCGTCGTTGAAGACCGGAAGCCATCGACAACGAATCGCCGAGAGAAGCGAGAACAATTTTATCGCTGGCTGGTCTCGCTCGACCCAACACGCCACGATAAGGTACGCGACGATTACAATTAGACTGCGGATCTTATACATTTATGACAGAAATAACTAGACGCAGTTTGAGGAACTAGGAAAATTAAAAATATGGATACGTATTTGTTACTTATTTAAGTCGTTAGAGAAAGAAAGAAATTTCTACTTCGTTCCTGTTTCTCGCAACTGATGCGAATCATTTTTATTTCGCATAAAGATCCGCTGTCTAATTATAATTTACTAATGCACGCTACGAATCGTTGGAAGTTAAACGACCGTTCAAGTCACGTCAGCTGGCTCCGTTTCTCGTGTTTTAGAACCGGAAACAAAACCGACGCGCTGACCACTATCGTTGCATGACACACCTCGAAACGCCCAACAAGACTGTCAGCACGTTCAGGCAGATCCATCGACGCTTTCAAGATCGCCGCCTCGACCGAGACCTTGGCCAGAGGACCGGCACAAGTTGTCGCGATTCAATCGTGTACTGTTCCTAAGGTTCGAAGAAGTATTGCTAGGAGGTTTACGTTAATTTTAGTGTGCATCCTCGGTTCTAACGGAGACCAGCTCGATTGATGTATCGTCGTTTCGAACAGTGTCTTTTCAGTTGAATCCGAGTGGCTTTACATTTCCGACTACCGTTGTTCGTTGCATTTGATGGCTGTGACTTTTAGGGACCAAGACTGTTTTAGTCCGTTAGCGATATCGTCGTGCATCGACGGTTCCAGTGAGAGAGAGAGAGAGAGAGAGAGAGAAAGAGAGAGAGAGAGAGCGAGAGAGAGAGAGAGAGAGAGAGCTCCATGCGGGGCTATTGTTCGAGACGCGGGTTGCATATCGAATTAAGTAGAATGTAATTCAGGTCGTAAGTGTCCTCTTAGGAATAAGAAAACAGGAAGTGTACGCTGTAACTGGTGTACTGTACACCAGGAGGTATCGGTGCGAGAAGGTAGCAAACCTTGCGGCGATGCAAATTGCGGTTAGGACACGTGGGATGAAAGGAACACTGGGACCAGTGCTGCGCAAAGCAGACAATTCCTACAGTAGTTTCCTTCTGTACCAGTTTTGCTAATTTTTTGAACAGTACAGGACTGTCGTGGGCTTATTAATCGCAAATTCTTACGTAGCGCCATAAAAAATGTAGAATCATGAAAATTTAGGGCCTATGAAAGATAGAAGAAACAGTGTCTCCTCGATATTTTAGTTCTACAAAAAAATTCGGGCCTCAAAAGATATAAGAATTTGAATCTCCATGTATATTTGGATCCTATGACCTATGGAGGGGGAAGTGGCAATAGTGGATTGAATTCCCAAGTGCCTGAGACCGTGCTAAATGTGATTTTTGAATAAATTTCAGGCCAAAAGATTCAAGAGAACGGTGGCTCACAGAAGTTTCTAGACTACATACAGGTGGGACCTGAATAAGCGGTAGAAGCTTCGGTTCACGGTTCGCTGGGTTTGCCACCTGACTGTATCATCGCCTCCAAGCGTATGGACATTGTCCCGTACGAAGTTAACGTTGTACAAATAGTATGTTTACGCTGTAAACGCGGGCGGGTGTTACACGAAACACCTCCCACGCCCGCGACTGTATTATTAACGTAATTTCGAAGATGTACGTGTATAAGCGCGTTCTGCCAGCATAGAGGTTCTATTATACATGTGTATATTCAACATTATCGACGACACGTTGCACGTGTTGACATAGTATTTTGATATACGATTGACAGCAACTGCGTATATTGTAGAGACGATAGTAAACCGAGTGTTCTTTACATTTTTCTGGTTTATTCACGACGTACGTCCACAGATTCCTGCGCCCCTGTAACGCGAGAACGCTCGTCCATGCTTTTTCATCGTGGCTGTGTTCGCAAAGTTTTTTCCCGTCGACCTAGCGATTTTATCTTCGACTTGAAAAGTTTGATCGGCGTGTCGTATTTATAATTGTTACACAAAGTAATTAGATTAATAACGCTAGCATCGTTAATGCAGATAATAACGCGTTCATGCTTCAATACATGACAAATAACATAGTTTATATCGAAGAGCAATCTCGTAAGTATGTACTGTGTACGTCTCGCATAATTTCATCCCGTTTCGTACAAAGTTACGTTCACTCTGTTAAACATACATACAGACAGTAATCGGTTCGATTGCCACATACACGGTGTAGACGACCTTTATATAAACAAGCTTCGCTTAATGATTCGTAAACACGCGGGAGATATATGGGAACGAGAGTGTAAGAAATTACAAGACACGATGAAATAACAAACACTACGGGGCCGTTGCTTAATCGGCTCCTGTACCTACTCGTTACGAGAGTTTACGGCGATTCGAACGTTGCTTGGATAAGAGGCTCGTGGCTCATCTGCCTAGATCTTGCCAGTGCGAGTGACGTAATTATTTCACAGAAATCGCGTCACGATCTCTCGCAAGATCGATCGAACTCGATCCTTGATCTTGCTTTCTCCGGGAAAGTCTACCGGCGAAAGCGTTCTCGCTCTTAAAGTACGTTTTGTTACGACCGCAACTCGTGCGGCACGCTAAACGATTGCAGAGCGGCGACGCAAAGTGCGAGAAATAGCCTATTATAGAAAATCAGCAGGCAACGACGTTACGATGGAACATTCGAACGTCTTTCAACCCGTAATTTTGGGGGTTGCTCCCTCGATGTGGACAATGGCTGACAAAAAGGTGCTATATTTTCTCTAAAAAGAAATTGACAATCTCTGTCACAAGTTTAGTAACTAATATCTTTCTTCAATAGATACAATAGTCCAATTAACGGCAAGACGTGCGTCAGTTACAGAGGTTGACGCTCACGAAGCGTAGCGTTCAGTTTTCAGACTTGTACTAACCTGCCTACAGATTTTAACAATTTGAACCCCTTCTTGCAATGCAAAATTCGGCTAGAAATGGTGGTGGGGGTGTTTGACATCTGGTTGACATTTCCCCGAATTTTCCAAGATGCGTAAACTTTCCCATAGCTGCTTATTTGGGTGTACCTAGCAACACGTGGTTGCAAGAAGGGAGTAAGAAAGTCGTCGCGTAGGCAAAGCCTCCACACGTAACGCAGCGAAAAATTAAAATCCTCGATTCAAAGCATCGAGAGCAAAGAGAATCAAGCAGCAGAGAAATGCGAGCAGCTTCGACTGCAATCATCTAAATGGTCCCCACGTCGCACGGTAAATCTTCGCAAAGTTAAATGGGGTGGCAGAGGGGTGAAAAGGGTGATGAATATTCATCGCGCTTCAAACTTCGTTTCCGAAGTGCTCCCAGCTCAGCTAGAAGCCGAGGTCCCAGTGACCAAAGAAGTTTGCGACTCTTGCAAAGAATCAAGCGTTCAAGAGCAAGAGTTCAACCCCCTCGAGTTTCTTGCCGAGTGTCTCTCGGAGAGAGGGTTGAGGATCGCTGAGGTGCAGTGGTTTCTTTGGTGAATCGGATCGCTGAGAACCGCTGTCCGATGCGGAAACAGGGGCTGTAGGTGGGGATAGGATCGAAAGGCAACGGGCGGAGCACCGGGGGATCTTTTGGCGTGCTGCGGCAACGGTTCTCTCTCAGTGCATGCTCGGTGCTCGCTCGGCAAAAGACAGCGCGGCTCTGCGAGTTCGCGCGGACTCGTCGTCGACGGTTTGCTCTCGTGATCGTGCACGCTTCGAGAACAACTCGAGCGGCCAGGCGGTGTGCTGATCCGGTTCCGAACCTGTTAAACAAAGTCCCCGAAGCGAGGGGAACCTGCCAAGGACCTTTGACGACTGGTTCCGGGCCTCGGTGTCTACTCCTTTGTCACGAGGTCCGCGTTCTACTCCGTCCGACGGTCTCCGACGCTTTGATCCAGCTCCTTCGGGATTTTTCGAGGTTTTTCGGGGGCAGTTCCTAAGGATTCCCAGGATTCGCGTCGTCCGATCGATTAGGGGTTTTCGCGCTCTCAAAACTCTCGCCTGATCAAAGCGGACAGGTAAAGGGTGACCGTGCGTCGATGCATTCTCGGCTGCAGTCGCGAGGGTACCGGGTGTCCCAGCAGTCACGATGCAGGTTCGATGACAATTCAGGAGAGAATTCGATGATTTCCGATGACTCGCCCGGTTTTGCTTTTGTTCGGTTCAGCGGACAGAGAATTTTATTTTTGATCGCGCTTCAACCCCTGCCAATTAATAGCAAGTTAGATTCGTGACAGAGATCTCGGAGTCTAATAAATCTGTAATCTACTTGAATTATTCGCTTCTTTGAAGTGAAATTTTTCCATCTAGATAATTATTAAGACCAAAGAAATTCAATTATTTTACAATAGATATTGGGAAAATCATATCGCGAGGCGTTGATTTTCAGTCTTTTTATTCAGGGTGGAAACGGTTACAGGATATTATGCAATTTCGACTTTTCCGAGACTTCTAGTGCACAATTGTTTTCGCTGTTATGATCTATGTCAGTTTTAAAAATAGCGTAAAATAATTTGTTGAACCGGTCTGAAAACTGAAGAGACGGCATGGTCATTGCTATCTTTCTCTGTGTGTATTTGATAGCACGCAACCGCGTTTGCCTTACTTAACATACGATGGCAAAATTGCGTTATTAAGGGTTGATTAATTGCGTAGAATGCTCGTCGACGTGCGTTTAGACAAGGCAATTGAAGGTGCTCGTTGTAGTATCGATAAAAGTGGAATATCCTCTAACCGTATCTAACTGTGTAGATTACAGAGTTTTGTCGCGTTGCAAAATTATTTGGATCTGACTCCGTGAAAAATGACGATCTTCCGCTAATTTATCTCGATCCCCACTAAAAACATTATCCTTTCAAGTTCGCAAACATTTACTGCCCGATAACACCTGTGTATTTGATCGCTTGGGATTTCGCTACTGAAAAATATCGAAATCTTATCAGATACACGCAACTGCCCGATTAAAAATACATAAGTAGAACCGGTGCATACGCGGCGGACAGGTTCGACCAGTCGATTCTGCTGGCATTTCTCCGTATCGTTTCAATAGGTTTTCATTAAAAGCGTTTTCTCACGCACAACAGCTTCACTCTCGATTGCTGGGACACCGGCCACAAACAAGCAAGCGTTTCTGATTGTTCCGTGACATTTAACCTCTTCAAGGATGCCGGCACGCGTGTGTACCGTAGCTCTAGGTTGACATCTGGGCTCGATCTTGCCGCACGAGAGACCGTATCACCTTCGAGCACTATTAGACCGTGAATATTAAAATAAAAAAAATGAAAAATTCAACATAAAACAATTTTCTCTCAACGTTCAGTTTATTGTGTGGTGTTCATTCTCCAGTGTTCAAACTTCCCGCTTGTTCTCGAAAAATTCATCCTTGAAGAGGTCGGAGGAAGAGGCTAGACCAGAGGTATTTTTAGGAATCTATAGCAAGATGCAAAACCGAAAGCATTCGAAGAATCTATGAATCTTACTATATTACTGTCGGTTCGAAAAAAGAAACAAATGTCTATGTGCTCGTGCACCCTGCAATTAAATGCGGACAATTTTTATTTCGTACAATATACTGAATTTATTTTCACAATGTACGTACTAAAAAAGAACCGAATTGGACTGGTACCAACGGGATGGTAGCTCGTTGTTTGAAAACGGTCACCGTGCTTTCTCCTCTGCGTCATCTTGGTTTCCCCCGACGACGATCGCCGCGCGAGGCACACGTGCTCGCTATGCTCGCTATGATTGCATTAGCCGGACGGAGCCTCCCTCGAAGGCAGCGGATCAGACTCTTCGGAACTATAATTCGTTGTTTCACGCGTCGAACGCGTGGCTGCGCCGATTGCACGCGATATTAATCGACCGACTGACTGACACACGATTAACATGGACGGACACCGTTTCGCAGGTTTTTTTCCCCAGTTTCGCGGAAACCGTTCGAACGATCGCGCGATGGGCTCACAATTTACTAGATGAGCCAATCCTAGATAACTGGGATGAAGTAATCGATACAAACAGCGGCTATATCTATCGCAAATAGACGTTCTGTTTAGTTTTCGCGCCTGTTTGACTCGGGACATCGAGAGTTCACCGTGTGAAAAATATATTAGGGTGTGTTAAGCAGTTTTATTAGTCGACGTTTTATTTATTTACCGGGTACAAACGTGCGAAAGCGTTTCTATTCGCGTTTCATAGGACGGTATTTATTTTTCTGAAAAACAGAGTCTGCGAAGATTATGCTTATTTGGAAAATATACGAACGAGGGTCCAGTAATAAATAGACTGCGGATTTTATGCAATTATGACAAGCACTGTTATGTTATGTTCAGTTTAGCAGAGTTATTGAGAGATGAAATAATTTTTTTATTTCATGGAGGAAGATCTTCGAAATTTAATGCGAAATGATCCTCGCGCTGTAAAGGCACTGCTCACCGATTAAACGTAAAACTTGATTCACCATTCTCGGAGATTAATCTTCTTCGTCGAGCGCGCACGTTGACTGAAAGATCACGCGACGTAACGAGGGAGCAGGAGTTCGTCGGAATTCTTTCAAATATCGTTACTCCGAAGCCATCCGGGTCTGATGGTTTATTCAATAGTTGTAAATCTTGAGTGCTCGCGTACGATAAGCCGATTCGTGTGTGGAATCGGTGAGGCACAGTTTAATACATAGCGTTTACCACGGTAAACCGTGACGGCCCTAGCCATTTGTGACCTTATCCCAAAAACAATTGAGTAAATGTCTTGATTCGCGTATTATATAATAAAAATAGCGAGAAATCAATATACGTGAACCAAATCTTGTCATTTTCATAAAACGACGCAGTAACTCTCTGAGAATTGACTCTATTTTTACAACATTCACTATGGAATCTCGCGACCGGAGACTCTTGGAACAAAGTGCATCTTGTTTCTTCAGCTATAGAAATTGTCAATTGGAAGGACAATGATGTGTCACTGAAAGCGTCGTACTATGAATCGGCACTTGTGTTCCGCGATTAACAGTTCAATCCCTTCACAAATTCTAATATCTATTTTTAGCTGAAAATAAAACTCTATTCTTTTTTAACCAATACCCAAACATCGAAGTATTAAATTTTTCTTTTTTTCCCCAAAGAAAACGTAATTCTAATATCTATTTTTAGCTATTTTTGGAAAATAAAATTCTATTCTTTTTTACCAATACTGAAACGTCGAAGAATTAAATTTTTTCTTTTTTTTCAAAGAAAACATAATACTAAAATCTATTTTTAGCTATTCTTAGAAAAATAAAATTCTATTTTCTTTTTTAACCAATATTGAAACGTCCAAGAATTAAATTTTTTCTTTTTTTTCAAAGAAAACAATTCTAATATCTATTTTTAGCTACTTTTGGAAAATGAAATTCTATTCTTTTTTAACCAATACCGAAACATCGAAGTATTAAATTTTCCTTTTTTTCCAAAGAAAACATTATTTCCTTAAATTCTTTTCACTGATTGAGATCATGCTCGTCCAGTTTGTGGATTTATGGAAAAAGCCGAGACATAAAATGGAAGTCTCAGATGAGTATTACCGGTGCGTAATTTCGGACTAATCCGCAGTCCGGCGATCACGAGGAAAACGTTCTAATGAAAACTGCGAGGGGTTAACGGCGTGGCAGAGTTCTCGTTGCACAACCTGTCGTCCGCGAATAGTGCGTTAACAGATGCTCGCCGACGCGAATGTGGAGTAGGACGGTAACACGATAACGTGCCGCGATAAGGATCTGTAAGCAAGGTTACGAATCGGGTATATCGTACTATCGCGATTACGTTGATTTCGAGCGTGTCGCGATCGAGAACGGCTTGGATTCCGCGGCCTGAATACACCGGCCCGTGAAATATAGAACGAAAATGAGTCATCGCACCGGTAACGGAAGCGTGTGACAAAGGCAGTCTCGGCCGTTTGCCATCGTTTTCTAGCGGCCGCGGAACATGGCACTGCTCATTCACTATCAGCCTCCCGGACATTGGGACCACTGTCCTCGGCCGGGCTAAAAAGGCTTCGTTTCTTGGAAGTTCACGCCAATATCGTAACAAACGGCAATGCCGAACGTTCCGGTCGTGAGTTAGTTCCTCGATTTCGTTCTTTATCGTTTAATGCGAAAGCGGTGCAAGTCATTTTCAATTGTAATATATTTTTAGCGTGACTCATTCTTAGACAGCGGATTTTACGCAACGTCATACAGTAAAAATTATTAAAAAATTTTGGAAATTACGTTATTTCCGGTTAAACGTATTAAGAAAGAAACTAAATTTCTATTTCACTCCGATTTGTTGCAGCCGAAGTAAAAAATTTTTATTTTGCATAAAGATCCGCTCATTATCTTTGCAGCATGTCTGCATTAAACGACTCAATTATACTTCATGAAAATGTATATCTTCGCTTCGAATTACACGTGGCAAATTTGTACTCTGTAAAGACCACTTGAGCATGATGAACAAATTGTTTAATCCTCGTTAAGATTGCGTATCACGCGCGTCCAATACATAGACAGCGGATCTGTATACAAAATGAGAATTCTCTTGATCATTATACTCTTTCAAATCGCGGCTAACCCATCAAATCCGCGGTCTACTAATAAACGTATAAAATCCGCACTGTATAATGCATAGGTCTGGATAAACGCTCTTTTTATTATAGGAAACGAAACATAATGATTGTGCATTCATAGCCGCGCGCGCGTAATAATATCTTCTAATCTCGTATTAACGGAGAGCATAAATTTTAATTTGCGTTTAAAAGCTTACCGGCGAAACGATGTTTCATCGTGTCGCTTTCGTTTGTAAGAATTCAACGTCGAGCGTCGTGTTCGGTATGCGAATAAAAATTGACGAGAATTCTGAAGTGTGTGTTCGCGGAGCAATGAACTGTTTCAGCGATAGCACCTCGAAACCGCATTAATTTTCACCGTTTGACACAATTCGCGTATCGTTAGCGACTCGTTAATGTTCGGTTAGCTGCTGTTACGATTTGTTATCGAGAAATAAATGTCGGTCGAACGGACTAGGCCAAGAATTTCATGTTAAACGAACTTCTACGTATGTGTATCGTCTTGGAAATTAATGATCGCGTCCACGTGGTACCAAAAATCTGTGCACTATCTATCGCTTTTGTCTCTAGCCTCCTTTCCACCTGAAATCTGTAACGTTCACTTTGAAGGGCAGCACGAAAATAATCGTTCGCAAATCCAGACAAATAATTCCGCGTTTTATTCCCGGAAGACGGGGGATTCGCAGTATAAACTGATTGCTCATCGGAGATGTTTGCCTTTCGCCTCTGGTCTAGCGGTGTCACGGCTTCCCCGGACTTGTAGATAAGGGTGGTATCACGAACTGGAGCAATAAAATGCGAACTCAACTCTTAAAAGGAGTCGATGAATCATCGCGGAACGCAATCTGAAATCGTAGCCGTGGTGGCCGACACTCTTGTCGTTGCAGATCCACCTGTGGAGTTGCTCGAGGCGGAAACGGACGAGTGGCACTAGGAACAACAAGCCTCCACGGACAAAGGGAGAACAAACGCGGATAGAGAGAAAGAGAAATAGAGAGAAAACAGTGAAACGTTTGTGAATGATCATCGAGTCCGAGCGATCCGAGGGAAAACAGTGCCGACGATTCACTCGGGGAAACGGAAGCGACGCGTGAGCCGTCGATTAAGATCCAGCGCAATCGGTATCGAGCACCTCTTAGCCTCCACGAAATTAGGGTAATTGTTGCGTTTATAGTTCCATTCGATTGTCAGTTTGATGGTCGCAAGGAGCAACACGGTCTCCAATTTGTTTTTTATTGAACGAGTAATATACTCGGTGGAGCTGGAAGTCAATCAGTTCGACTCGCGTAAAAACCGAAACAAATCTAATGACAGACAGTATCGAGAAGAAAAATGCCAATGTCTAGAAAACACCGTAATCGGAGGAATGTTGTGTCGATTAGCAGATAACACATAATTTCGATTAAGAAGAAAACAATACTGAAGCACGGCGGTTCGAGGGAATCGATGCGAGCGCTGATTGTCTTCCGAGCACTTCACCTGGTTCTCGATGCTTGTATCGCCTATTATCGTGTCTAGCAGGGACATTGTCGTGTTCGCTGCTTCACCGTGAACGCTCTTACTAAAACAACAGTGTCTATTTCCGCGCTCTCACCGTAGCTCTCTTGGTTTGCCGTAGCTCCGACACAAACGCGTCCTCGGCGATCGTACATAGAGCATCGTCACCAAGGTCGGGACCGTCGATCCAAATATTTTCGCGAGTATCTTTCGCGCTGTACTGCGGGAAGGATCGAGACTGCTTTCACAGGACCTCGGCAGCGTCGGCTGCCGCTGCAGTGTTGCGCAATCGGTTCTAGCGCGAGCACGCGCGCGAAGACCTTGTGCCTCGAGGATGACCTTGGCGGTGGTGTTGCCGCCTGTGCGTGTGTCGTCGAGAGAGAGAAGTGCTCGGTGATAAGGCCGAGCGCGGACTAATTAGTGTCTGGCCGCGATCGTGCGTTCGAAGAGTCGACTCGAGAGAGACAGAGAGAGAGAGAGAGAGGGAGAGAGAAAGTGTGAAGCTGCCGAGTTGCCGGCGAACAAGAAGATGCGACACGGAACCGGGAACAGATGACTCCTGCGAGGGCCCCTCCTGGCGAGTTCTGACTGGACGGACGAGACAGCTGAGACCCCGCTGGGACAGCTGAGCCAACTTTCGTCGATTCGCCAGCGCTCGATCGTCGCCGGAACGAGAGATGACGGTCACTTACACTGCCGAAGTCGCTACCTGCAGAGGTCTTGGTTGCTTTCTAAAATTACTCCTAAGGTAAGCGGTTTCGGGCTTGGCGAGCGGGGAAGGTCGCCGCGCCGCCGCGCTGGCCAGACCTCTCGCTCGAATCGCTGGATTTCGATCCTTCGCGTTTGATCCTTTACATTTCGCGTTATCTGGAACAGTGGTATTCGAACTGTGTTCCGCGGGACCTAAAACGTAAAACGTCCTAAATGGTTTCGTAAACATACATAAAATATTCGAATACTTTTTAAAATTTTTATTAGAATACAATAAAATAATATTAAAACGTTTTTCTTTATATGTACTAAATAAATTGTGTATATTGTGTTGTTTACGATCTCCGATTCCGCGAAATAATTTTATACTCATAAGGGTACCTTAACCAGTTAAGTGTGGAATTTAATTTTAAAAATTAAAGTGAAACAATGACGATTGTATACGTGGAACGCAGCGAAAATGGTCCTGTTATAAATTTTTCAAAAAACGACGAAAGATTACATTTTCGTTTGATAAAAAATTAACAATTTATTCTTGAAAAGGTAACCGAAAAGAATAGCAACAGAGATTCGGTCTGACGTGTATACACGTCAAACGCGCTCAACTGGTTAAGTTGACAAAGTTTGAAGACCACTGATCTAGAACATCATACCGTACTGTTGAATGCTCGACAAAGTTAATGTTCTCGAAGGCTTTCGATCCTTCACATTTAATCCTTTACGTTTTGTACTATCTAGAACATTATCATAGCGTACTGTTGAATGCTCGACAAAGTTAATGTTACATCCAGTTCGACATCGAACCGGAAAGGGCCAACGATCCAAAGGAAATTCCCTTTGATTTCCTCTCTGTTGATCCTTCGAGACGCCTATAGAACAATTTTACGAACAGAAGGGCCAGCTTATTCTTGCGCATCCCTCTGGCAAGTTTTCTCGAGCCGTAAATATCCTAACGCGAGCTATAAACGGTTTAGCAGAATTGTGGTCGTACGAGAGGAAATCAAATGACGCTGGTGTGACGTCAGCGGCCACTAACCGCAGAAATTCACAGTGCCCTTTATACGTAGCTTTCGTACGATACGGATTACAGTGATGTGAAAGAGAAACGCGCGAACTCGTTGCAAAAGAAAGATAAGGAAATGAGAATGAAAATGCAAACAGAATGAACAATAATGCGGAAGAAATGAAAAATGTTGACTCGTTTAAGTTTAGGAAGAGAATGCAACGATTGGATATTAGTTTGCTCGGTGTCGATGGAAAAATTCCATGAAAAATCATATCTGTTTGTATAGAATGAATTTTCTGCAACTCTCTGTCTCGACACAACGTGGAACAGAGTCGCGTTTCCACTTGCCGCTGCCAAACGAGAATGCCGTAATGAATAGGATCGCGTTTCTACCGATTCGACGCGAAGCATCGATAAAGACGTGCAATTTGCTTATGTCACCAGCCCGTGGTCTATTAGCGAGTAAATAATAGACTCCCCGGAGCGTTTTCCGAAGAGAACAGCGATACTTAGTCTCGATATCCAAGAAAATTCAGCATCGTCCTTCGGATGCCAATTAAACTCTTGTTCGATTGAGTGACTCACCGACCGTCGAAATTGCACGATCGGCAAATCCTTGATTAAAAATGACGAATGTATAAACGTTCTTGTAACTTCGAGGGAAAATGTATACTTTCACGTCTTTTCTATCCTACTTTTTTTCCCAAAAAATGCTTTTGCTCCTGGGAACGTCCGAGAAAGTGAACGGCGCTGCGTCACGTTGTTCTTTCGCTCCAGCTGCAACGCGAGTGCAGTAAAATTTGTGCACCGAATTTTATGGGATGGTCGTAAAGATAAGATTCCGCGAATCCACGATGACTGGAGTAGAGGCATTAATCCTGTCAAAATTGCGAAAGAGTGTGAAAGAATTTTTGAAAAACAAAATAATTTAGGATATTAAAAGTAAAGATTTCACGCTGTAGAGCAAGCCCAGACCATTAATTTGTGTTAATGTGGTCAGCATCGTTTCCCACAATCTTCAAAGGTTTTGCAAGCTGGATCTCTCGCGAAAAAGTCACGCGGTTCTTCACCGAAGAATGTCACGAGGTCCGCAGAACCATTTTTAACATTTCATCTATTTGTTCGATGACGGAGTGCGAAGATTCTAAAAACTCGCGTGTGCAATATCCGGCGGGAATGTGTTAATTCAACAGCGAAACATCGTTCCCGCGGAATTCCGCGTTCCCCGCGAATTCCACGGACAAGAATTCGCGTCGCGATCGCAGAGCCGAGTCTCGCGGATTGGAAGATGATATCGCGGAATTCCCGGTACTTGTCGCATTAATTGGTCGCGCTATAATTCATCCGTGGCTTACGCGATCCGCGTAAAAGGCAGTTGTTTGCCAGCTGGAGCAGCGACGTCAACATTATCACCCAGAAACCAGACGAGACGCGTTCCTTTTCGTTGCAAACAAACAAACAGCGTGCTCGGGACGAATAAGCGTGGTCTGTTTCGCGAACGCAGGAAAATCCGCTGACGGATTTATCGGGCTGGTTTCTCGAAATTGGTCCCTCGGTTTCTTGTAGTGTCGCACTTCCGGGTCGGTGACCCCGTCTATTATTGCAACGACCGTTCGTCCCCGCTCGAAATTGCACAGGCGTCGCTCGTTTCTTCTCGGAAGGATCGTTCGTCATCGCAGAACAACGCTCGGCTCGTTCCTTTTTCGCAATCGCGAGCTGCGAGTTCGTTGATCGATCCGATCGAGAAACTCTTTCGCTGGCTCGCGATCGTCCACTCGCCGCTGATGGGCTATTTTACACTAACTAATATTCGTAGAGAGATCGTTGGGACGCACGCTTATCCACCACGATCCCATTCGCGTTCGCTTTTAATGGAACCCCGTCGGCAATTTCACGCTCGGCAATACTCCTGATTATGCGTCACGCTTCGAAGTACAGGGTAATTCGGTGGTTCTACGAGCGATTTTTTTTTTTGTACAGATCGGGAAAGTTTGCTATTATTGTGCAGATCCACGAATACGTTTTTTACCGCTTGTCAGACCTATCGAGATGCTTTTCGGGAGAAATTGCTGGCCATCTTGGACCCATCTTTCACAATTGTTTTCTCTCTATTGATCTATTAGATCTAGACATCGAACGAAGTATACAGGGTGGTCCTTTTAAGTAAGAAGTATCTGTTAATGTGCATGGTGTCGATGGACCAACTATCAGGGATATTTTTTTCTCAAGGTCTTTTTTTTCGGAGTTATCAAGGTTATCGGTGTTTTTTGGCACATAACTACATTTTTTTTATTGCATCGCGTGACTGATCGAAAAATACATTCGGATATGTATAATAACATTAGCTTGAAATGACCTTGATCATCGAAAATTAAAGTGAACGCTCCGTAAAAAATAACCTTGGGAAAAAAATAACATTCGCAAAAGAATGCACCTTGTGATAGTAATTTTATGTTGCATTAAAAACATTTGTTATGTCATCAGAAATAAAGGAGATATTTAGGTGGACCACTCCGTACGTTTGCAACGTGTCTTTTTCGGCAAAATTCGAAGAGATACAGCAAATTTTTCGACAGCTTCGGGAACATGATTTTCACAAAATCGTGTTCAATATCTCTTCTCGCCGTTGCTACAGCGTCGATGATTCATACTTATCAGTATCTCCTCCAGCCTCAACTAATTTCCTCATCGATGGACCGTGAAACTCGGTCCGAATGTTTGTCCATGGCATGATTCAGGTTCAAAGATCGCTCTTCGCCAGTCTAACCGAGAATCGCATCTTTTCGTGGAAAAAGTAACCACGCGCGGTTGCGATCTCTCCGTGTTCACCGGTACAGTAAAATCTGCATTTCAATAAAACGCGAAGTTACTCGTGCGCACCGATGGCCATGTACCCACGAGTTAGCGCTAATGAATGAATAACGATAACCATAAACACGGTAAAGAGGTCATTGCAATTGACCTAGAGCCGCGGATCGATTCGCACCGCTTCCACGCGTCGCGAGCTAAGGGCGTCCGTGAATCCGCTAAACAAAATCGGGACAAGTCGATGTGCACGCAATACACAATGGGGTACCTCTGATCAGCCGGACGTCGACCTCGAATTGCCAGAAGCTCTTAGCCCAGCCTGCAAATTGTTGGATCTTAAAATATCTGGGTCCAGAACGACCCGGTGTCTAAGTAGAGGGATACATACTCTGGACCTCGTGCAGAAGAAATCTCGAGACCGACGGGAAATCGCGTGACCTGCTCTGGAATGTTTCCAATGTTTCGCGAGATTACGCAGTCTCGTGTAGTGTCCTTTGGACGCGTTGCTCAGCTGTCTGTCATTTTCGTTGGGCCGTGGCCGCCGCGAGACCTCGGGCTAGAAGGAAACAGTTAGAGACACTTAGGCGAACGACCAAGTCAATTTTCTGTCGGACATCATGCGCGTGAGATCGCAATCTTCCGTGGTAGAACTTCTTTCAGGAAAATATATTGGTCACATCGGGGAGTAATCAATAAACGAGTCGGTGCAGTTTCTCCTCCGTAGCGTCGCGACTTGGCCACGCCCTTGGTCGCAGTTCTGCCCCCACCGGTCGCTGCGCGACCAATCTTGAGTCGCCAGTCGACGTAGGCGGTGGTAAATAGCTTCGCGAATCTACGGGAACAGAGGAACGATCTGCGAGCCTAACTAATAATCGCAAAGTTTATCTGGGCGAGATAGGATCAATGCTTGTTCGTTTCTAAAAATATCGGACGCAATATTGAAGATATTTGGCGCTGGATCGATTCACGTGATTGAGAAAGTGTTTGTCAATAATTTTTCTCGCGGGTTGCGCAACAGCGTGAGGTATTAAAGTGCGTTTTCACAGTCGAGCGATTTACGAGCGTCGACGTATCGTGGCACAAGTGGATCTCCTTGATTGATTGCCTAAGCGTTAAGTAACTTTATCGTGTCTACATATAGTCGAAACAGGAATATGCACGTATACCGCGGTTGACATTCGCTAGTCCCGTTTTTTTTTTATCTGCGATCGATAGGACGCAACGAAGAGCGAGAGTGGGCCGATTAAAATCACGATCGAAGGAATTTCCGTTGGATTCGCTAATATTTTTTTTCCTTTCCGATCGAATTTCAGATGGCGGGCGAGCGTTTACAAGCTCGTCTGGATAGACCTGGCCCTGTTCCTCGTGATCTACTACTCGTTGTCGAGCATCTACCGGCTGTTACTCGACGAAGAACAGAAGAAGACCTTCGAGGCGGTGGTGGCCTACTGCAACGAGTACAGCGACCTGATACCGCTGTCGTTCGTCCTTGGTTTCTACGTTAGCATCGTCATGACCAGATGGTGGAATCAATATATGATGATACCGTGGCCGGATTCGATCGCGGTCTTCGTGTCAGCGACTATTCACGGGAACGACGAGAGGGGTCGATTGATGCGCCGAACTATCGTCAGGTACTGCTCGATAATGCTATCGATACCCGCAACAATGGCTTGGTCAGCGTTGCGCACATTCCTACATTCCTATATAGTGGAATAGCGCGCCTGCAGTTCCCACAAATGCAGTTCCGCTCCCATTATTTGCATAGTACTATTCCACAAAATTGCAGGAGCGGAGGAACTTTCACTTTTCTACGACAAATCGTACACTCAACGAAGAACAATTCCCCTTTTATTCCGAACAATTCTGCAGCTCTAAAAAGTCTTACCGCGCAATCTTCCCACTTTCCAATTATTTTAATCGCCGAAAAATCAGAGCAGAATCATTACGACAACAACAGCCAGTTTGACAAAATACAAACATTAAAGTCTCCGTAAAGATTTGTAATCTATCGACCGGCGGCCATTAGCAAGCATCCTTGAGCGCAGTAAGATAAGTCGCAGACTGTTCGGCGTCGGGCATAAAGCACGAACAAATCCGAACGGTCGCGTCGCGTACCACTCCAGCTAATGGATCGAATCGAACGCGAACTCTGAACGAGTGCGAGCTTTCCCATCGAGGACTTTTGTCTTGATCTTCGGAACTGTTTGCAGGTACGTGTGCGTGTGCTTGACGATGGTGCTGGCGATGGTTTCGCCTCGCGTGAAAAAACGATTCCCGACGTTGGAGCACTTCGTGGACGCCGGCCTGCTGCTGGAGAACGAGGTGGCGATCTTCCACACCCTGAACGATAAATTCCCGAAGCCGAGCAAGCACTGGCTGCCGATCGTCTGGGCCTCGAGTATCGTGACTCGCGCGAGGAAGGAGGGCCGGATCCGCGACGATTTCGCCGTGAAGACGTTGATCGACGAGCTGAACAAGTTTCGCGGTCTCTGCGGCAGCCTGATGCACTACGATACCATCAGCGTGCCTTTGGTTTACACTCAGGTAGGCGCGTCCACCTTTAGCCGCAGGCCGATTCGTTTTATCCGCGGTTTTATCCATCCTTCGCGTCTCGCTTCACCGTGCAGCCGAGCAACAATTCAAAAGCGACGCGTTTATGATGCACAGCACGCGGACGTACCACGTTCCCTCCGCGGTGACGCGTCATTTATAACGAATCGATTGGACTCTTGGTAGAAATATTCGCTAATATTCTGAGATCGTTCGCTCAATTTCAATACAAAATTAATTTACCATTAAAATTGTCCTAATTTAAATTTATCATAAAAATTTCTTCAGATGGGATTGTTCATCAGGAATTATAAAATGTATATTAGAAAAGAAATGGACAATAATCGCTCAGATGTATCCACGAGGAATTATCATTATTTTAATGATATTAATAATATTAAGTATGTTAGAAAAGAAATAGAAAATAGTCTCTAGTTACCCCCTGCAGGTGGTGACGTTGGCAGTGTACACGTACTTTCTGACGAGCGTGATGGGCCGTCAATGGGTGCAGTCCTCGTCCACGTCGAACATCGATCTCTACTTCCCAGTGTTCACCACCCTACAGTTCTTCTTCTACATGGGCTGGCTCAAGGTCGCCGAGACTCTGATCAATCCGTTCGGCGAGGACGACGACGATTTCGAAGTCAACTGGATCATCGACAGGAATCTGCAGGTGAGTCGAGTTCTCCCTCGGTGTCGGATTCGACGGAGTCGTTTTCCTCCGGTATCCAGTTCATCGGAGTAAGAATTAATCCCTGGCGTCCAATTAGCTGCGAGAAGGTAAATTACTTCCGCCGGTATTTTTAAGAACACTTTTTTTTTAATCTATTCATCTACTTTACGTCTCTTGGCGTTTCTACAAAAAATTCCCGCTAGAGTGGCACCACTAAAAATTGCTATGTTCAATTATTTGTCCCTCTGATCAAGTTAATATAATAAATGATAAAATAAAAATTCATAATAGAATTTCCTTGAAGCTAAATTATTAGAATTTAAAAAGGGCGCGAATAATAAAATTAAAATAGATGAAAATAATCCTAAGACCCCGCCAAATTTATTGGGATCGCGAAGTGATATTATAATTTGAAACGGTCAGAGTTCAAAGGTTGAGGCGAAGAGTTGAATATTTTTTTTCACGAAAAATTCGGTTTTGTTCGGTGGAAGGTGAGCTACCTGATCGTCGACGAGATGCACCACGAGCATCCGGAATTGATCCGCGATCAGTATTGGGACGAGGTCTTCCCTACCGAGCTTCCGTACACGGCGGAGGCTCAGGCATTCCGCGAGGATCATCCGCTGCCTTCGACGGCCGGAATTCAATTACCTCCTGCTCAACCATCCTCGGTCAGGATCGACGAAATGGCGGCGGATGATGCCGCGTCCGGCATCCACTTCACGGCGACGGGAAAAATGTCAAGGTTGGTACCGGGATCAGCGCAGCCATTTGCTCACACAATGCGCTCGGTTTCTTTCAAGTTCTGTCGTTTTTATTGTTTCGCTGGCTAGAACGATTTCCGTTCCTTCGCTCATCTCGGCTGCTTCATTGAACCGAACCCATTCATTTTTATCGTACCGTAGAATGCATTTTCAATTCAATTTACATTAGTCAAATTACCGCTTTTTCGCTACTCGCTCTCATGTATAGGGTGTAAAGAAATTATATGTCGCGGCTACCATAGGACGATTCTACACCCTCGATTTGGCTGAAACTGAACAAAAGAAGGTGCCGGAAAATTGATCACCATCTTGAATTTTAAGGACAAAAGATCAACAATTTGTTTTTTTTAATTGCATCTTATTTTACTCGTCGAGACGGTCAAAAGTGCAAAAGGTACCATGGGTGGCAACTCATAAAAAAATGGTTGACCTTTTGACCTTAAAATTCAAGGTCGATATTGCGACACCTTTCTATGGTAGTCGCGACATACATATTGTATAATTTCCTTACGCCCTGTACTGTGGCGAGATGACAAGAAGGTCCACGGGGCAAGACTTGTGTCTGCACTCTACCTTCCCCCTCTACGACGCTATTCCCCACGCTTCCACCGCGGCTTGATCGCGTGACGCGTTTTATCTCTGTCGTGCACGTATTCAGTACTGGTAGAGAGAGGGTAACTTTTCCTCATAATTCGTGCTCCCTCTCTTATCAGGCAACACTGCTGCCAGGGACCTTCTCGTCATCTCGCCACGATACCGTAGACTTCGTAGAGCTTGAATTCAAGTCTAAGAATGTTCAAATTAACCCCTTCGTTGGTAACTGCCATACACCGTAGACTCATCTCATCGAGCTTGATTCAAGACTAGAACAGTTGAATTTATTTTATAGAATTATATAGAATTATATGTAATTCATAATCGAGTTTGATTCAAGACTAGAACAGTTGAATTTACTTTATAGAATTATATAGAATTATATGTAATTCATAATATAAATATAGAATATATGTATAGAATTGTATAATATAAATATAGAATATATAGAATTATATATATTATAGAATTAAAGTTGAATTTTTCGTTCCTAGCTTTTAGCTGTAGACGTTGTTCGTTGAGATAGAACTGAAGCCTAGACATTTTTCCTAGATTCTTCGGTAACAGCGTTTCAATCAAACCATTAGACTTCGATCAGACTATCGTAGAAAAATCGATGCAGTTAGATACAGTAGAGTCCGGAATGAAAATGATAGAACTTGTCAGAGCGATGTGTAACTCGTGAACGTAGCAGCATCATGTCCGCTTACTAAATTTTTTGTTCCGGCGCATATGCTTCGATCGCTTGCTCAGGAGCTGCACGGAGACCGGCAAGATCGCGAGGTAATGTCCGCTTGTGCATGTACTGGTTTCTCAGCATGCTTCTGGAAACAAGCGTGCAGGTTTGGTGTTTCGGTAATAATTTTGATGCGGTTGCAACAAGCGTATGTTCGTTTGTAGGAGCGCTAGTCGGGTGAGCGCTCGAGATCGCACGTTGAGCGGCGGTTCGACGCCCAGCAACATAGGCGGATCTCTCACGAGAGTGAACAGCGTGACCAGCGTGCTGAAGAGGCTGTTCAGCAAGGAGGACAGACCAGACGGCGGCGTGTTCAGCGGCACCAAAACTCCGGCTGCATCCAGTTCTACTGCGTCTTTGCAGAACCGCGCCATCGGTAGGTCCATTACCTCGCAGAAGATCATAGTTTCCCAATGAACGAAACGCAGTTGTGAGAATCGAAACATCGGTTTCCGGTTGTCTAACTTCCTTCGTTCCGAAGAATACCTCAAATATTCAAAAATCGCTCGCTTTTCACCACCTTTCGATGTTCCGAGTGATCTCTCGAGTGACCAGTACTCGAAGAATGCTGATTCTATTAAAAAATCAGGAAACTATGAATCACGTGTCTAGAGTTCGAAATCTTCGTCGGCTTTAACCCTTTGCGGACGGAGTCATCCGACGAACGTGCGTCGCTGTGGACGAGAAGTATCGGTGCGCGCAGTTGAGAAAATTTGAACGTTTGCGTTATAATAACTAAAACTTATTCTATTTGCGTTATAACTTTTATTCAAATTCAAAAAAATTTGTTTTCAAAAAATGTTTTGTCGGTTATCTGCCGACATTCGTCCGCAAAGGGTTAATTCGCGAAATGTTTTTTCGTTAACAGTTGGGGGAGGCTCGATGAGGATAGGAGTGATCAAGGAGGAGGCTGACGAGCAGATGACGCTTACGTCGATGAAGTCCGAGAAGAGGCCTCACGTGCAGAGCATATTCTCGCCTGGACCACCGCCTCCCAGTGCTCCGATGACCGTGCCCGGCACCGAACATTCCAGAAACGGGGAGATATTCGCTTGCAGCGCACCTGTGACCGGCTTGGCGAGCAGCGTCGGGGATACGCACGAAGACAGCATTGACATAAGGTACGCGGCAAGATCAAGGCTAACGACCATGCAACGCGTGGTTACCTGCTCGTCGCATTTGCATATTAAATCGCTTCCTCGAACGACTTTCTTTCTCGCCTCATTCCCGCCGATTAAAATCTCCCGTTTCGCGACGGTTCGATCAACGACGTTCGAACCAATGACATCACCAACCCTGCCGTGTTCATCGGTCAACGCGTTCACTGTCGTGGTGGTCACCGGTGGCTGGCGCTATCGACTTGTTTAAAAATGATCGTCGTAACTAGACTGCGGATTTTACACCGAATTTTAAATTTTTAGTTCGACTCCTGTTGATCGACGCAGACAATTTTTCTTCTTCACGAAGATCCGCGGTCTAGTCGTAACATTAATCGATGTGTTCGTAAGCTGCACAACGTGATTGTCAAGTAACTGGTAACAATTGTTAATAACTCTGATCGTTTGTAGGAGCGAAATAACCGACATTTCTATGCAACCCCCAAAATTCACGCGGCAGACGACGTGTTGAATCGCGCGTTTGGAGCAGCATTAGGAAACGAGGAGACGAGGAAAATGAGACGAGGAGAATTAAATTTGTTAGGGACCAGACCCAAGTAGCTTAGAAGCATCTCCAATGTTCCCACTGGCGCTGAGCACAGTAATTTAGGATTTCCTATCCAGAGACTCCTGAAATGATCCCAACCAGTGAGATTGGTCAAATTCCAGGAATCAAAGGACAACGCAGTCGGCACGGTCCAGCGTGGCATACGACCCGACATTGAGTTATCCTGGCAGCGTGATAGTGGACGATCTGATCAGCACCCAGAGCTCATCCTCCGCCAGCATAAATTCGGACGACGAGTTCACGAAGCTGCGGACGGAAAAGGAGCAGCAGCAGAGGAAAGACAAGATGCTCAAGAGGCTGGCTAGGAGCACCAGCGGACAGACGAGTATACTGGGAGGACAGTCGAGGAGCGCACCGGATACGGAAGAGCTGTTGCTGTCGGAATTGGCAACGACTTCGCGACAGTCGATGGTTGCCAGCGATCGGGAAGATAAGGTCGACAACGATCGGCTATAGCATACCTACCGGTGGTTCTTCTTCGAGGTCTAACTGACTTCTGGAACTGATTCGACGACGGAACGTCTCCGAATGACGACTCCTTATTGAAACTTTGGGGAGGGGACGTGGTTCTTGAAGAAATATTGGACACGTGCCGTAACTCGTGTGATATTAATCAATATTCGCTATTGAGACTTTGTTAACCCGAGGAACTAAACTATCCCGCATAGAAATGACGATGCCAATTAAGAAACTTTCGAATAGAGTAAGCTTTTCATTTAACGGCGAAACTATTTTATAAAGAAGCAGGATACATTAGACGATTATTTGATACTACAAAATTTGCGAACGATTAGTTATCCAGAGTTCAAATTGTAATCGACGACTCGAGATGTTTTGAGCAGCTAAAAGGTTTCATTATGTGTAGAACAATTTTTGGAAAAGATTGAGGTTTGGAATTGCGGATATGAAAATGCAATTGTAGATTTTATGTGAGTTGTATCCATGTTGAAAATATCATCGATCAATATGAGTCGCATACGATTAAAAATCGTGAAAATCGTTTGTAGCTCGTAGCGACAATTTCGATGATATTTTCACATGTTGTATGCAACAGTAATCTTCACTGTTCGCCTCCCCCGGAGAGTTGTCATTAGACTGCGGATTTTCATGCGAAATCAAAATTGTCTATAGTAACTGCAAGATATCGGAGTTACGTAGGCATTTGTTATTTTTCTAACGATTGTGAGGAGTTGAAAGTGAATGCGACAGTATTTTTATATTCTGAAAACGTTGTTACCGTTTTGTACTCGAGCCAGTCATTTTCACCGCAAATGCGTAAAATCCGCGGCCTAGTCACTGTAATTGAAATGCTCGGACATTTTCGAAGTAGGCCTCTTCGATACGCAAAATGGCTGAACCAAGACGCACGTCTAACATTTCTGCAAGAGCTACGTCCACGCAGAGTTTCGTTAAGATTCGGGGACTCGATTCCCTCGCAAAGGGCCCGAGAGAACTCCGGTGACATTTACCAAGCAGACTACCGACCGAAACGGTCGAGCGAAAGTATATTGATTCTTCACGACCGTCGCGAGTCGGAACGGACGATTGTTAGTGTACATACGAACTTTTTACTCGATAAGCAATGGGAAACGTGCATGAACCAAAACCAGAGGAAAAAATCGACGACAGTCGATGATGGACGAAGCTTGCGGACGAATAGCTTCGAAACATTCCGTCGACGTGAGCGATTTCTGCTTTCGCTTATGGAAATTGTGGATCGAGAAACCGTTGACTGTGGACCGCTATCGTTCGTTCGCTACCAGATTTTTACACGCATATTCTTTTATACACTTTGGTAGGAAGAGAGAGAGAGAGAGAGAGAGGGAGCGTTGTCCTCGAGGTCCGCGGTTTCTCGAGCAAGTGTTACGGAAACTGTTACGTTGTTCAAAGATCGTGTTCCCGTGTCGAAGTGACCGTCGCTGAAGCTGTGGACTTTGTACATACCGGTATACCTATCGCACGAAACACTACGTATCTATTGTGACAATAATTGCGTGAACGTTGTCAGCGAAACGTCGGTTCGTGAATTTTATAATATCGACGCGGACGATCGTCGAGCTTAGCGATCTCCGGCCGGCGGACCTTCAGGGGAGAACGACTCGGTGAAACGATGTATATTATTTTAGGAGAGAAAGAAAGTAGTTCGTTGTTGCAGACAATTTTTCCTTCTGCCGAGAGGTCCGCAGGCTAGAGATTCGCAGCGAAGCTTAGATCGAGGGGCCTACAATCCTCATGTTTTATACTCGATCGATGCAGCAAATGAGGGGAACATGGACGGTTGCGATTAGCGTGCGGTAGGATTTTTCTCACGCGTTCTATTCGTCGGAAGGATTTTGTGCTAGCGAGAACTGCGATCGCTGGAAAGTACATGCAAAGTGCCTGCCTCGTGCCTCTATCTCTGTCCAGCTGGAAAACGGTACTCGATGTTGCGTACATCTTTCTCCTAATTTTTCTACAGCAACGCGTTTCCGTGCACGCACATTCCAATAATCGTCAAAGGATCTACTGACAAAGTTGACAAAACGATCGCACAGTCGCACGATAACGTCGACACGAGAGATTTCTAGATTTCGCGCGGTCTTGCGACGCTGATTCTCGATACCGAGAACAATTAACGGAGTTCGCGATGATTCCGAAACGAAAACTGTTGCTCGATGCGAGTACCGTGTCGCGTAACATTACATCCGGTACTCGTTACCGTCTCGGCGCATCACGCAGACGGGTTCGCCTTTCGTTTCGGAATTACATTCCAGGGCGCGAATGGATCCTATGGTGCTCATGGTTCAGCGATTCGTTCAACAGTATTATAGTAGCGAAACGCTTGTTCGGAATGTCGCAGGAAAAATGTTGATTTCGTCTAAATAAACGAGAGTCTGGATTCAAGGAGTCCTGGTGCACTTGAGAGGAGACGCCCGCGAAAGTGTCTGGACAAAGCCGTAGCAAGAAAACATGGTTTTCTGAGAGAGAGAAATAATTGTTTATTGCTAGTCTTGGGTATTTCCAGCTTCGCGGCTTGTTCTAGCAGTTTCGCGAGCATTATTTATTATGTCCTACATTCCTGTCCTAAACGTTGTTTTAACTGTGTGTAACAGAATGATAAAAAGACGAGGTTCTCGCCCGAGATAAATATTGTTCTAATTACATCTATAATATAGAAATTAATCAAAATTGATATAATTTGTCGTGGGATGATGTCTTCAACACCACCTGATGAATTGGCAATGTTTTTAATTTATTCCAGCTCGTTCTAAAGCGATTATGGATCAGAGTAATTATTAAACAATGGATTTTGTGACAAAAATGAGTAAATATAATTTGAAAGAGTAAAATTATTAAAAGAATTTAAAAGTAAAAATTTTTACTTCACTACCCAGCTTTTGTTGCAATCCAGGTAGAAAATTACGTTTCTCCTAATCTACTGGGAGGAATGTCGATGGCAACGCGAGTTCGATCCAACATAATTTCGTCCAACCTTTTTCCAGCTCCTTCAGCATGCGCAGAAGGAAAATGTCGCTTCAAATGACCCCTGGAACCGCTCATTTCAGGTTGTTAAAACAGTTTCTTGAGGTACCGTGTACATTAGCTTTAAGCATGCTAAAAGAACATGCAGAACCGCAAAAATGATCGAACAAACAGTTCTTCCGTATTAACACATCGTGGTCGGGCGTTTCATGCCAGTGCATTATGACTGGAGCGAATTATTTTGTTAAACTTTTATTTTCTTTTTAATATACATGTGAATAAGATAATCGGCGCAAAGGTTCGATCAATTACTACAATATAATTAGCTATTTTATGATTTACAGACTCAAACCCGAATCGTTAACGTTTAAGATGTTCATAAAATAGTTAATTGTAGTAACTGATCGAACCTTTGCGCCGATAATCTTATTCACATGTATATTAAAAACAATTTGCGATCGAGAAAAACTTGAATAATTTTTATTTTCTTTTAGAATGTATTCTTCATCGTCATTAAAAATAATAAAAGCGCTTTCTGTATAACTGAGTATAGTTATTCTACCCCCATCTATAAAAAACGTATAACTACATAACCCGTGCTCCACTCGTAGTTTACGAGAAACTTATTTCTAGTGTCCCGACAACAATCTGTTAAAAGAAACGACGAACCAGAACGCGGCGGTAAGAATCGTCGATTCGAATGTTCCCGCGTCGCGGAGGAGGTTCGCGAGTCGATCGCGAGAGGTCGGTAACGGTTCGCAGCGGGATGGGAGTGGGAGCGGGTTCGTGCGCGGTCGGCGTCGATCGCCGAGCGTCGAGGTTTTCCGTGCGGGCTCGGCTGGCAGGGCAGGCGTCGACGTCGCTCGTGGTGGGGGTAGTCGTCAGTGGGTAGCCGTCGGCGAGAGGTGGCGGTGGGTTTTGTACGGTGAAGAAAAGAGGGGTTAAGTGAGCCGTGCCGGGCCGTAGAAGCGAGCTAGCGGTGGCGCGGCCCGTGCTCGTGCCATAGGGCCTCTGCCAGACAGTAGTGTGTTCGTTTACAAGATGGCAGACGGTCCGTCCGCGGAAGACGCGGCCACCGACCTCGGGGACGGTGATTCCCGTTTAACCCGGAACCGACACAAACGTCAGGAGGTACAGTCGGCGACGACGTCCCCGAGCACGGGTCAGGACACCGCGAGACGCGTCCACGAAGACGCGCCGTCGCTCGAGAGTCATCATCATCACCGCCAGCATCAGCATCAGCATCAACCTCAGCCGCACCGTCCTCCACCCCGTCGGAATTGTCACGCGTACGCTCCTCGTCGTCACTCGATCAACAACAACAATAATAACAACAACAACAACATTCATTATCATCGTTGCGAGTCGAGCACCGCCGAGAACGGGGAGCACGTCGAGGCGACGACGGTGTTGTTGGACGCGAGCGGCGAGCGCGTTAGTAAAATCGAGAGTGTTCAACAAACTGGTGCGGATACGACGCGGGTTCTGCCGTTTGCGTCACCGATGCGCGACGATTACGACGAGGACGATGAGGAGGGGGAAGAGGACGACGACGACGACGACGACGACGACGACGACGATGAAGACGATGATGATGATGATGATGACGAAGACGACGACGACGAAGAGGAGGAGGAAGAGGACGAAGATAGATCGTTGGACGGGGACAGTGTTTCGAAGAAGTGTCGCGCGAGTGTTCGTGTGAAGAAGACCGCGACCGCGAAGAAGAAGAGCATCGACGAGGCTGCCGGCTGCAACATCAATGGGAGTAGTCGCAACGTCAACAAGAAGAACGTCGGTGCCGAGGCTGACGGGTCCTCCTGTTCGGGCGACGCTCGACGCTCGAGGCCGGTGTTCCTCGACGACGAGGACGAGGAGGACTCCGAGGACTCGGACCGGAAGCTCGCCCGTCTCGGCAAAGAGAACAACAACAAGACGACCGGCGGCAAACAGCAGCAGGAAATCGCCGTGGCCGAGAACAACAACAACAACGGTGGTGCTGGTGGTGGTTGTGTGCGCGCCGATCACGAAGAGCTGGACGCCGCTCGTACCACGGACAGGATCGCTGGTGATGCTAGTGGTGATGGTGGTGGTAGTAGTAGTAGTGGTAGCAGTAGTAGTAGTGATGGTGCTGCTCCCGCTGCCGCTGTTTCTGCTTGTTCTGGTGCAGCGGCCGGTGGTGTTACAGCGAACGGCATGGCCACCAGGCATCATCAGGGCAGCCCTTTCAAGGGACAGGTTAGGACCGCCGAGGACACCCTGGTCGGGCCCTGCGGCAAGAAACGGTGCGCCGATCGATACGACAGCTCCGAGAGTTCCGACAGGTGAGTGAGAACGATGTATCCGTATACGTATATACGGTATACGTATATGTATACGTATACCGTATACGCCTAGGCGAATGTGCGATGCATGTACCATGCGACGCGATACGTGCAACCTCTCCGTACCTGTGTACGTACGTGGATACGCGCATACGGTTCCCTGTACGTGTGTACTTACGTGGTCCGCGTCGCGGCGGTTCGCGGAACGCCTCGAGGAGCCCGGACACGGACCAGGACCAAGAGGCGGAACAGGACTGATGGTGGAGACCCGAGCCACGGTGCCGCTAGCTCCGCTAGGGCTCCGATCCGCGAACTATTATTGCTACGTTTCGACTTCTAGGCTCCAGGGCATGGCAAACTCGTTCACCGCGAAGGGCCTCGTTAATTGTTATATAAATCGTGTTGAGAAAACTTTATTTGCTTAAACAAGAAATACTTTATTTATTTAAAGCAAACAAAATTACAATAGTGGATTTTAGATGTGAAAGAATAAAAAGAACAAACTGTATTAAAAATAGAAAGATAAATAATGCTGTAGTCACTGTAGTGTAAAAAACGCTGTGGCGTTGACCGTACTGAAATTGGATGACGACCGAGCTGGTTCGTCCGTGGAAAACCTCCGGTCCCTTCCCTTAAGTGGGGGTGTCGTAAAAATGCTTGGGCCAGGCAAAGAAAACTCTGCGACTCCGGCCGGAGACGCACCATAGCCTATTTCTATATATTATCGTTGGATTCCAACAAATCGGTTCCGGGGCCGCGATAAAAAGGAAAAGAACGAAGATTTTTTTTATTAACATTCCAGTTAATTATACGCGATGATTATTGTGTACAACTGCAGCATGATTTCCGAGGGTTGAGACCTATTGCGCGTAAGCCACTGTGCACGTCGGGTCTCAACTCTCGAAAATCAGACCGTAAATATTAGGTCGTCTCATAAGTTCGTGGATATGTTTATTATTTTCGCGCTGTGTTGTATAAACATGAGCGATAAGCGCCCGAAGGGATTAGAGTTGAGAGAGAGAGAGATGAATAGACGACAGGGTGATTATATTTTTTCATAAACTTTAGAGGTATGCTTCATATACAAGTTTAAATAGCGGCACGAACTTATGAGATGATCTAATAGACATCGATCTAACGCACGTACTCACGTATTTATGATTTTAATTTTAAGAAATCCAGAATTGTCAAAGAATCTTGTAAGTTTTGGTCGGGCCGCGTGTTTGACGTGCCTGCTCTAGACAGTGTCTCGCGGTCTGATCGGTTAAAAATTCATTTCGACCGTCGTGCTAATCGTTTTTTCCATAGAATGACGGTATCCTGTGTCTAATTCTTTCTTCGATCGTTCAAACACGTTGAAAGTATATCATTGCGTTTTCAATTATTTTAATTTGTCGCCTGTTTCGAAATCCGCGATCCGGTGACAGGATTCTAAATAAAGATCAGACCGTAGGAGTAGTTGGAGCGTGCAGCAGTTGTACATTTCAATTTTCGTAGCACCAGCCTTGACCCCCTCCCTGACCAAGAACAATAGCTTGGACAATTGGGTCGAGTTTAAGAAACTAGTGTGAGAACCGACGTGATAGGTGTTGGAGCCTTGTTTATTGCAGCTTGCATTATGTGTCCTTAGTACACATTGGGGTATAAATACTTACGCTGTAGATTCAGGCATGACCCACCTACACGTAGATAGTCTCTATCGTAAAGACATGGAAAACAAGAGGTAGGAAAATCGTCGAACCAACATGCTCGCTGTTCGTTCGATGAAAATAACGCGAGGAAAACGAGCCTAAAATATACTACAAGTTCTGTTTACGCGAGCTGTTACGCTCTCGACAAAACCGAATTCGAAAACTCGTGAGACACGCGTGTAGACGAACAGTCCCCGTCTGGTCGTGACTCACCATTTTCACTTCTCGCGTGTTTTAATGCGCGCGCGTCCGACGCACTTTCGAACCCGATTTTCCGCGAAAACGAACACCCGCTTGAACGGTTCGTTCTACGATTTTTAACCGAACTTTGGATTTAAAAAAAAATGTGCACTTGTCCCAGTTGTTTTTGAGAGAGGAGCCTCGTTCCGTCGGGTTCGATTTTTCGCCGATGCATTTCGACGTTCTCGTCGGGAGGAGCCACCTGTGTCGCGGACGAGGACGAAATTGATTCGTACGGTTTCTGGATTTCGGGAAAACGAGGGGAGGAGCACGAGGAGCCTCGGGATTTTTCGAGGCGAGCGAGACGCGCGACGGAGCATCGTAATTAGCGCGAAGGAAGGCGCGTTCGACGCAGGCCAGGGGTCGTTGTACCGCGGTTACGAGACCGGCAACCGTGGCTGCGTTCGATCTGTGTGCGCGGCGTGTTTATAGGTTCGTAGATGCTGCCAACTCGCTCCGTTTCCCTTCGGCCCCCCTCTCTCCCCCTTTCTCTTTTCTCTCTTGCGCTCTGTCCCGCTTCGCCTCCTCTTTCGCGTGACCCTCGTGTGCTTCCTCTCTTTCCTCGTTCCCTCCGTCTGGCCCTCGCCCTACGCGAACTTATCACGCTAGACCCAGCATTCGTTCCTCGAACCTTCTCTCTGTAGCCTTTTATTTACAGTCTATTACTCTAAACCCCTCGCGCCGCGACGTTGCCTACGAGTCGTCGTGAAAAGTTGCATACAGAATTTGCTGAACACCGTAAATACTTTCGTCTAAATTAAAGCGAAAACTACCGCCACCGGTCAAAACGGTTCCAGATTTTCCATTTTTGGCGATTATTGAAATAATAAAAATAAAATGAATAAACAAAATGAATCTTGTCATTCTTTTAAGCTCCGGTAGTTCTTAGCGTTAAAATTGTATTGTCACGGATGTGTGGCCATCGGAGTTGCGAGCGCACACGTTAACAATAAACTGTTTTCTTCCCTCCGATAGGAAGTTGGTAGCGAGTTCGGATCTAATCGGCGTACTAAGTAAATAGAAAGTCCTCGGTCGATCTTCCTCGGCCACAATCAACACGTTCTAATGGAAAAAAGATTCCCCGCACGTTTCGGAAATCGTGTTCTAGAACTTGGCAAGCTGTCCGTGGACGGGCTCTCTCGCTCTTTGTACTTGCTCGAAACAGTGCTGCGCGCGTGACGAGAGACTACCGCATCGTCGATGCCGATTTTCTCGAAAACGGTACAACAGGTGTAGAACTTCTCGGCGTCGAACGCGTTAAAATGTGCTGCGATGACCGCGCGAGACGCACGTTGCGGAGCTGTTATTGAACTTGTCTCGAGCGACTTTGAATATCTTCTGTGTACACACGCGCCGCTAAACAGGACCTCGCTAACGCGCCGCTTTGTTGCCTGCCGTATCTGCATACTTAACGCGGCCGCGAGAGGTTTCACCGAACGCGTCGACAACAAATCTCGCCTTTGGATCACGGTTTTCCACGGTTCTGCCTCTTCTACTAACCTCCGGCGTAAACGTCGACAGAAATTGAAATTTTTGTCCTCGGTGTGCTCCGGAAAATTCTGGTCGATCGTGAACGGCGATCCGCGAACAGGATCGCAGGCATGATTTGTTAACGAGGCTCACGCAGAGCCTAACCGCGCGAAGAAGGTAAAATCTCCAGCAAAACATATGGGATATTTGGTGAGTTAACGCAGCAATGGACGTTCTGTGCGTACGATAGCGCGAGCGATATCTCGAAAGTTCAGCGTATCGGCGAGCGACGGTCGACTTCGGCAGCCGATACGCTTCGTTACGGATCAGTTTTATTTACATTCACAGTAGCGACGCGAGATCCCGCAAGTCCGAGCCCGGCGATCCTTGCGACCGTGAATCCAGATTTCTTATCGATTTCTCTTGCACGCCGTGATTTTTCTACGGGTTTTTCCTACGTAACCGGGGACACAGGTCGTTAGTCGTTGGTCAGTCGACCGTGCACGCAATCGTGCGAACGATTATCGCCACGTTACGCTCGCTCGGAAAGATCGTGACGATACAAGGACCGCCTAATCTGAGACTCTCGACGAAATTGTATGTTACTGGAAAATTAATCTTTCGCGCCGAACACGTTCTTCTGTAACTCCGCTGGAACGCTGTTCAAATTAAAAGCTCTGAAAATCTGTTTTCGTTGTTCCACGAAAAATCCAATTTCATTTGCAGTTAACCCATTTGCATTATTAGCGTATATATACGCTGAATTTTTCTGGTCACTATCACCGGAGCCGAATGCACACGCTCAACTTCGTTGGTCACTATCTGTTGGTATACACCGATGATATGCACAGCCAGACTACCTGGACTTTATGGCACCTTAAGTATTTAAGGACGAATGCAGCCGCCTAGCCCTCACTCCATCGACAGCCACCAAAAAGGAAGAGCAGCAGGCTAACAGACATTTTATACAAGAATTCTCTGAATACAGTCACTTCTCTAATACAAGCCACAGTCAGAATAAACGGTTATATTTTAATTACATAAAGTGTGTTTATTTCTCAAACTCCAACACTATCATTATTCATTAGAAATTAAAAAATAAAAATGGTGATAAAGACCTTCTTTTCGTGCTTCCGTATGATGCAAATGGGTTAATTAGAAAAGTGAGTCGCATTTGGAGGTTTTGTAGTCTTCCGTGGATCGACCAGGTGAGCGCGTTGCAGTCCTCTCTTCGCACCTTTCCAACTTTTCCCGCGGGCGAACGCGGTCAGGCCCGATGCAAAGGAGGCTCGCAATAAAAGTTTAGTACCCTAACGGTTCTCCTCTGTGGTACACTAAACCCGGGCAACGTTTCCTAGGAGGAACGTCACCCGCTAACCGCATTAATGCTCCTCTACCTCGCTTCCACCCGGTAAACGTTCGGCGAACCGGTCGCCTAACTTCCGTTCGCCACCTGCCATCCCGAAGGCGTTCCGAGCTTTCTGTATTTTGTCTAGCTGCCCCCTCCCTCCGTCCATCGCGGGTTGCGTGCTCGCGAACAGGAAATGGGCAGGGATACCGGTCCCGGGGTACGATTTATATCGAAATGTAATTAGATCGAGCTCGAGGGGACCTGGACCCGGTCCTGCAACACTTGCAGTCACCATTCGAAACCGGACTTGTTCCTTTTCTTTCCGGCGCGTCTCGAATGTCCCGCGATTTCATTGCTTTCTTACTCATTCTCCCTTTTTAGTCGTCTGAACTCCCTTCGCAGTTTCTTCAGGCACCAGCTTTATTAACGCTGAACCTGCCGAGCACTAAAAACGATTAAAACGTGTTAGCTTATGAAAATGGCAAGTCTGCTTGTGCTAGATTTTGTGCAATGTTTATGTAGATATGTGTTTGGACAAGAAAAATTTATTGAATCAATTTCCGTGTAACTTTATAATTTCAATGGTCGTAAAATGATAAACATAAAACCGGTTGTTTGACCGACGGCGTTATGTTAAGCGTTGACAAGAGCGGCACCTCGGCCGAGTATTTTTATCGATAATTATCAGATCGGCGCAATAGCTCCTGTCCGATTTCCACTGAGCTTTTGCAAAAAAATCGAAGATCTCCAATAGTAAAAATCTAATTCTTGACGAGGCAAGCCGTTCTCGCGAGAGACAGCGAGCGCTTTGCTCTCGTTAGATAACGATTATGCGATTACCGGGCAATAAGCCAGCGACACGTGTTACCCGAGCTGTTTATCGAGCTCTATGCATTTCTATAACGTAACAGCACGCGGCGCATACATCGATCGCAAATTCGGATTGAACGAGAGAGCTCTCCACGGTTTTCCTCTTTCTTTATCTCGATCTATTTTCCCGATGCTATATCCGTTTCTATTGTTCCACGCGGTTGACACACGAACAACGGGGACTCGCTGAATAATTCCAACTGTCCCCGACGCGATCGAGTGCGTGCCGCCTCGGAATCAGCTGATTATTCAACGTCCGCGAGAGTGATTAATGGCGGATCGTTCCGCGGCAAGTAGTGTGCCGTTTCTTTCTCCTCTCGAGCTGCGTTTTTGCTCGTAAAGGATTAAAGTCGCTCGCGGGAACGACTGCGATAAAAGAAGGTCAGTTGCGCGCTGTTCGATTCTCTATCCTTAGTCGTTCTCTTGTTGGCCGCAACCTTGTTTACCCGAGTCTTTTTCGTTTTTCACGGGCGAAATCGATCTCGAGTCTCCGGCGAATGAAATTACTTGGAACTTTCTCGTTAGTTTTCGCTCTCCTTCCATTTGCAACGAAGAGTATTCAATATTTCGAAGACCATCGACTATTTTCGCGTATTGCCGACTGTTTGACGTAGGAGTGGAACAATGTTTTTCGAAATCTCGGCTCGCCGGGTTTTCGCCGGTCTCCAAATTGAAACGCAACGCACCAGGAATTGTTTCGGTCCCGCTTGCCTCGTGGAGGCCCGAGAGCGCCGCTCGTGTAATTTACAAGGCACTCGAAACGCAGCCGCGCGCTGCAAGGTTCGCGTGCAGCAGCGAACGGTCCTTCTGGCGCAGGCCTTCTGGTAATATTTTCATGGCTGCATCGGGGAATCGACTCCCGCTGCGGCCGAGCCAGACCGGCCGCCTGTTTTTCGTGTTGTAATCGCAGAACCAGCCAGGCCTCTCCGGTACGGTTCACTTCGTTTTCTGTGGGCCGTGGACCGTTCGGAGGCGTGTTATCGCGGCTCGAATGCGTCCGAGATAACGAGAGAACGAGAGAATCGAATTCTACTCGATTCGGAGAGCGAAGATAGGTCTTTTTTTTCGGAGACGGAGACGCCCGTTATCTCCGAACCGGGCTGTGAATACGCAGACGTCCGGAGACTTTTAACAGTCCCCTTAACGTTCACGTTAATCCCGAAAATGTTCTAGAACGTTCGAACTTCGTATGTAGTTTCAGTACGTTTGAATTGAATTGACAATTATCCAAGAACGTAGGAGTCCACGACGATTTCGCGATTTTCCGAGAAATTTCGTCTCGAAGAGAGATCGAGAGGGTTGAAATCGAAAGTGCAGGGAAGACGTTTGCCCCGGGGGGCAAACAGCGCTCCCGTATCTCGCGGAGAAGCACACCCGGCACGCGATCGATGCCTAAACACTGAGAAGCCGCGAGGAAGACCGCGAAACGACCGATCCGATGTCGCGGTTGATAAGCTGCCACGACTATACTTCGATTGCAGCGAGCGAACGCCTGCAATTAAGTCACTTCTATTATTGGACCGGCGTCGACGAAACCTTTTACGCTCGTTGCGGCGAGAGTAGCGTTTGCCGGTCAGCCGGGTTCCCTCGGACGTTATTCCAGTTCTCCAAGGCTTCTGTGACAGAGAGCACGGTGTACGTATGTACTTGGTCACGGCGATACATTCGTTCATTTTCACACCACTGGATCCCCTCTCCACTCCCTTGTCGAGGTCGTGGGCGTGGCTTCTCTGCTCCCGGTATAGAGCATCTTACAATCTCCTGTGTCTTTTTATTGGTTAACCGGAGACTGCATTAGTCTCCTCTGTGTGTAGCGTGTCCCAAGTGGGTGTGGTTCCTCTGCTCCGTACGCTAACGAGGAACAGTGCTTTTATAGTCTTTACCCGTGTTCGGCTTTGAACATCTCACAATCTCCTGCGTCTTTATATTGCTTAATCAGAGACTGTATCACTTCCGTTTGTGTGTAGCGTGTTCCAAGTGGGCGTGGCTTCTCTACTCCGAACTCTAACGAAGAACAGTGCTTCACAGTCTTTGCTCTTGTTCAGCTTATAGAGCATCTTACAACCTCCTACGTCTTCATACCGCTTAATCGGAGATTGTACTCCCCTCTGTGTGCAGCGTGTCTCAAGTGGGCGTGGCTTCGCGGCTCCGAATTCCGCCAGAGTCAGAGCAGTGGACAGCCTCGCCGCGGTACAAGTTTCTCCTCGACGGACTTAATCGAGTCACTACCACAGCTCGGATCGGTATCGAGAGAGGCGAAGGTTCGATTCTCTTTCGTCTCTCCTTGGCCTCACGGTTTATTTTTTTATCCTGGTCGAACGGAGCCGCCGCCCGGTGCTCCTCGGGGCGTAGCGGGGGCGATCGCGATTCTCTCTCGACTCGCCTCTCTCGATTCGGCTCGACGCGATTCGCGCGGTCGTGGCCGTGGCCGTGAAAGTGAAATTCGTGAATGAAACGAGCGGAACAGCCGGCGCGCGGCGCAAACCGAGGCGAAGGTAAAGGTTGCCGGTTTCGGGCCGGTTTACGAGCCTCGCGCCGAATATCCTCGACACACCTTGAACCACGGAGTCATGCGTTCATGACCGTTTCTTTCGCCTTCTTCCACGGCATCCCGGATAATTATGATGTAACTCCCAACGTTCGTCTGCAGCTCGATGCTGCGCCGAAGGACGACGTTGCGTGAACAGTTACAACACGCAGCTCTACCAATTAAATCGAGAAGATCGTTTCAAAAATCCGTACAGATTCTACGATCTGTCTACTTACTTCTAATTAATTCTCACCTACAGATGAGATCGTGAGATCAATTTTTATTAAACTCCTGTTTCCCGCAATCGACGCGCGACATTTTTATTTTTCAGACAGATCCTCGATCCAGCGATGAACGATCAATAGACAGCGGATTTTATGCATTTATGACAAAAACGAGTTGGTTGTAATTTAAAACAGTAGAAACATTAGAGAAGAGTTCAAAAGTTCTGTTATATTATTTTCACTGTATTAAGAAAGAACCTAAACCTCTATTTCACTCCAATTTGGACATTTCACAGAAAATTTTTATTTTGTCTAATGGGATTAACGAGTTGATTTCCCGCAAATCTCTATGAACCTGTGGTCACAATGGCGTGCCGTACGAGTGGACCTTCGTTCAATCCTCCTGATGACTATACTCAAAGTTCTCCTTATCTTCCACGATAACAACAATTGTTCCTCGTAGCGGAAACGATAGATAATCAAGGCTCATGATCGAGCACGAGTCGTCCATCGGATCCGAACTTTTCCTCGCCTCGGAAAAAGTGAAAGCCGGCAGGTTTAAATGACTATGCTTCGCACCGCGCGTAGGCAACGCGTTTGTTGTTTAACCCCTGACTCTCTCGCCTTCTCGAAAATTTCTCGAACAATAGCGCTTCAACATAGCGGTCACCACCGGTATCTCGTTGTACCGCTTGAGAATGATTATCATAAAATGACTAACACATCGATTTATTACCGGCGAGAGACAAACGAAACGCGCGCAAAATTCGCGCGGACGTTAAACGTGCTTGGTCGAACCACGAATTGTTCGGACGATTATCGCGGCTATCAACGAGCCGTTCGGAACGCGTACGTATAATCGGCCCGATCAGGTTCCCGGGCAGCGATATAGTCGTGTTGGATAGCGTTCGCGAAAAAGTTGCGTGCATTTCTCCGCGCGTATTGGCTCGGTATCCGTCGCGTGGGCGTACATCGAACTAGAAAAAGAATAAAAAAAGAAAAAGGTTCGGCATTGTGCGCTCGGCATAAAGTGTGCCGGTTAACGAGAAGGTGGACGCGGAGGCGGAGAGGCAATGTCGGTGTTCGGAGCCGATTCCCATGAGCGTTGCCATGAGCGCGCAAAAACGCTGCGCCGCGCGAACGATGTCGCAACCGCAGTTAGAAAGCTCAGGGCCCGACTGCCGCGCGCGATCATGCCCGAGTGGCGCGCTTGTATTAATATAAATTGCATCGTACTCGCCGCCTTAGATGCATTACACCGTTTCCCGGTCGTAACGCCGCGCCACGTCGCGCCGAGGGTTGCTAAACGCTGCGATCAAAGGAGAAAGAGAATGAGAAGAAGAGAGAGAGGAGAGATAGGTAGAGAGACACACTCGCTCCTTTTTACGCGTGTATTGACAAATAGCAAGCGGGGCCCAGCGGTCTCGCGTCTTTCTGCCGCCTAGCGCAAACTTGCCGATTTATGGAGCTGTTAATTTAATGTTCCACCGACGCAACCGCGGGATATCGATGTCGGGATTCCGAGGAAAAAAAGTGAATAAAAAAGAACTATCAACCAGCCGAGGACACGTGGTCGTTGCTCGGAGAGAGAAGGAATCTCGCTGTTTATAACCCTCGATTTATAAGTGGCGTTCGACGGATCTCGACAAAAGTGTCGGGCATACGGGTAATATCCGGCCGTGGTCGATGCAAGAAAGAAATTTTAACGGCGTCGTTTTGGTTCTTTGGAGAAACCGTCGTTCACGCCACGAAAAGTGTTAAGTATACTGTAACGTGGCCGTGTGTTCGCTGCGCTATTAAATTTTCGGGTGGCGTCGTTCTCTAAAAGCGTTAAGTACACCGTAATCTAGCTGTGATCGCTGCAATTAAAATTTCGACGGTGCTGTTTCGTTCCGAGATGAGTGTTATTAGCGCGTTAACTGCCGAATATCGACTCGAAAAATGTTCACGAAGAAAAATTGTTTGGACCCAGCGCATAGAAGCGTGTATCGACTTCTAAGAGTTGTGAAACACACTGCCATCTCCGATGAATTTGCCGGTCGTGTTCGGTTCTTCGTCGTCGAAGGCAGATAGGAGTCGACTGTAAGTATCGATGATGTCGACCGGACCTCGGACAAGCGCGCGACAAGTTGCGGTTAATTTCAATGAGTCCGCGGTCCTTGTAATTAGACGGGGACAAAAGATCTGTCGTCGGAGGGTGGACGGGACATGTTAATTGAACCGGAGGGGTGTGATCCTCCGGTTTCAGGGAGAGACGTGAGAGAGAAAGAGAGAGAGAGGGATCGGTTGTGTCGAGTGACACCCGTTAGAACCGGAGAGCCCCGGAGAACTTGTTGCTCGAATCGAGAGAGGGCCAGGCGAGGCCAGGCTACGAAAAGGGCCGCCAGCTTGCCGGGTATTGATCCAACAACCGGCTACCCGCCTCCGTGCATCGCTGCATTACCGGTGTACCCGCGACTCCCGATCCGCGGGGGAAACTTGACGCGTTTCTGCGATTGAAAACCTTGCGATTTTTCGCCATTCGTAAGAATTTTTAGACACGTTCGGATTTAGATTGTTCGTTTGCCGTTCTACTTGGTTTTCCAATTTTGTCCGAACGTGGACTCTCGGACCTCCGCTCCCTTCCCGGAAGCTCCGCCGTTGGCTGTATTCGATTAACCTTTCCTCCGGCGGTCGTTTCGCGAATACTTTACAACGTATCCGCGCCGATGAAAACGCGACGAGCCGGCGTTTTACAGCGTCTTACGGCGAGCGTTAGATTCCCCGAGAAACGAGCACGAACGCTCGAACAACGTCTCTTCTCGCCAGCGAATTCTCGAAAACTTCTCCGAAGCTCAGCCGCGAGAGTCTTGACCTCTTGGATTCCAGATTTCTTTCGCAGCTCCGTTCCTCGAACCCGCTTCACCGTTAATACCCTATCAAAATGGGAATCCTGTGCCCGTTGTAAATTCACCGCGAAGGCTCTACAATATTCGTCTTCGAGTCAACGATGCCCATAGTTGGCACGTTCCGTTAAATATGACGATTCTGCTGTAAAATAACCAGTTAGTTCCCGCAATTATTAACAAAGTCGGCTACGAGCATTTGTTTCGTAGTTCGGCTTCGTCGGTAACCGATTGGCATTGTCTGCGTTTTGCGGGATAGTCGAGAATGTAGGTAATTATAGAGGGCAAGGTGCGCGAGGATCCACGAGTCCCTCGGATCAAATTTCCCGAGAATCGGTTACCTTCGATCTCTGGGAGCCCGGGCGATTTCACGCGCCGTTAACGCGCTCCGCTGCGAGCAACGGAAGATCCACGACCACCACCGACGGCGATCCAGAAGAGATCCGGCGTCGAAACTTGGACGATCGCGACGAAAGTCACCCCCAATCTTGCTGACATGCTCCTTCACGTGGGCAGTGATTAATTGCGTTGTGGGCGCACAATAGGAACACGTTTAATACAAGCGAGAAATCGCGACGGTTCCGACCGAGACGAAAGCTGTCCTCGTTGATCAAAATCACTTGAATTATTTTCTAAGTATATTATATGTTGCAAGTACCGACATTGCCAAATGTTTTCATGTCCACTTAAATTGAACACCAAGTATAATATTATTTAGGTATTTATTTCACAGAATTCACCGTTTCCACGAGTATCAACGTTATCCACAGGCAGCTAAGTTGTTCAGCGTTTAAGCGATGCTTTTCCCCGTTGAAAAGGAATGTACTTTCGTCTCTGGATTCGACGCGAGCAGCGACGACAGTTTTACTGTTTCCCGAACGGTGACACCAGGGTTAATTAGGATTAGCTAACGAAATCGTGTATCGACCATATTTCGCTGCGCCTTTCGGGCCTCGCATGAACGGCCAACGGGAGTTTTACCCATTAAGCGGGTTTATTGTCGAGGCGTGTAAGCGCGAAGTGTCAGAGGAACAATGAGTTATTTATGAGCAGTAAAAAGTAACCTACTTTTAGAGACTACATAATGTCATTCCACCGGTCTCAACATGGCCGCCGGGTTAATTCCGCATGCGATGTTTGTTATCCTCGGCCTCGTAACCATTAAAATAAATCTAAGTGCAAGAATCTATTAGCCATTTCATTCTCCGTAAAGTTTCTTGCGAAACAGTCCAAACAGTTGTAAAATTAATAATAAAATTTCGGATCCTTTGTGCAACATCGACATTGTCTGATCTTATGGTTCTTCTTTTACTTGTTTCTCTATATTATTTTCGCTCTGTTTGTCTATTTTTCATTTCATCTGTTCGCTGGACTTCTTTTTGGCAACAGAAGGAGTACTTGTTCCTGCTACGACTGCATGAAATGCATAAAACGCATTCCGAGTACGACGCCTGATTGCCTCCGAAATTTTCAGGGACGTTAATGCACAGTTTTCATCGGAAAGTTTCACTTCCTCGAACAGCATCCTGTGTCCCGCGGTCTTCCGGTGTTCCGCAACAACAGCTGATGCGCTCGTGCATAATGCGCCGGCGATCCGTGGGAGCCAAGGATCCCCGAAATATCGAAATAGCCTCGGTCGACCGCGCGTCACGCGATCGATACTGCATCGCCAGCCGTTGCGCTAACCTTACCGTACCGCAATCCTCGATCGACTCCAAAACGCATTGTCCCCGAGTTTCCGAAATTCCCGGTCAGTATCGAAGCTGATCTGTATCGAGCGCGTTCTGTTTCCGTTGCAAGCCGGGACTGCAACCTAGGCCTAAGTTCGCGTTTCGCAACGGTTCTTAGCGATTTCACAAGCGAGCTATGTTTTCGCGCTCGCTGAGACACGGCAGAAGTGTTCTAGGCCTTTCGAGCTTTCACTCTCTTCAAGTTGCATTCCGTGCTCGCTCGCTCGCTCGCGAGTGCATTCTGCGGCTCGAAAATGCAATCCGAGGCGCGCGATTCCATCGGTCACGGACCTGCTCGGCTGTTGCGCAAGTCAACCTCCAATTTCGACGAAACTCACCTGCTGTACTTACCTCTGTTCCGGTTAGGTTACAGCGATCTTTTTTGTGGGGAAGACATATTTATTTTCTGGATACGTCACACACACACACACACAAAGCGTTAAAAAACCTGTAACCTACGCATTTAATTTGACCTAATGTAGGCTGTGCACGTATGAAATTGTGTATACTTTACTTGATCTTACTTAGCGCAGCAGAAATAGATCTCAGCTGAGATTTGAAATGCTAAAATAAAAAAAAGCAGCTTCAAACCAGTAATATAATTAAAGTCTAGACGCATGTATAATAATTTTCGCAACGAATGAGAAGCGCGTAACTCAGTGACGGCGAGATGATGTGTGAACGCACGATTATCGAACGGCAAAAACCGGGCCGAGCGAATTGGATTCCAGCGATCAAGAAAGTCCCCGTTACGTCGCGATCGCGATTCAACGCTCGGGACGGGATCGATCCCTTTCGATCTCGATCGAGGCGAAGAGAGGAACCCGCTCCGAAACAACTCTCGCCGCGCCGGTGCGACCGACGCCAGAGGAACGCAGAAAAACCGGGCATTACCTTCGGACACGAGACCCGAACGAGACTCGGGCTTGTCGTTTGTTATGCGTGGGCAGTTTGTCATCCGCGCCGCGCCTTCGATGCCAATAATCGCCACGCGACCTTTACGCCGCGTTTACGTTGGACCCCGCGATCGAATGAATCAAGTGTCGCGATCCGAGCGACGATAAAACCTGCTCGAAAATATCTTTCTTCATCGGAGTGCGGCTGTGATAATAGTAAGGGTTTATTTCATTCCACAATTATTACTATCGAGCCTGAGACGCGCATCCTTTACTGTTCGTCTCGTTGTTGAAAATAGCTGTATCTCGTAACTCTCTTACGTTCCTCAGTGTGAAAATTCATTCATTTGTATTTCTTTACAATAGTGACGTTACAACTGAAACAAAATTTGTCGATTTAACGTGTAGAACAAAAATGGGTGAATTATTATCCTAGTCTCTTTCATGCAACTATTTTTTAAGCAGCGTACGAGGTTCACTGTGTCCCGCAATGAAGAATGAAGGTTTCGAAAATGTTTTTTTTCAGCAGAATCTTCCCATTGTTTTGCTGGACGAGAGGCTAGGCTGCTGGTCGAATAGTAGAATAAACGAAAACGCGGCTCGTACGAGCGCAGTGCTCGCAGATCAAAGTTAATGGATTGCCGCTGCGACGTTGTTGTTGGAAAATTGACAAGGCGACGCGCCGGACGACGCGATTGGAATTCGATTTCTGGCGGTGCAGCGTTGCATCCGTCGCGTCGCCTCGCGTCGCGCCACAGAAGAACGCGTACGTTTCGTAGGCGACAAGAGGCTAGACAAAGGGATCGGGCAGGGCCGACATTTCCAACCGGGCTGAAATATCCGATCCAATTAACGGTGAACCTCTCTCTCTCTCTCTCCATCTCTTCGCGAGCTCGCTCCACGACCGTTTTTCCCCCGGAAATTGCCAGTCTTTTTACGATACGGCGGTATGTTGGGCAAGTCGGAGCACCTAGTGCCCCGAGGGCCACTGTTCTGGCCCCTCGGGAGCGACCAGGCCACGCCTACTTGCGTCACTTCGCGGCGAGGAGAGAGCAAAACGCGTGCGAGCGAGCGATCGCTCGACCGCGGAGCAACGCGCTTATGCTCGCGCTTATGCAACGCAGATGCACGCCGATAAGGCCGTGCAATTGTTCGGCGGACCGAGACCAGCTGCGAGATGTAGGGGAGTTCACCTGAAGTCCCGGACAGACGATAGCGAACAATTGAAGCGATTTTGCCTGGGAGAAAAAATAATGGAATCCGAGGAAACTAACGGCTCCAGAGGAAAATAAAGGAATGGGACGAGCTTCCTTAATACTCGTAACTAGACTTCCGCCAAGAAAGCCGCGTGTGCAATTCACGAGTCGACTGCGTATTTTTACGCATTTCTTTCTTACTGGCTTCCACCGCGCGTCCATCGCATCGATTGTCGCTCGATTGACACAGGCGCGTTGATTTTTTTTTCAGGCGGTCCGAAATTGCTTTTATCCTTGGCAATTGCTATTTTCTTCCGGCCGAAGCATAAGATCGTCGCCGAGGTCTCGTCAGGGGGAGGTGGGCGAGGTCGTCGCCTGTGTTCCCCGTTGTAATTTCCGTCGTGCCAGCGCCATTTCCCTTTCACCGAATACCGCTAACGATCAATTAACGGTAAGCAGCAATCGGCCGACGGTAATGGCGGCGGCGGTGGCTGGGTGGCCCTTTCCTATGACTGTTCGATCGTGTCAATAGTGGAATCCCCATTCTAGAATATTTCTCGATTCGCTGCTAACATTGTGGTGCTTAGTTTCGAAGTCGTTGCGACAGGGACTGCACTGTTTCATTCAACAATAACGAACATGTGTCTACGGGCAGGATTCGCGAGTCCTTCGAGACACCAGAGATGTCTAGGTAAAATTGAAGAACTCCATAGCGATAGAAGCTGGTTCCTCGATTCTGACTCTCGGAGATCGTCGGATAGAACGGTTCGATACGAATCGATCGCAGAAGAGCTCGTGGGAAAAATCGCGAGAAGTCGTTGTTGGTGTCGGGCAGGATCGAGCCTGGCCTGGCCGTAGGGACAGGCGAAGGATGCGGCTTCCGATTTCGGAGAGCCGAAGGGAGAGTCCTGTCTGCGAGGTTTAGGTCCGTGGCGAGTTTGCACGGTCCGCTCTCGGCGGGCCAGGCGGATCCTTTTTGCAATTAAAAAACCGGATGGACTGGTTCCAGCCTCGGACATTCCGCAAATTCTGACCGCGAAATCGAGGAGGTGGAGGGACCGGAGCCCCGGTGGAGTGGGTTCAAGGGATAAATAGCGGGGTTAGAGATCTTTTTCTCTCCCTTCTTCTCTCCTCTTTCCCCTCCTCCCTCTCTCTCTCTCCCCCCACTCCCTTTGGCCTCGTCCAGCTATCTTGACTCGAGCCGGGATAGAAAATGAAACTCGTTCCTGAACGCCCGCGATTTCGACCTACTAGACCCTCTAGGAGAACCTCGGGCTCACCTCGCTTCTTCTCGTCACGCATCGACTCGCGTGAATTTTATTCGAGGGACCGTGCTATAGGGACACACACGAGTCCTCGCTCTTCGAGGAACATAACCGGTGTTCTCAACTGTCTGCGGATAGTCGCCTTCGAATCAGCATCGATCCTCGAAAAAGCGACCGCCTCGACCGATCAACTAGCTTTCCGGACGTTCGAGCTGCTTGCTCCTCGTATAGATCAACCCCAGCAAATAGAACGCAAATAGCTCAATAGCTGGGGCTTCATCGTTCGGCAGCATTAAGCTTAATTATTTAAAAAAGATCCATTTCGAATCGAACAAAGTTGACCATCGAACGAGCGCTTTAGTTCCGACAGTACGAAGAACAGATCCACGGTCCATCTATTGTAGCCTGTCCTATACATTGTGCCCGACAGTAGATTATCAATTTTTCCCGATGTGTTTAAGCGAGTTCTATTTTTGCACGCATCTCCGAACGACCGTCAGCCTTACTTGTCCGCTGTCTGGACAGGGTAATGCAATTTTCATAAAAATATTCAGCGTATGCTTTTTTTAGCTGTGGTTCGTGTCGCGTGGGTAAATCAGCCTTCAAAGTCGGCGTTCTCACCCCATCGACATGTATAACAACGACTAAAAAATTCACACGCCTGATATTTTTATGGAAACCCACATCGCTGTAAAGTTCCGTGAAAATCGATTCTGCGCATTTCAGCTTATCGGGAAACGACGGTAAACAACCTTTTTCTTCGCTCTGTCACAGTGTTTGTTTCTCTCGAATTTACATTTTTTCCAGTGCGTACGTAGTATCTCGAATCTCCAATTTGAAGATACGTCCACAGCAAGAAAGTAACGAATCGATGGGTAAGAGCACGTCAGAAGAATCAGGTTTAACTACCCACCGGGCGTTATCGCTGTAGACGCGTTGTCCCCAGATATGACGGGCGTCTTATCGGCCGCGAATCGTGCTTTGATTATCGCGTCCTGCGCGGTGATCGCGAAACTTACGAGCAAAAAAAATCTTCGACAGAAAACGAGTGAGCCTCACGGTGACTTTACGTGGACTCGATGAGATAACGAGACAAGTTCGAGATAGCGGTTCGGCGATTATCCGCCGGAGAGAGCGTCGCGGCACGTCGAACGTCTCTCTGTTAATTATCGTCCTCTTATCTCGTTCCGTCGCGATTTCCTCTTTGTCCGGTTTTTCGATCGGAGTCAATTACCCGATAACCTCGCGCGCTTCGGTCGATCGTCGACTCCTCTTCGAGCCGCGCAGCATTTTACGCTGAAAACCTGCACCGTGGACGTTCGCAGCAGCAAACGTACAAATGAAGGGAACAAAGAAAGAAAAACTCTAGCGGGTCTAGGACGAAACACCACTGTCTGTTCCTCTAATAAAAAAACAATTTTTAGCAAACGTGGCTAAGGTCGTTATCAGATTCAAACCCGAATCGTTAACGTTTGAGATTTCATAAAATAGCTATTATATTGTAGTAATTGATCGAACCGTAGCGCCGAAAATTTTATTCCATGTTTACTATTAGAAATAATGTATTTTGAAGTATGTACTCTTCCATTGCGAGGTTCTCTTCTTGATGCAGGACCAGGCCATGTCGTAAAACCCATGGGGTCCGCTGACCGTTTTGGCACCCCCGTATGCTAAGGCGTTTTACCGTTTTTCCAGTCAGTAGTACGAAAACCGTGAACGGAGCAACGTTCCTTGACTAAGGTCGTTCCTTGTTTTTTCGCCTCCGCGCCTTGTACTTTATTTTTTTTAAATCATTAAACATTTCCTTTTTTTTTTTGCGAGATCGATCGAGTCCAATCTTTTCCCATGTAAAAGATCCTCAATATTTACAAAGAAAGAAGGATCGGAAAATTACAGTCTACCAGGTAGCTGTTCGTAGCTTTTCCCGCGCGTTTTCCAAGCGCACCGTGGATTTTCCGGCGTGTTTTCACACGGGGTAGCGTAATCGCGGCCGATGTGTCGCGATTAGGCCGATTAGCACTCGTCGACTGGATCTCCCTTTGTTTTCCATTGTTCCGGTTTCCTCGCGGGGTGTTCTCTGGGATCGCGCAAGGTGGTCTGCCTCTGCTCTCGCTCTCCCCGTCGAGCAATTGTCGACGATCTCTCGACGCGATCTCTCGAGGAAGTCGGGGTGCGCGCACGGTGTGTACGCGGCACGCGGTGTCGGACTCGTTATCGCGAGACCTTCCACCGGATTGCGTTAACCCATTTTCCGTTGCGTTTTTTTTTCGCCGCGAATAGCTACGTCGACCGAGAACCGAGAACCGAGAACGAACGCCTTTGCCCGCGCGCGTCGTAATCTCGGCGTAACACGCGATCCGACGCGACGCGACGGCAGGCAGGCGCTCCGTCGCTGGAAATATCAACGCGGAGACGTCGCGAACGTTCCCGCGAACTTTACGAGCTCTGCCGCCATACTTTGCCTCTCCCCCCGAACTCGCTTCCCGTTCGAGCGGTCGAAAATTAATTCGAGACGCGTAGAACCCGTCGGGAAAATATAGGTTTCCGCGAAAAATTGCTGCGGCGCTTTCCAAGCCAACCGAACTTGGTCAAACGAGTACGATCATCGCCGTGCTATTTATGTGAAACATTTTGTTCGTATCGTAAATTTCGATACGGAATTTTGCAGAAATAATTCGCCACGATCTCGGAGCCCGGAGTTCACGGTGGAAATCGTGTGTTGGAAACACGACCTAACCCCCCGCGTCCTCTGTAGGGGCTCAGGGGCTGTTTTGTCTGAGAGAACGGTGAATTTATGGAGGTATAACCCTAGGAAGCCGTTCGCTAAGAGAAAGAGAGGGAGAGAGAGAGAGACGTCTCTTTACCTTGGGGATACCCGGAGACACTTGGAAGGTATCGATAAATTCGATTCGGAATTGATTCGTCTCGCTAAAGGTCTGCCACACCCATTTCGTTTCACGGCGACCTTTTACCTGGTTCGTCGATGCGAAGAGGAGAGAGAGAGAGAGAGAGACCTTTCTCGCGGAATCGCATGATTTATTCGGGAACGCGCGCATAATGCGCAGCCTCTCGGTGCAGCTTGTTCCGCGCGCGCACGGTTTCTCGTGTTCTCCTACTCCGAGGGTATTTAAAATCTTGCCGGTGGTTGTCGTCGGGAAAAGGGAGGGGGAAAAGGGCCCCACGAAAGGGGCGTTCCTAAACGAGCAAACCAGTTTTAGGGAGCGTAAGAGTGGTAGGGCCGGGAGCCCGACGCGCTACGATCCGTCGTCGGTGGTTTCCTTTTGGTTTGTAAACCACACCGCGCTTCCAGGTCACGGTGTACCGGGGAGCAATCCTTCGCGGAGAGAGCCCATTCGGTCTCCTCTCTCGCCTTTCGTCATCGAAACTCAAAAACGCGTCCGGGAGCCGCGAGCCGCCGCTGCTCTCTGGGAAACTCGTCTCGCCTTGGACCGCGTCGTTGCGGCGCGGCCTGCTCCGGTCCCAGTTTCTCCGGATCGCCTCCTCGAAATTGATGCTGAGTCCTAGTGGTGAAAACGAAAGGTCCTAAATATTTAACGCTAAAGCTACCACTGCCGGTCGAACGATCTGTTTTATATTTTTCATCTTACAATTATTAAAAATACATGAAGTTGCTCACATGAAAATCCAAGCGCATATCGTGTTAAAAATTGCACGGAATCTAAATTGAATAGAGCCCTGTCATTTTTGTAAGCTATAAAACATTCGCATCGCTTTTAGCGCTCGCTAGGTTTAGCGTTAAAGACATCGTCTCCGGTTCGTGTTTACTCTATAGACTAATAGTAGCACCAAAGAGAAACTGTCTTATAGCACTGTGCACGTACTCTCTCGCATAAACGTCTCAACCTTCGGGGAAGCCCTACCGGAAGCGAGATTGTCACGGTGGCAGCACTGTTTAACATGCTAAAGGGGTATCGACCTTGGCCGAAGACCCACGGTTCACCTATTTCTCCTGTCAATCTAACAACACTTCGATTGTTTCCTGTTTCCTGCCCACCTTTGACCCGCAACTCGATCGTCGAACACATGCTCCCGCATCGTCAAGGATAGCTGCCAGGTCAGGTCGGCACCAGGCGTCTTCGTCCTTTATCTGAAGTTTTTTGCTCGATTCCTCCCTTTCACAGCCTCTCCTCTTACTAGCTCCTCCTCCTTCGCATCTTGCGATACATCCTCTATCCGAGGATAGAGAATAGCTTCTTTTTTCCGACGGAGTCTCTGCTTAGCTCGTTCGCTCGAACACTTTTGCCGGAACCATATTTTTCGTCTTTCTCGCTCTTCTCTCACACTCTCTCTCGCTCTCGCCGTTACTAATTTTCAGCCGCAGACACACCCCTCTCGCGAGGGACTCTTTATCACACGCTCCCCTCGTGTTTCGCGGCGCCGAACGCTCGCTCGTTCGCGTCTTCCCGACCGCTACCGTCGTTCGATCCCTCGGGGCTCGGGTTTACGGCCTGAGAGCACCGTCTGCGAGACCAGGCTGAAAGGATTGCCTTCAGAGGATAGAACACTCGGCCCATTATTAATTAGCCGCTTAAGTGACCGACCGCCCCGCCGCGACTGGCTGCGTCGCCAAAAAATCCGACCAACTGGTCGCCAACAGACTTTTGCTGTCGATTTGGCGTTCGATCGAACCCTCGAATCGAAGATGCTCGATTCGACAGCGAAGTTCATCGGAGCGCGCACCGGTGGCCGACTGTCAACGCTAGAAACCTGCCGAGCGTCGAAAGTGACCAATGTATCATAAAAATAACTGGATTAAATTTTACTTACATTTCGCGCGATTCTTTTTATAATACATGTTGGAGTTTGAGAAATAAACACACTTTATGCAACTAAAATATAACCGTTTATTTTGACTGTGGCTTGTACTAAAGAAGTGACTGTATTTAGAGAATTCTGTATAAAATGTCCGTTAGCCTGCTGCTCTTCCTTTTTGGTGCATTCGTCCTTATATACTTAATGTGCCATAAAGTCCAGGTAGTCTGGCTGTGCATATCATCGGTGTATACCAACAATACATACTGCAATTAAAAAATGTATTCAACGTGAAACAAAGAGTCTGAAATCGGTCGTTTATCTAGGTTTCCACGGTAAAGCAGCTTCGAGCGCGAAGATTTTTAAACGATCGATCTTGAGTCGTTCGAGCGATGAATTCTCGCCCAAGTTCATCCTCGTTTTCGACAAATATAGAATCGTGGATTCTAAAGTCTCCTGGCCAAGAAGACGATGCTCGTTGCTATCCGAAACACAGTGTCGAGGCGTCTTACGAAGTTTCTCGGTGTCGCGAGGACGAATCGACCGGGTTCACTCCAAGTTGCTTCGATACTCTCGAGCACAAGTTCCAAGCACGGCGAATGCATAATCCTGGCTGACCCGAATCCTCCGGGGTTTTATTCGCCGGATAAAAAGGAGGCGTGTTCTATTTCGCGCGACAGTGCGGCTCGTCGGAATACATACGCGACTGAAATGGGTCGCGTGTCGATCTCATTTAAAGAGTACGGTTTTAAAGAGTCCCGTCTAAAGCACCGGTCTCTCTGTTTCTCTCTTTCTCTCGCGTGGTCGGGGAAGCTTCATCGCATCGCGTCAGTTCGTTCGCGATACGTGCCTCCTATAATTCGCATTCGCGATATACAGTCATGTTGCGGTTGCGGCGAGCAACGCGGAAAGTCGCGAACCGTCCAGCTAATTGTTGGGTAGATTTTTATCGTCGCTGTATCGGCGCTGACGTATTTTTTTGCTAAATTACACTTTTATTCGTGCGCGCCTCGCGGAACAACGCGATCACGACTTTCGTACGTTGCTCGCGATTCGATGAGGCACTGTTCATTAATTGTTCCCCGATAACCATCTAGAACGGACGGAAATTTATATTAATTGTACGCTCGCACTCACGTTTAATGTTCAAATGTTGTAAGAACTGAATTTTATTAACCTCAATGATGAGAAGATAAACACTGATATTGTATAACGAGGGATTAATTAATGCGATATTCCATTTTCGAACGAGTCGTCTGCTTCGTTATCTCGAAAAATACAATTAATTTTGTTGAGGGGTTATGTGAAAATAATTACATGTATTCGATGACGGTGGAAGAAATATATTTGAGTGTAAGAGAGAGGAGACGTTGTCGGAGGTGTCTACAAGACGGACGCATAATTAGAATTGATGTCGAACGAGACATTGTGGTTACGTACGCTATAAAACGAAGAGGAATCAGGTATTTCACAATATTCTAGGATGTGGTGTTTTCTAAAAAGTACAGTAAACATCGTAACGTTTTACTTTGATAAATTTCAGCTATCGAAGAAATGCAACTTAATTTCTGTATCCAGCTGTTACTAGGAAAATCTGCGAGTAGAATCTAGAAATTCGGAATAAAGGAAAAATTTTATAAATTATTTGCCTTTGAAAATTAGTTCGAAGGACCGGATATTTCGCGGTCCCGTACTCCGGCCGATTGCGATCAGGTGTTAAAAGAGCCGCGCGCAGGAAACGCTCGAAATTTCGATATTCCGTGTCCGGTGTCACGCCTCCTTCATTTCGACGATCCGGAACACACGGAATCCTTTCGCAACCCTCTTCTTCTTCGACCGCGAGATCGTCGCACGACAATAACCGCCGGTGGTTCTTTGCGAGCTATTATCTGCCGTTCGGCATGGCGCGGCAGCTGGCCGACACTAATGAAAGTGCAGCATCCGGTGCGGCTTGGTTGCGGCGCAACGGGTCCCGGATTTTCCTCCGGGTTTCCTCCTTCTGTCGATCGAACGGTGGAAAAGCTTGGTCACGCTTCTCTAAAATCGGGGGTGAGAGCGGTCCGACACAGGAAATCGTCCGGGGCCCGCCTGTTAATTTCGGAGGGAGGCGCTTTGACGATCGGCGAGAGATTTCATCTCGACGATTCGTAAGCCGTGCCGCGACTCCCCGAATTCTTGCTTCTTTTTTCTTTAAACGAACGAATTGATTTTGTCCGGAGCTGTATCGAACAATTTTGGAGACGCGCTCGACGCGACAGAAGGGTGCAGAATTTAGTACGGAGGGTAGCGCCCGCCAATTCATTTTTTACTCTCTTCCCTTATTTTTATTGAGACGGGGAGGCACACTTTTGTCGATATGGAAATGATACTCTCGAGCCGCGATAAAGTTTCCAATAAAATACCGAACGATCCGAAAGCGTGGAATTTAAGGTGTAGGAATATTTTCGATTGCCACGGGTGTTCGGGCGATCGATTAAAAATATTTTCGGTCAGACGTTCGGCAGATAATTGTTCGACTTCAGGATCGATCTGTCCGCCAGTTTCCCGCGGCGGGCTTTCATGAAATCATGAGACAAGTAGCTACGGTGTCCAGGATGCACGGGAAAATTACGTCACAGTAGAACGGTACATCGAACCGGGGGGGGGGGGGGTTGCACGGGCGATATCTCGTTCGACCTTCCACCCTCTCCCTCGGCCCCGTTTTCTCCTCTTTAGAACCGTTCACACGAGATCTGTCGACAACGTACGGCGTCGGGCGTACGTGCAGAAAAAAGGCCACCCTCGCCCTCGAAAGTATATCCCGCCCTAGGAAGCTGCCCTTTGGACAAGACTAATCGATACAGCCGGTTCGATATGGACCTCGGCGTACAGCCCGTTGCAAAACGTTGCCGTTGCCGCTCGCTCCGACAGACTCGGCCCATCCTGAAAGAACGAGTCGCTTTTACGCAACTGTTCTTCGAAACGGAATACGTATTCGTTGCTTTTTATCTTTTCGTTCTGTTTTTTACTTCGTTTGTATAGCGGCCAGTTATTTCTACATCGATCGGTACGTCTTCTGCGGTGGGATTAATGGCGGACCATATGCGTGAGGCAGATGGAAGACAGTTGCTTCGGCTATTCAATTTTTCCGCACGATTCCGAAAGGCTCCGTCGTCCTTCGATGCGAGCATTGTTAAATATTATTAACGCTTACAGCGGGTACGGTTCCCCGATAATTACCGTGCGGTTTTCATCGTCGCGTGTGTGCTCGGTTGAAGGTATTTCGTGGAATAATTTAAAAGCACCTATACGATTTCTGTAATGGTGAAATAGAAAAATCCGAAATCGTTCGAAAACATAAAATGACAGTATCTTCGGACTATCTCCGGATCGGAGCGGTGGGTCGAGAACGGGGATCTCCGGCATTTAGATCAGTGATTCCTCGGAAAGTGCGCGCGATCGTTCGCCGGGCCGGCTAATAAAAACGGACGGTCGGGTCTTGTGCCTTGTGCCGGTGCCGAACGAAGATTCCGAGCAGTCAAATTACAGGTACAAAGTTGTAACACGAGGGCGAGCAGACGGAGATGGAGATATCGGGAGGCAACACCTGGTCCGCGCACCTTGCAAACTGGTCCCCGTCCTTCCCCCACCCCCTGTCCACGTCCTCCGGACTTGCGCGACTTGCTCTTCTCTCCCTCCTCTCTCTATCTCTCTCTCTCTCTTTGTCCCTCTATCTCTCGCCTTGCATTCTGTGCACGCACCTTTAATTTCGCGCCTCGCTGACAGCCCGCGAGAGACAAAAAACAAGACCCGAGCTGAACGTACCCCGACTACGTGACGGAAGACGGATTATTGTTGGCGGAACTGTAAATTTAATCGAACGAAATTCGAGGTATGCAGCGAAGGAAGCGTGCTAAATGTTTCACGAAAAATCAATTTCGTCGCGCCCGAACGATCTTGGAACAAAGAATAGGCACAATGTTTGGGTTCCGCATGAGTCGGAGTAATTTGACATTTTGCTACGAAAGCGACGTACAATGAAACAATTGGGAACGGTGTAAGAGATCAAAAAAATTAAAGGATGTTATATTATTTCCAGTAAAATTTGAAGAAAATTTCTACCATCCATAAAAATTCACAGTCTGACGATGAAAGATGGCTGAGATACGGAGCACGCGAAGCAGAACAGGAAAAAAAAAGATGCACAACTGGATATGCACTTTAAACCCGACACTACGAGTCACGGAGCATCCCTTGGGAGAATGAGATAAGCTGCTGTCGAGGGTTGAACTTGGAGGGCTAAGGAGACGGGTCGACGGGTTCGACGATAGGGTGCGTCGATATTAAATTGTGGAATGACCAATCACTCGGCTGGGATGGACTTCGCGGATGGCTCGGCATTTCGCGAGCAGCCACCAATTCTCGCGGATATTGGATTTCTGCCCCGTTAACGATCCCGTCCCCTGGGGGACCTAATCGAAAAGACGCCGCCAGGTTTCGCTGTCTCTCGGCGCTGCTAATTTCGATAGCGGCGGCAAACGTTGCCCGTAATCTGACTGCCGATAATCCTGTCGACACAGATTTTCCCAGATCTGTTATCCTGCCGAACATCCAGGGTAGATACTCCTGGAAATTTCGGGGAAATTAATTCTACATTCCAGCGCGTTTCCTGCGATTTTATTCAGATTTAGCATCGAATTCAGCGTGAAACGTTATAAATGGAAATTCCACGAAAGAAACATTTTGATTTGATCAGCACCATAGCCGACATAGTTTCGCGAAATGCTCTGACACAGATGCGGATTGGCACGAAATAAAAGTTTCAAGATCGTTCATGGAACTCCGGCCACGGTAAACAGGACGTGGACCGAAGGGCCATAGCGATTGCAATAATATCGATCAGAAGGGTAGAAAACCCCGGGTGGTAGTCGCACGATTAATGTACCCCGCATCTGTTCCCGTATCCAACTCGGTTCGACTGGATATACCGCGTCCGAGGGGTGCGCACGTGCGCGTTCTCTATCGCGCAAACATCGGTAAACGCGATTTACTAGTGCATGGACTCCACGCGCATCTGTGATAACGTTTAATTAGCTGATCGTAGCGCTGCGGCTGCTCATAGTGAACTGGAAAACGAAATTCTTCGATTCCGATCTCCTTAATGGCTGCAAATTTTACGCATCCGTGGTAAAAAATTCGAAATACAGGGTATCATATACAATTAAGAAAGATGCCTAAAAATTGGCTAAATAAATTCCTGCTATTTTTACAAACTAACATGAAATAGTCGCTTTTAATACTAGGTTTGCGGCACCCGTCAAAATGACGAGTTCTAATAATTTGAATTTATTAATATTAAGATTGTGAAGATGCATTCATGAGGAATTATTGAACCAATTTATTTCTTTTGGTATATACATATATTATAACAAATATGACTAAAAATTTAGACTAACTCATTGTTGTTATTTTGTAAACGTGGAGACGTGAGCGCGAGAACATACCTCGTCGTCGATCTTCAGTCGCTTAAACAATTGTCGTATGTTTTAATATATAAGGTTCCACATGTTTTAGAATATAACGTTCTGTAAAATAATATAAAATACTCACTTGTAGTGCTCCGTAAAGCCAGTGTTGAAAGAAACTTTGCCAAAAATTCATAATAACGTAAGCACGGAGGCTTGCTCGTCGACTTTCGTAGCGAGTAGCTAAACGAGGGGGGAACGGCCAAAAATTATCCGCAGCATAATCGAACGCGGTCACCAGGCGACGATATTATTCCCGTGGCCCCCGTGTTCCCCGTGCCCCAAGGCAAACGGCCGGGCTTCTCTCCGACAACAAAGGCGGTCGCGTCGCGAACAACGAAGCCGAAAGACCGATCGAGCAGCCGGAGATCGTCGGATCCGCTCGGAGGGTCGTCGCCTGTACGCGCGTACGCGTGTACACGCGTCCACGCCGCATGACGCATGACTCACGCGTGTTGCACGCGAGCCCCTCCCCCTCCCTTGAATCCACGCGCACACCGAGCCGGTTTATTCGGAGGAAAAAAGTGAGGGGGGGCGAGAGATCGAAACGAGGATGGATCCACGGGATGAAGGAAGACAGAGACGAAGGGAGAAAAAATAGGGGGATGGGGTTCGAGGACTAACGATGGCCAGCGGTAGCCGGCAACCCCTTGAGGATTCCGCGGACGTACCCCCGTGTAACAAGGCTCATCCACCGTGGAACTCGTACCCTTCCTTTAGGAGAGATCGGTTTTTTTTGGCGATTGAGGGAGGGGAGTCGATTGCTGTGCGGGGGCAGGATTTATTGTTGATTTTCTACGGTCGGTGCAAAATCTTGTGCTGCATGCCCGAACGTGTCGTTTTATCGATCCTTTGCATTAAGATTGTTCGGTAGTTCCGTTGTCTTCATAATATCGCAGAAAATCGCGAAAACCACCCCCGTCTATCGTTCGCACCCCCGGATTTCAATGAAACAGCTCAGTATTTTAAAAAGACGAATAAAAGACGTCGCGATACGGATCTCCGGAGCGTTCGAGCGTGGAATCGAGCGGGTATCGGTCGGTGCATCTCCGGGGGTGTCGGTGCATCGTCCGTAGGGTGCGTCGGAGCGACAAAAGGGTTAGAGACGCGTTGCGAGGAACGGCGGCGTGCTCGTAGGGTGGTTTTGTCAGTCGAATTTGCAGCGCTTGCTGCTCCAGGGTGGTTCGTTGAGAAGGATTTGGGGGGTGGGAGGAGGAGGCGAGGGTGGAACGATCAAGGGGGAGACGGGAGATGATGTCACCGCAGGGGATGGCTAATTTAATGACTGCTGATTGGCTATGCATGGGATACATGAATGGGCGGCCACTCCTGCCGAGAACCAATCTCTTCCCACGTCTCCGGGCTTTCGTCGTCTATTCCCGTCCGATGGGACGCGGATCCCGAGCTAATTTTGCACCGATTGTGCGTCTCGGCCGTTCGACGAGCCATCGGAAGTGCCATGCCGCCAGTACGCTATAATATGGTGTTAGACTATGGGTACCGATGTCTCTCTATGGTGGTCGCCGACGTTCCTAAGACTCGGCAGCCTTTGTACCGGCAGACAGAAGATAGCGTATCAAAGCCAACCGGCGGCGGACCAACCGTCCGCTGTCTCCCGATGCGTTTCACAGTCTGCCACCCGGCGTTCAATAATAGACCCGTTATAGACAGCGCAAGCTATACTTAGGCTAGATCGACGCGTGCCGCCGTCGGAGCGACCCTTACAGTTTTTTCGTTCTCCGTGACACGTAGCATTTCAAGCGGGAAAAGAAAACGCTGAAAACAAGCGTAACAGTTGTTTTCTTATCGAACGAAAGCGTCGAACCTTGTCCAATCGATCCCTCAAGTTGCTACCACGTACATACTATGAACTGCCCCATAACATTAGCAGTCTAGAAAGAAGAGTGGCAAGAGGTCGAAGCCTCGTGTTCGATCGTCGAAGCCAATTTTTCCGGCGATGGCAGTGTTACCACAGAGAGAGAGAGAGAGAGAGAGAGAGAGAGAGAGAGAGAGAGAGAGAGAAAGGAAAGAAGCCATCAGGGCTGTCCGTCGCGTGATCCCCCGTGACTGACGGACAACGGAGGGTGCACGACAGAGCGGGGACGGCCGAAAGGAACACGAAATAATCGTAATCCTTATCCTGGAAGATCCATTTTGGACGGCTCGTAATTCCTAAGTATTTGCATATTTTTGGCCGAGGCCCTTCCTTTCTCCGCGAGCTCTGCGGGGGAACGTCGTCCGATAAAGAGAGAGAGAGAGAGAGCGCGAGCGAGCAGTTTGCAGGGGTGAGAACGCGTCGCCCAAGGGGGCAGAGGGAGGGGAGGCAAGAGGATCGATGAAACTGCTATGAGAAGCATAAAAGCATTCCCGTTTTAATGCGAGCTGCACGTGATGGCTCCCATGCAACTGTGATACCGGTGTGTCGGGGAGAAGGAGGCAAGAGAAAAAAAAATACACGGGGAAACAGAAAGGGTCTCGGGGAAACGGTAAAAGTGTTCAGCGCTGTGTTTTCCCTTTGACGGTGGGTTTTCAAGAGAACGATACTTTCGCGATAGTTCGCGCGAGTAATTTCACGGTTTTGTGCTGTCCGTCTCGCTCTTTCCACCCGGTATCTGCCGGGCTTGTTTGCGGATCATTACTCGCATAAAGCTCCGCGATACGGTGCAACGTGCTAGTTGGCGGGGCGCATTTAGATCCGCGGAAAACGCACTGTGGATCGCGTGTTTTCAAGCACCGCACCGCACGGGGACTTTTGTTGGGAAAATAGAGGTCTCTTCTTATTCAAACTCGCGGTTCGCTGTCCCCACCTTGTAATCGAACTGCGACTTCTATGCACTTATTGCGTACACCGCGGAACGTTTAACCGTTGAGCGACAATTATTTTTTAAAATTTTATGGACATTGTAGCAGCAGCACGAACCCCTTCAAATTTTTATTCATTTTACATTTTTGTCTGTACATAATCTTTCTCCAGATTTTCTTCATACTCTAATCACAAAAGCTTCTCTGTTCACCTACCCCTATGAACATTGCTAAACGGAACTGAGAAGTTTTCAGCGGGTTTCCGCGAACACCTACAGAAACCAAATCCGCGCGTAAACGTCACGCGGAAATTAAGGCGAAGAAGCAGCCATAACTCCGAATTTGCATTTGCCCACCGCGTAATCGACGCGACGCGACGGTCTCCCGGCCCGCGATTATGCAGACGCGAACGCCGTAATCGCCGGTTAACGATTCAATCAGCTTTTAAAATCGAATAAAAAGCCCGTTACACTTTATGGGGGAATCTCTTTTTGTCGGCGACGCGGCAGGCAAACAGGTGCGTACGTATACATTTGTCGCGCGCGAGGAGAACCAATGAACACGTAACAAACGCGAGTACATACGTACATGTCTTCTCCGCCACGCCTCTCTCTCTCTCTCTCTCTCTTTCTCCTCGTGATATACTCTCGGCAGGGCTTTCTTGCATCCGCCAACTGCGTTAGCGTTGCGTAAGCATGCGAACGCACACGCGTGTCGCTCCGTTGCTTTTTCTTAAACGCCGCTCCCGCGCACCGCGCACCGCGCCGAGCCGGCACGTGCCAACAGCTGACAGAGATCGCGAAGAGCTCCGCGTGATCCATCGATCGCCGCACGCGATCCCAGACTTCCTTCCTCGCGGTGCTCGTTTCTCGATTTTCTTCCGGCTTTCGATGATCGATGTTCCACCGAGGACGTTCTAGTTTCACGCGGAGTGATATTTTTTCTAGGGAGATTCGAGAGGAAAATGAAATTGCAGGAAATTTTACGATGCTTCACCGACAAGTAGTTTCGTTCAAACGTTTCAACTTTCATGGTATTCATCTGTTCTAGGACACAATCTGTTTGAATTTTAAACGAACAATTTTTCTTTGCTATTTTTCTATTTCAAACGTTTCTTACGACGTGGATAGAAACAGGGAAATTGAATATTTTACAGACAATTACGCGATCCCTTTGTTCCAGTATCTGAGATTCTTATGTGCGATTGTAATTCGCCGAGGGAACTGATCCGAGCGTTCTCAGATGCTCAGGCTATCGAGACAGGAGCAGAGGGGTTTGAGGAAAGGGTTGCAAGCCACGCAGAGACACGAGGCAGAGAGAGAGAGAGAGAGAGAGAGAGAGAGAGAGAGAGGTCCTGAAGTGGGAGGGCCCGTTGTTCTGGGATTGAGGAACGGGGCACGTGCCCCCTCGAGAAAATCCGAGGTGTCAGGCGAGATGCACGACGCATGGCCAAGCAAGATAAAAGTGCGCGCGTGTCGCGAAAAAGCCGACGTCGACGGATCCCGACGACAATGGGACTAAGGGGTTGACGGGGTCTGAGAGAGGCGAGGGGGGCTCGATCGAACCGACGATTTTATTGAGAGCGGAAGAGCCCCGTCGGAGGGGCGAGGGGTTGGGGAGGACGGAGGAAATTGTAATTGTGGCGAGACGGAATTAAAGGAACGGCTGATCCCATAAATAAACTGGACTTCGAGCGGCGCTGATTCGCCTCTTTCTTTCTTGCTGTGACCCCCTCTGCCTCTCTCCCTTCGCTCTCCGATCGATCGAATTTTAGGGACGGGGCGCAATCTGGAGTAATTAACCGCAGAAACTGGATCGACGTGCCGGTTCGCTTCCCTCGGCGAGCACGAGCAATTATCGTGTTTTCTGGTTTTTGCACCGTGTCCGAAACAAATTCTTCGGCAGCTCGTTGAATATCAGCGATGACGAGGTATCGTCGTCATCGATCGACGAGCTTGCCGCTTTTTCCCGCAGTCTAATGATCCAGCTATCTTTCCTCGTCGATTTCGTAATCCTCTCGATCGCGTATTGCGGCGAGACGACAAGTAGGTGCAGCAGTGTGCCCGGATAAGGGGAGGCTGCGCGAATCGACGGGACTAGCTACCCCCTCTCTGCCGGTAACCGAACACACGCGCGACAGTGACGAAACGCGTCACGTGACCGCGCCGCGACGGAACCGTGGGGAACAGCGCCGTAGAGGGGGTAGGTAGAGCGGAGACACGAGTCTTAGCCCCGGGGTCCTATTTGTCATCTCGCCATAGTACTTTCAGTGATTCTTTTTGCCGCGATCTAAATGCAGTCCGCGGTCTAAATGCGACGTATGTATATTCGATCGCGAAGCCTTGGAATTTTTAATTCTCTTCTTGAAATCTCGTAAACGCTTCGAGACGAGTCCGGAACACTCGGTTCGAAGCAAGAGGTACGCACGTCGGGGGACAAGTGTCGCTCCGGAAGCAGCTTGTCGAGCAAAACGGTGGTTCTCATGGCTCCCGAGGAGCGACCGACAGCTCCGCGGCCGTCGAGACAACCGCGTGTCCGGGTTCGGTCGGGCAAAAGTCGACCGTTGGGATCCCGCCGTCCGGTTTACACGACCGCGAACCGACGTTGACGTTTTCCTCGTCAGTGGCTCGAGAAACGCGGCGCAGGTGCTGCGCTTGCTCCCCGGGGCAGGTTCTCTTTCTATATTCTCCCTTCGCTCGACTCGTCCCGATCGAACCCGGCCGATTCCTTTTGACACCCGTGTCGCTTTCTTAGCCAACTATAGTTTCGCCTGCCACTCCGAGCGGAACGATAACCACGATGTTCGTGACAACACGCTCGAGCTAGAACCGTCCGAAGACCGACCGACTGGTCTTACACCGAGGAGACACCTGGTCTCTCACCGATCGCCCGGTTCAATTTTCTGTTACACTTCGTGCCTCTACTTGTCGCCTGGGAATCACGTTACGCGGTCCTTCTTCGAACCTTCTAATTGATTTCGTCTTCGCCTGTATCTCGATTTTCATTCGTAAGAGAAAGCTGCTGCTGCTGCTCCTCGCATTTTTTTTCCGCTGTTCGATTAGTCTCGCTTTCTACAATCTCGTTTATCGATCTTATCGATGTTACCGCGTTTAGTGCTTCTCGATCGTAACGGTCGCGAAACGATTGAGCAACCAGACTTCAAGCACGTATCCGCAACTTGTCAGTCTACGCAGGCCTGGATCGTCGAAGCATTAGGTTGTTGGATATGAAATGTCCGATTTCAGAATGCAAATCTTGGAAAACGTTTTGATCAAGACATGCAAGTACTACGGGTTCATTATGCGTAATAAAACTTTGATGTACAAGCTAATCCTTCATATCCTACGCTCAATTTTAATTCAGTTGTTTAATTTCAGTTTCAAATAAAGTTTGTCTCAACGTCAATCAATCAAGCTTACTGACGATAGCATTATACGATTTTTGGTGAGAATGCGATGTGATGTGATTAACGTACTATTCGTCGATGGTAAAAATGTATATTTTTTAATTCAATCAAAAAATAAATAAATTCATTTAGGGAAAAACTTGCGTTTGTTTAACGTTACTGTTAAAAATCCGACATTTCATATGCGACAACCTAGTAACTCCAACTGATTTGGTAATACCGTGATTGGACTTATCAAGCAATCTAATCGCAAGAGACAAGTGCGATTTAGACCACGGTTATTCTCCGCATAAACTGGTTGCTTTTCGCAAGAGCATTTCCTGCGATTTCCAAACAATTCTTTCGCGTTTAACAGCCAGCGACGGAGATGAAAGCGAATTTCGAGCAGAATGATCGACAATCGAATCCCGAGCATCGCGTGTCAGCCGAAACGGCTGAAATCGAATAGGACGACGAAAGCTCGAGGGGGCCGGCGAACCTCGTTTCGATTCGTTTGCAGGAGAATAGGTAGTCCGTGGTATAATTAATAAGTATAGTTTCGCCGAGGGGCAGGATCGCACGGGGGTCTAATTCGATTTTTAAGATCAATGGAGTCCCCGCGCCGATGTATGCCCGGCCTGTACCCTAAAAGCTCGGCCTAATCATGGAGCCCATTACCCCCGCGGCTCGCACGCCATGGCAACTAATCTCGAGCCAGCCCAGGTTCCCCTTCTTCGATAGGGGAACCTCTTCTCCCTCTGCTACAGTCACCGCACCGACGTCGACGGTTTTTCTTTTCTTTTTTTTTTCGTCTCCCGACGTGATTTCCGCCGAGAATGACTAACGTTTGGCTTTCCTAGGATACCGGAGTGAGTGAGCATTTATGATAATAGGTGACTATTATCAATCAATTACAGTCGAGAAAATTGTGCACTGAACGATGTTTCACTGTGGTCGCAAACTCAACTGGATGTAGACGCTGTATTTTCGTGTTGTAAAGAGTGTCTCAAAATGAACTGACATTTTAATTTACCGTATTATTTATTTGAAAAGTACGAAAATGTTTCAGCTTACGAAAATGACGGGGCTCTATTTATTTAGATTCTGTGCAATTTTTATCTCGATATGTACTAGGACAAAAAAATTTGTCGAATCAATTTCCAATGTAAGTAACTTCATAATTTCAATAATTAAAATATAAAAAAATAATTTCCAGAAATATAAATATATAAAACCGGTCATTTGACCGGCACTGGTAGGTTTAGTGTTAATTATACTCTCAATCGGTAGAACTCGAGCCGCAGATTACCACCGAAGATCATGGTTTTCTATGGCAAAGCTCGACGATCCCAATGGACCCCCATAACAGCTCCGAGAATGCACTTCGCGACAGAGTGAAGACGTTCTCGATGCATCGCGAAATGACACGGTAAACTCTGCGGTGACTCTGCTCTCGACGTCACGCCGCCCAGTGTCTCCGCTCGTCTGTCTTCGACACCGCGGTATCTTCGATTCCGTGTGTCTCGGAGACGTCACGATTAACCGAGTTGTTGAACGAGCAACCGCCCCGCTCCGCTGACTAAGCTAATTCCAGCGACCGACTTCGCGAAGTTTATCGTTCGCAACAGTGCACCGTGACGCCGCGCGCCGGATGCGTCGAAAACACGCGGAGAACGCGACGCGACGCTAGCCTACTCATTATCCCCGAGTCGACTCGCCGGCAGAGAAATAGCGGATCGTTGTTGCGTTTTAAACCGCGCTTCCGGGTTGCAAATTGATTAAAAGCAGAAGCCCAGGACCGCGAAACTGGGACTAAAGCCTTGTACAGTTAGCCGAGGTAAAACGCCCCGGACGGTTCTCGTTTTTTCCAGCCTAGATCGAGCCGGGGCGCCGACTTGGCGTGTTATAATATCAATTGCGTCAATCGGTGAACCGAGAGGAAAAGAAAGAAGAGCTGATCTTCGTGTTGGCAGCGGAAGGTTCGCGCTATCTTTGGCTACGATCCAGAACGATTACTGTGTAATGAGCAGACTGCGGATCCTTAGGCGAATGAAAAATTTTCTCCGTCGATCGCCGTACACGAGAGTTACATATAGATCCTTCTCTCTTTAATCATTAAAAAAAAAATTAGAAGGTCGAAGGTTTTTCCACTTCTTTGAATTAGCTCTACTCATTTAGTTTAACAATAACCTATAGAAGCAACGTGGACATACTTCTTTTGAAAATAATTTTAATAAAACAACGAAGCAGTATCAGTAAATTCGTAAAATGTTCTATTTCTCCTGTGATCCGCTAATACTTATGACTAGACAGCGGATCTTATGGGTTTATGACAAAAATTGTATAGGTGTAATTTACAACATCAAAAACATTAGACGAATTCAAAAATACTGTTACATCATTTTCAATCTAATACACATAATTACCAAGAACGCCTATTTTACTCGAGCTTCTTGTGATTCAAGTACAAAAGTTTTTTATTTTGCATTCCGCTGTCTACTTGTCGCAAATGCGTGAAATCCGCAGTCTCGTAATCGCAAAGTTATCGGGGGTCCGGCGTCGAGCGCACATCGCGACGAACCCGAGCGAAGATCTAGGGAAACGCGATCCAGAGGATCGTTGCCCGGTGGAGGATAACGCCGGTGAGGGTTCCCGGCGAGAATAGGAACGAGTTTATTTAGCGAGCGGCTTTTAATCCGAGCGATCTCCTCCGGAGCGTAATTGAAAGTCGCCGGCGACGGAGAACCGGAATATTTAAATGGTCCCCGGCCGTGGAGGAGCGTTTGCTTTCGTTCCGAGCGTTTTACATATTTTCAAAACATTCGGCTGCGACAAGGAAACGGGAGCCAAGCTGAAAGAGGAGAGGGGGGTAGGAGAGGGGAGGGGAGGAGAAAGAGAGCTTATCACGAAGAGCAATCCGAGCGGAGAAGAGGAACCGAAGCACACAGAGCCATTCTTCGCCGGTATCTCCTGCAGGCACGAAAGAAGATGACTGCCGCGCGTATCTCTCACAATTCCCGGCCTCTTTCGGGGCTTTCCAGGCCGGCTTTCGTTCACTCTCTCGACGGGAAGCGCGATTAAACGTCCTTATTGTCGATGGAATTCTTCCAGGACTCCGGGTTCGATGTTCCTGCCGTCTCGAGTACACCAGCTGCCCCCCACCCGCCCCTCCCGATCTCTATTCGACGAGCTTTTGTGCCGCGGACAGGGAACGAACGGTCGTCACGGGATGGGCGGGGCCAATCTTCTAGGCTGGCTCCCGGTTTCGGCTCCGGGGCCATTCGAACCACCGGAAACAGTGAGAAACTTTCTTCGCTACATCGCGCAAAAATTTTTTCCGGGAAAATAATTACTGGAGCGTAAAAGTAGAGGCTTCAAGCTTCAAAACGAGCCTAAGTTTATTGTTGCACGATTATTTTTTAAGAAACGATAGCGGTTTGAAAATGGACAATCTTTCGCGCTCGACTGCGGGGCCATTGACGCAAAACGAACGACCTGCAGTGGGTCACCTGCGGGAAAGTGTTTAAACATAGTCCGGATTTTTATGATACATGAGATGGTAACACGATGCAAATGAAAATTGAGTGATTCTGAAAGTTATACGGGGATCAGCTGTTTCTTCGAATCAATTATTCCTCCAAGCTGCACGCGGCACATAAAAATGGTGGTCGGCCTAAGCGCTGTCCTCCGCCAGCAGACGATTAAGCGTACAGATGTGCCGTGGCGATTGTAAACAGCAAGAAGAATGTTAAGTCTCGTGGGTAAGGAGTAGTGATTATGCGGGTTGGCCTCTGTGCACGTTAACTTAATTTACTGTGAATTACGGAGGTGAAAAATGCGATATTACGTATGGGATGCGGGCGAATTATAAAACCGCGTAGCTGGCAGACATCGTTAATTGTTAATTAACGCTATAGAACCGCCGGAGTTGATATCCGCCCTTGCACCGGTTTCGCGCCGATGATTATCTTGTCTCGCAAAACAGGATACGAGAGTCGAACGTGTCTAAACCGCGACTCGACGATGACAAATAATCGAATTGGATAAAGAAGAAAAAAGATCAATTATTCGACTTGTTTCGTTTTTCTTTATTTTTTTTATTTCTTCGGGAAATTAACGCGCAAACTTAATAAACTTTCCTTTCTCTTTCCGCTATTAGTTCACTCTTCTCTCGCACCGCACTTCGATCTAGCACGTGCTCCCACGTCTATTCCTCCCACATACATTACCACTCGCAACTGTTTCCCCGCAAATACCAATCCATAATTAATCATTGAATTTTCCAATCTGCTCCGACGGACAAATATTTTGCTTCGCTTCGTTGCCTGTCAGAGGGGAAAGCAGCGCTATGTACTTGCATTGAGGAGCGCTCAATATTTCATGGCCACCTTCTCCCGCCTCTTACATTTCCTTTAAACACTCCCTTTGCAAGGTATGTATTAGGTCAGCGCAGAAGTCCTTGTCCGACGATTTGCTGCTTTAAATTCTGCGACCATGTTCCTCCATACTCGCATTCCCTTTTTTCGTTCGCTACTGCGACTGCGGATCTTCAAGATGAAAATAGCATTCTTCCTTTAATGACTTTAATCGGCTCGAACCGACGAGTCTATTAAATTCTCTTGGTTTGTCCACTGCGTTAAATTGCAATTGATTATTTTCGTTATAAATTCAATTTATGTTATTTAATCATCGCAATATATATAATGATCTTTACATACTTTTAAAAAACAATGTACGTAGGATTGTCGGATAGTACCATACCTTGCCATCAATTTTTGTGCACGTCCTTCTTTGTTATTGTATGTAAACTCTTCTTTCTATTATGTAAACGTTTATGTAAGGGTATAAAATAATATTGTATAAAATAATAATAATATTTCTCAATTAAGTGGAAAGCTATTGCGAATACCAGCTCCTCTCTTCCGTTCTACTTAATAATCTAAACTACCCTTATCAGCCTCCGCTCCTCTTGTTGCGTTCCTCGCTAGTCCTATCTTTGTCGATTTATATGTATTCCCCGCGCGAAAGTGGAATAGACAAAGAGCAGAAGAGCAGGTCAGAAGTTACGAAGCTCCATAAAATTCGTATAAGAAACGATGTGCCTCGCATCGAGGCACACGCTCGTTTCTCGCCGTATCTCATTCGCGTATCGCTGTTAGTCGGAGTCTCCACCGGTTTTTCTCTATTTTTCCAGCTTCCTGTTGGTCGATCGAGAACGACGTCCGCCGAGATAACGCCCGCATTATTATGTAATAAATTCCCCGGGACTGGCTGTTCCACAATTATTGCCTCTTTACGGTCCGCAATTTCAATTCGCGGTGCCCGCAATTTTAATCGACCTAGTCGGACGACGGATCCAGCTGTCTTTAATAATTTTCTAGTTTCCCGTTACGGATATTTCAAGCGCTTTCGGCGCCGCGAGACGAGCTGTAAAACGAGGAGCTCGAATGATTTGTAGCCACGTATCGTTAGCGGATCTTTACGCGAGACAAACATTTTACGCAGTCGCGATGAACTAGAGGCAAATGGACATTGATTTACTTTCGCGATTGGCTTCGCGCAGATAATGCGACAAAGTTTTCAAATTCCTCTATTGGTTTTACCGTTTTTCCTACACAATTCTGCGCTCGCTATAAATTTCGGAATCCACGGATCTCTGTGCGAAATAAGTGACGTCTGCATTAATCGCATTACGTAGAAATTCAATAACAATGTATTTCTCTCTGTATTTTATGATGACTATGATCTATGGACATAGTGGGCAACTACAGTACTAAATACTCGATTATCGAGAAATTGCCAATACTTAAACAGTAATGATTTCGTAAAAAATTACCACACGATCATAAAATTTGACTCATTTTAAAGTTGAAAGTCTCTGCTTTCAAAATCCATCATTGATTTTATTCCAAGATCATTTTTCTAGACATAGCGAGCGAGAAACTGAAGACGCGTTTCTTATTGAAAATGTTACACGTTCAAACGTTTGTGAAGACTGAAAAATTTTTCTTGTGACTCAAACTAACGTAGATTTCAAGATTGAAGCTTCCTCTTTACAACGACACCTTAAAAATTGATGTACGATTTTTTTTAGTCGTTTCATCGAGCTTCGAATGAGAGTTGTGCCGTCAACTTTACATACACCAAGGGGGCTATACACGACTGAACTTGTTCCTTATTCTTGTAGCATAAAACAGTGAAAAAAAATCGTACATCAATTTTTAAAGTGTCGTTGTGAAGAGGAAGCTTCAATCTTGAAATCTATGTTGGTTTCAGTCACAAAGAAAATTTTTTGAAGTCTTCACAGACGTTTGAATGTGTAATATTTTCAATAAGAAACGCGTCTTCAGTTTCTCGCTCGCTACGTCATGAAAAATGATCTTGGAATAAAATGAACGATGTATTGAGAAAGTAGAGGCTTTCAGCTTTAAAATGAGTCAAACTTTATGATCGTCTGTTTAAATATTGGTAATTTTTCGATAATCGGATATTTAGTGTTGAAATACTTCTCGGATCCACTGTATCTGTCTATATCTAGGACGGAATAGATTTGGTACACTTCGATTTGCAGCAAAGAGGAACAAACTTCACGAGAACTGGAATTTAAAAGAAATTTTTACAGAATTCCTTCAAGAAAATAGGAAAAATTATGAACACGCGTACGTGAACAACGAATGACTCAATTTCGGATCAAGTCGCGCTCGAATTCCAAGCGGATAGCCAAGCATTAAAAAGCGCGTCGACTTGCACACATTTTACGCAAGACAAATTGTACTGGTGAACAAAAAAAACAAACACAAAATTCCCGCTGCTCGGTGAATTGATGCGACAAGCGTCGGGCACGGGAGCAACAATTATTCTCGGCCGACACCGTCGTCGGAACGATAATTTTCCGATGACGCGACGGAGCAGCTGACCGCGCGAGCGAGCGATTATCGCGTGCGGAGGATCGACACCGCGATCTATCGACGAGGATCTGAGCCGAACAGCTGGAGGAAATGTCACGAGACGGAGAGATCCTGCGTTCGGGTAAAAACTGTACGAGCGAGATAACGAACGATGCTTATTGGCGGGCACGCTCGGCCCAGTACCGTAACAATGAAGTAATTTAATTGTGGCGGCTCGTTTCCATAAATAGCCGCCTGGCTCGATCGCTGGAACAGAGCCACTCACGATGGCCTGTCTTTTTCTCTTCTTTTCACTGTTCGTTCGACGGTGGGTCGTTTGTCGCGCGACTGTTGCGACAAGGCGCGTCGATGGATCGAACAGCCGATCGGAGATCGAGAGATAAGGGCGCACTTACTCGCGTAGCCGGTGCGTTCGGCTCAGAAAAAACAGCTGTGACATCCTTCGATCCTGTCGCTGTCGATTTCCCTCGGATCAAGATTATCCACTTCGGCCGGGCCCTGCGAACCAATTAACTTTATCTCCTACCCTCTCCTTACGTCTCTCTTTTCTCTCTTCCATTCCTTCGTGCCTACAGTGGTGCGCAAAAATAAAGAGACTTTTATCCTTCACGTGCCGAAGAACGATAGAACAGCTACAGATTCTACGAGACCAAAATGTAAATCATTATCTCGCCACTTTATCTGCTTGGAATTAACAGGCTAAAGCGTCGTGTTACGTCGCTGCGCATCGATCTTGTCATGACAGATTGAAAATTGTATAATAAATTCATATAAAATAAATATGAACAGATATTTAGGCGTATTCATTTTATAGAATCGTTTCTAAGCAATTCCAATTGACATTAGATACAAACTTGCAAATCAATTCTTTTTACAATCTATCCAGTAAATTTATTGGGATCTACGAGTATGTTACAAAATTCATAGCTATGATAGACTTTTCTATTTTTGTACGATTAAATAATTTGCTTTGATTTTTTATTACTTTTGTCGATATCGGGAATCAACGTGTCGAACTTAAAAATGTAAGTGTATTATTTCTAGATTATTAAAGTAATATTACAGAAAGAAAGCAATTTTTATTTTCCATAAAAATACCAAGTCAATTTGCATTTAAATTACAGTATAAGTCACAACTACATCGTGAGAAGTCCGATACAGAGGTTTTTTAGCTTTCTGGAGTAAGAACGTGAGAGATAAGCATCGTCGGTGTCTTATTTTTGCGAGTCACTGTACGTGCACGCGCGCGCGTGTTCTTATGCAAATTCATTACGGGTCGGAGGATCGCATCTGCGAAATTGTTGGTGTTGCGCGAGCACCGCGGCGGCTGTTACTTTTACCCGGTAGCATTTTTCGCGATCGCGAGGTAAACAAGTATTTACCGTTATGATCGAGAGCACTCTTGTTAACCGGTCGCCGGTGTCGCGACATTCTTCGCCGATAAGTCGGCCGGGAGCTAATCGGATTCAATTAATTGCTACATAATTTCGTAATTGGCTGGCGACGCGCTACGATGAGAAACCGGTAAGATTTATGGTATACGTGCACGGTGTCGAACCGATCTCCGTCCGATCATCGATATCTAAGATAAGTACGTATCACTTCATAAATTCGTTTTTCGACGCACCGAGAACACAAGTCGAAATAATCGAACGAATCTATCGCTGTTTTACCTTAAACCTACCGAGCGATTAAAATTTTTATCTGAATATGTGCTCTGACAAAAAAATTTATAGGATCAATTTCCATGTTAAGCAACTTCATAATTTCAATAACCGTAAAATGAAAAATATCAAACCGATCTTAGTGTTGAATCAGTAAAACAATTGGAGCACTTTAACAACATAGGTAGATTATTTTCAACCCGTTGGAATTATTAGAGGAGCGAACAAATTTCTATCTGATTCCTGATCGCTAAACTCGGAGATCTCGATGATATCCCATAACGCATCGACCATACTGCGACACGAGCGTTCGAAGCTCGCGAAGTTTCATTAGTTCGACTGGATTCGAGGAAATCGAAGTCGACACGGCGGCGCGGCGGGAAAATCGAGAGTCCCGCACCGAAGAGAAGGGACTCTCTACTTCATCCATCTTCAGCCGTTCCCTCTAATAAAAAGCAGCACGAAAGACAGGGTCTTGGCAAATTGTTTTTTTACGGCTTTATTTATACAAGGGGCGGAGCAGGATGTCGTGCCTCGAGGGTCGAAATGAACCCACGTCCACGGTATTTTTCCCTGGGAAACGAGCCCGGTCGACTCGAATCGAACGCTATCGACTGCGTCTACCTAGGCGAGCAGTCGAGGTCCATGGTAAACATTCTTTTTCCCTTTTCCGGTGGGTCTCCAAGCACGAATTTAAAAATGCTGGATGTTCATTTAGTCACAGAGTTGTTCTCGCAAGCTGCTCGTTTTACATTCAAATCTTCCGACCACCGTGTATATTTCAGATTAATTAATTACTAATTGGATAGCGGATCTTTATGGATTTATGATAAAAAAGAAACCGTTAAAAACATTCGAAGAACTTCAAGATATTGTTATATTATTTTCAATATTATTCTGATCATTATTATCAAAATTTTTATTTCACTGCGGTTTGTTGAAATTCAGATAGGAAATGTTTCTGTTTCCTAAAGATTCGCTGTCTAATGTCGATATAAATGCACAGAGAACAGTGAAGACTATTTCAGAGAGTAGTAAACAGTCGATAAAACCGTGGAGAAATTTGTACTCCTAACATAGTCGAATGCACATCGAACACACCGAATTCTAGTTGTGGATCACGGTGACATTCGCGAACGCAATCGCCACTGGTCGTGGCTGTCACCGAGGCTCGTTAAACGGCCCTTATTAGGAGAAATTCTGATCGCAATCGAGATTCGCGGCTAATGAAAAGGTATCGGAGTCGACAACGCCGAATAAGAAAAAAAAGAAACAAAATGAAGTCGGATGGATCGTTTATCTTGCTGGGAATCCGATCGGTTTCCGGATCACCGGTCGAATCGCATCGGATGGCTCTCGGGGTTCGAATTTGCTTATCTGTTGGTCGGACGAGCTGCGAACGCGGCCACGAGAATGCAATTAACGGGAAGAACGTCGGTCCTCCTTTAATTTCGGCTCGCGTGCGTACGAAAACGAGGCACGCCAGGAAGCCGCCGGTTTAGATAAGATCTAGACGAGCAGAGGCCCCTAAGTACATCCCCTCCCTCCCTATCCTCCCGGCCGAGTCGTTACACCCCATAAAACGTACCCCCGCGCGCAATAACCGACGCCGACCCTCCTTCTTTTATTCGCCCCGTGATTCCATGGTGTCCTTTGCAAATGATGCGCGGACGGTTCGCAAATACCGCTGGGGAAATATTGATACCCAATCCTGTCGCGATAGTTTTCGATTGCCGTACCGTCGATAGCTGTCGGCTGTCGATGACAGTGGCGGTATACAACGTTAGGGTGGCTTCTATTCGATTCTGGTGAAAAATAATCTGTGCAAGTGTCGAACCCGTCACACATCGGTCTCGAACTATACACTTTTCATAGTGTTTAACTTTTCATTAGAATTTTTCTATTTTCCGCCGATGCGTATTTATTCGAATTCTCACGAACGCATCTTTATATAATATTTTGAATAATCTGTAAAATAACAAAACCGCTTATTGGACCGACGGTGATTATGTCGAAGAACGTGCCAACTTGTGATATATTGTAAAGGTTTATATGTAGTTCCTCCCTCATTCGAACAGCCCGGTGACTTCGTGATTAGTTCGTGTATAGGAGGTTCCACTTTTAGAAGGATACTCATCGACGAATGTTTATGATTCGATAAATCGTCGAAGGTACCAGCAATTTCGAGTTGGAAGCACCTATACTACAGGGATCCTGCTCGTAACAATGGGTATAGCTGGCGAAGGTCTCCTCGGAAGCATTCTCATCGTTATTCCCCGAGGATAGTCTCGGGGTAGTCGAAGTTTTCTCGTTTTTCGGGGCTCGTTTCGGAAGGAAAGAAAGCCGCGGCTCGATATCGAGTAGGCTCGGAGGAAATAAACTCGAAGGACTCGGGGTTCCCGGTATTACCACGTCCAGGAATCCCCTGAAATATGGAAATGCCGTGAGGGCGAACGCCACCCTTTTTTCGACCGGCGCTGCTGCCGCCTCCTACTCGTTTCATCCCTCCGGCTAGCATTCTCTCTCTCTCTCTCTCTGTGTACGCGCCACCTGACCCACCGGCAAACTTTGTTCGTCCTTGCTCGATATTGGATTTGCACCGGGTAAATGTGCCGGTGCTGCTCGGAGCAGCGCGGCGTTCAGACGCGAGACCGAGGTGGCGTCTCGACCGGAACAGATTGTTGTTTCGTATTTGCGCTGAAACGGCCGGAAACTTCTTCCGACGGGGAAGAACGTCTGCTGTTGGTTATTAACCCTTGGCTCGGGCTTTCCGGTCAATGTCGTCAGCTGCTGTCTCCTCGAATCTCTGCATAATCCTAGTTACGAATCACGGCAGTGATTTTTATGCAAATTTTCGTTGCTTTCCTGCAGCGTAATCATTAGAAATCGTTGACAGGGAGAATAAAAATTTGCATACGTTCCCTCCTTTAACCCTTATGTTAATAACCGAGTACCCGGTTAAAAAATTCGTTAACACTTTTCTTGGTAAATATTGAAATTATTTTCTGTTCTTGAATCATTGTAGATTAACCTACATTTGACGAATAGAAAATATGTATTGAAACAATAAAGTAGAACGTCTTTGAATATCGTAGAAATTTTGGTTATTGACGTAAGAGTAAACTATTAACACCGACGAGATACTATGACTGCCAGCCCTTGTGTTATTCAGCGACATAGACAAGAGGCTCCAACGGGTCCAAGACGGTAACGAGTCGTGACAGTCAGTGGTCAGTCCCTGGTCATCCCCTGGTCCTCCTGGTCCTGGAGTGCGTCCTCTTCCGCCGAAGTCCGCGGCCCGTCTGACTGACTGAGTGCGCTCGCGGACTTCAGACGCACCTGCGTAGTGATGCGAAACTCTCCCCACTACGTCTAATTTTGGTTGATTTCGATTGCCGTGATAGTACTTATTGATACATTTATTATTTCTTGCGGTTTAGTATTTACAACAATTCGTTTTGTCAACGATGTCGACCGGCACTCCCCTCGACCACTTTGCCATTTAATTTTTTCGTGAAACTAGCTAACAGAACTCGAGATACAGAATAATTTTCAAACCACGAACATTCGCATGCATTAATTTATCAAACCATTTCGATTTCGGCTTCTGCGCGTAGTCGTGCAATAGCCGGTAGTGTTAAATATGAACGAGGCAGGTTGTCATAGTGCGCGTGTCGGGCGATAAATGGCGGATAGCCGAAGGCGTCTTTGTCAAGACGTTGAAGCCGGCATAGCGGGAAGCATGAAAGCGTCGCGGAGGAGGCAAGAGTCTTATCGGTGTTCTCTCGTAGGAGAGGCAACGAGTAAAGAGGAACGAGGGCTTCCTCCTCGCCCTTCGTATAAGCCGTTCCCTGTCTCCCCGGCTCTTTGACCGCCCTTTCGTCTTCTACGTCTCGCGTCTCTCTCTCTCACTCTTTTCATGGCCTATATTCGAATCGAGCGAACGAGCCAGACACGCTGCTGGAACGATGTTGCGCCCGCGCACACCTGGACGACACCTTCCTGCTCGAATTTTCCCGAGAAAATTCTCCGAGAGACCGCCGTCCAATCCACCGAACAATTTCTAGAGCCACTCGCGTAAAACGAACAACATCCGATCAACGATACGCATACTCCGAGATTATTTCAGAATAGAAAAGATTCATCGTGGCAATTACGTTTGCGAATCGAATTTTCCGTGTCACTTCGGCGGACGTTTTAATTTGAATATTGCCGCCGAGTTGCGTATACAATTAGCCGGCGACGTCCCGTGATTAATTCCATTTCCGGTTAGTCGAGCGTCCTGTGATCCATCTTTCGCGGCTGTTGTCGGTCGCGTCGTCCGCGGGGCAACATCAAACGCGTTTCGTTACACCTGGACGCTAATTGCATCGTTTAGGGTCTGTTCGATTTATTTATTGCCCGCAAAGAAACGATCGACCGGCGCGGCGGCGGCGCCAGTCTCTTTCGAGACGCGTCCAGCCGCCGTCTCGCTGGGAATAAATCAAGAGTTTAATAACTTCCTCTCCTTTATGGAAAAGACCGGCGAAGAAACTGGCCGACGAGTGGCACACGTTTGCTCTCTTTCGCGACGATCGCGTCTCTACGGTTGGCTCTCTGTCGCGTGTTAAAAGTTCGCGCGGATTAGCCGTGGCTCCTCCTCGAACCTCTCGCTCGGTCCTTGCACTTTTCTCGGGCCGGGAACGAGTTCTCTCGCCGAGTTCCATCTCGCGAGCACACGCGAGATAGTCGACGAGCGTGCCGCGTGAACCCTCCGCGCCATCGGACCGAGTCGAGCAGGTTTCTGGCACTGCGAAGGCGCGATTAGCTGACCGAGGATCCTTCGGCGAAATGATATTCAGGCTAGACCTCTCGGCGTAGAATACTATATTTTTTCTCCTCCTTTGCGAGACTGCCGAATCTTTATGCAATATAAACGTTGTCTGCATCGGTTGCAACAAACAAAGATTTTTCTGGCTCGAATAGTCTTAACAATCCATTGACGTACAAATAAAATACAAATTAATTCGGCTCAACCGAACAGTTATGTGTAAGCTCAGAAACAGAAATTTCCATTGCCGTGTAACATTTAATCAGGTTGATATACAGGGTGTTCGAATTCTACACGAAAAAATAAGTCGAAAATATAGAATACAACTTTTTCATTTGAGACTTCGATAGGAATCGTCTGAAGGGGTTAACAAGTTCGAACAAAATATATTCGAGTTCTTAGGGTCATTCATAGGTTTTGTCATAAAAGACGAAAGAATGACACGCATTCCGGGTCTGAATTACGGAGGCATAATCAAGTTAATCGATAAATCGAGCACATCGCTCTCTTCCCTGACCTAAACTCGAGCAGCGACAGAGTTCGCCTTTTATCTTGTCGTGCATTTTTTTTTTGTATTTACGGAGCGTTCGCTTCCGAGGCAACACCATCAGCGCCTTCTTCCAGCAATTTAAATTTTGGATTTGGTCCAACTAGCATGTTCGAAACACTGTGAATCGCTGAAGCAAGAGGCTTCACCGCAGGTAGCGAGGTGCAGTCGGATAGAAGCATCGCTGGCTCGAAGGTGGCGCAAAAGCGTGGAAAACGGGTCGGACCGAAGGAAGGGCGGAGTACAGAGCGCGAGGGAAAGAGAGAGAGCGAGAGAGAGAGAGGGATACCCGTGCGTGGAGGTGGAAAAGGGTCCTCGTGATATCTCGCTTCCGCACCCTCCTACGGGCAAAGTAGCGCACGTAGCGCCTGAAGGGTGCTTCTCCTCCTTTTTTTCACCCCGTTCCCCTCCACATCGCCGTCACCGGGCCCTTCTGCCTTCGTTCTACCCCCCTTTCGTCAACCCGCCCTTCCGACAACCCCCTCAGTTTCTGTCCTCCTCATCCCCTTTTTCCCGTTTTCCTCGTTTCTGTCTTCGTTCGCGTCTCTCTCCCTCCTTACTTTCCTTTTCTCGGTTAGCGATGGCCTCGAGCCGCTCCCAATTAAGGTTCAATCGTCCCCAATGTCGTCCTGTACCAGGAATTGTTAATCACAAGACTAGCGAAGGGTTAAATTTGTCGGCTTCATTAAAAATCGCGAAGACAAAGATCGACTTGATCCAATTTATGACATTTAATTTCGTCACAGCGACAAATTCAATTAATCCTTCTCCGAATCTTTGATGCCGCGTAATGAAATACGAGTGACGTAGCTATACCACCACGCTAATTAACTCTTAAGGGTGGCCGAGGAATCGTGTCATTCGTCCAACGGTCAACGCGGCAGTCTCTGGAATCATCGCCAGAAATCCGACTCCACATTATAGGGCAAGGGGTTAACAGCGAACCAGAGAACAAAGGGATCAATGCGAATCGATCTCGATATGCCCGATCTCAAAAAAATCGTTCTCCATTCCCTTCTCTCCGTTCTCCATCACCGATCGTTCCCTCTCGCTTCAGCAACCCTCGCATCCCCTCCTGCTTCTCTATCTTTCTCCATGTCTGTTGCACACACGCGCCAACGGAGCCTCTCTCACTCGCTCGCGTCGAGAACCCCACAATACCGTTCCCGACCTGGTCGATACGTCTAGTACACCGCCCCCGAGCGGCTTTCGTCCATCCCCTCCGCACCCTTAACCGCCCCTAACCAACCCTAGCCACCCCCCTACACCCCCGCAATCCTCTTCCGCTGGTCGCGCGTCTGTTCTCGCGTGTTCGCGCACGCCGTAACACGCCGCGAACAGCTTTTCGACTCGAAATTTTCGTCGGCGAAATGACGTGTGGCAACACGTCTATATATATATACATATATATATATATATATAATAGAGAGAGAGACAGACACGAGGATGTTCATGATACTTCGATCAACGGAGCTCGACAAGCCGCCGGGGATCTCGGGATTCGATCGTGTGGAAGTAAGTGTCCCTGTAAAGATGGAGCGCCGTTCGTTCAACCCAGAAGTCGATTGACGTGACGCTGTTCTATAGCTTCCCCGATGAATTGAAATGTCATCTTTTTCCTCGATGTCCCTCCGCCACGCCGTCTACTGCTACCGTATATAGCCTAACTTTAGAGCACCGAAAATTTCTTTAGATTTATATGCGCATGATTTCCAGAGGCATTGGAACGCAGAATCCGAGCGAGACGCGATCACCAAGGGTCAGATTGGCCAATTGAGAAGGTCGCATACGGAAACGGTCGCGTGGCCACCAATAAGCGTCGGCGAGCGATTCTTTTTGTTGGTTTGCACGCTCGGCTAATGAACCGCCATGCTCGACGCCCACCGCGTCCGGTCTCGAAACTTTAATTCCGAGCCGACCGCTAATCTCGGGGCTAATAGAATGTCTTTATCAGCGGCCGAGATCGCACGCTCGATTACTCCCGATAGCGCGGCGGGCCCGATCGTATTTATGTACGTATGTGTACGCGGCCGCCACGCCGCGCCCCGCCGTTTTCTTTCGCAACCTCTCTCGCGAGTTTCGTTTCGCAACCGTGGCTCCCAGTCCGCGATTCCGAGCCGGTGTTCGGGTTCTCGACAAGCTGGAATTCGTTCGCGGGCCTGCGCAACCGACCGGGCGAAACCGATTTTCTCTCGGCCGCGTGAAAAATCGGCGGCTTCGAACAACGCGGTACGCGCGCGTTGCCGCGGCAGGGGAACGCGATTATTTAAATTAGCGCGCCGCGGTCGTTATTAGACCGCGGATTTATGCTGCCGGAGAGCTCGCGGATTTAATAAAGCTCGGCGATCCGCTGGCTTCATACTTGTCCTCTGGTCGTCTCTCTTCGCTATCTCTCGCGGGGAATTTTCTTTCGCGAAATAAAGGCGATATCAGTAGCCGAGATTTTCACCGACGTCGCGCGCAGCTTCCGACGCGATAATGATAATTGGCGGCGTATCGATCAGCGGCCGGTACAGAGCGGGTACACGCCGAGTCTCTCTGCCAGCATGATCACGCGGACGCTGGGGAATCGGTCGGCGAACGAACGACCGAGTCCGAAATGCCCGCGCGCTGTAGATCGGATATTCCGAAACAAAAATGTCCAATTAGGTCGAGGGCGTGTCGTTTCCCGACACTCAAATTAGCGAGGCAGACCTTTGGACCATTAAAAAAGTAGGTCTGATCTCTGGACTAGATATAGGCGGAGATTGTCTTATGGCACGCTGCCTTGGCTTCGTTGAAATCAGGGGCAACGACACCACGCCCCTTCAAGGCGTATTCTGCTGGAAGAGGAAAGAAACCACGCCTATCGGTCACTCGAAGAAGGAGGAGCCACAAAACTTCTTCAAGCACTTTCGGCATAACGAACCAAGAAACCGTCGAACCACTCTTTTGGGCACTCTAGAAAGGAGGAGCAACGAATTCAGTCACTTTAAACACAATAAAAAAGTAAACCACGCCCTCAGAGCTCTTTATAAAAATGGGGGCCAGTAAGCCACGCCTCTTGAGATAGTCTAAAAGCAAAGAAGAAAGAAACCACGCCCTTTGAGGTAGTTTTAACACAAAACGAAAGTAAACCACGTCTTCGGAGCTCTTTGTAGAAAAGAAGGGAACGAAACCACGCCTCTTGTTGCACTCTAATCGCAGAGGGAAAATAACCCACGCCTCTAGAGGCACTCTAAATTCTAAACGCGCGGAGAAGATAGACAGTTGCCCCGTCGCGCAATCGCAGCTTTCTCTCTCGTTCCGCGGAGAAGTTATCGAGGTAAATTCACGTGCGATAGCTCGATTACACGGCAGAAGGTGGTGAGAGCGCGTCTTTTAATCTCGTCCCCGGCTAGAAATAGGCGACGCTCGCTTTGTAGCCCCGCCGTTCGCGTACCGGGGAACTCTTGTAACTGCATTGTATCGCATTCCTCGCTCGCAGCAACACCACCTACGTCTTTGACCTCCTCGCTCCGCGGCCTTTTCCTCAATTACAACTCGTAACCGGCTATATTCGCCGTTTCCGCGTGCACGTTTCGCAGACGTGGAGAGCGCTCGTTCGATGCCGCTTCCGGGTGGTTCTCTCGCTGATTTATAGACGCGGCAGGCTTCGGCGGTTGTAGTTCTCTTTGAGAATCGTGGATCGCGCGCCACGGCAGCTCTCGGCTCTCGGGGAATCGATACTCTCGCGGATGTTACCTTGGCTAACGGCGCATAGCGCGACCGAGGCTGGCAAAGAAAACACGCCACGCTTTTAGGACAGTCCCCGTAATAAGGTTGACGAGGGCACGCGAGCGCGTAGCCGCACGAGGGAGACCGTGCTAGTAGCGAGTCTAGCGAGCGCATAACCGCTGCGTCAGCGCCGCTAATGACGCGAACGATGGAGGAAAGCTAAATTATGTCCAGCCACGAGCGAGCCGCGGACCGCGCCAGCTCATCGCGGGCCTGGCTTGTTCGCCGAAATTCAATAATTAAACACCTGGACGATATCGTCCCGCTCCACGCTAACCGCTGGACAACGCTTTTCTATTTTCCTTCAGCCAGACAAGTTTTCCAGGCGATTAAACTCGAACCGCGACATATTTACGTAGTTTCCGTGAAACGGAGCGAAATGTGAACGTCGTGCGAAGAGAACGCTGTTATTACAGAATGTCGTACTCGATCTTCGATATGTATTAGCGCGTTAACAAAACAGTCATCGTTGCGGGCAATTAGAAGTTTCGAAGTTTCAGCTTGGTTGGGAATTTCGATAGCAGCGGGACAAAGGATCCGCGATCCACAAGGTCCGTCGGTTCCGGCGTGGTGGAACGGCTCAGAAAGCGGGCGCTGCTAATTATCCGCGACGCTAAACGAGCGCGCTCGGTTTTATAATGGACGCCTCCGAGCGCAGGGAGCGGTGGAGGCGTCGCGGACAATGCCGCTTGTATATTAATTAAGTAACTGCAGTGACATCGTTGCAGCTAATTGCTATTCGCGCCGCCGTCGTCGCCTTACTTGCTTCGGCCTGGAAATTTCCGGCAACCCGACCGGTCGAAATCTGCGTCGACGCGTGCGTGTATCGAATGGTAGCTTGTACGAGGAGTCGTTTGGGCGAACGTCTCAATCGCCAGAGCGATAAGAGTCGCTCGTAAGCCAAGATCCGATCGACTCCTCAAGATCGGAATAGCCGCCGTTCCCGAGACCCGGCGAACAGCTAAAATCCTCGCGTTCGCGTCATTTCGGAGGCCGTAGATCTTGGTCGCAAGCTTAAGGATAAACGTAAACGCGGGATTCCGAGCGTTTATGCAGTCGGCGGGCGACCCACGCGAACGACCATCGAGTGTACCACTTTCTTGCACTAATATTATGCATTCTATGCACGCCCACCCGACCTCCTCCTCCTACGCCGAATCCTGATTTATCTCGGCTCGCGGATATTTGAAACACGAATTCCAGGTATGCAGGCCTGTGGCGTAGTTTATGCGGGTGTAATTTTGGTTATTTTTATCGCTGCAAGAATTAATCGTTCGCGGATGTATGCTCCGTGCATTGTACGGCACACGTGTAAGTACAGATTGCGCATCGTGGCCCACTGCCCTGGGTTTGTCGAATGCAAGAGCACTGGAGCCATGCCCCCTTGGGGTAGTCTAAGCCGAGAGGAAAAATAAACCACGCCTCCCAGGACAATCTCCGCCTAGAGAGTACCGACACCACTCCCTTGGTGACGCGCTACCTATGACAAAAATTGAACCACGTCTCTCGGGACACTCTATGCGTAAAGAGCAGCGAAACCACGCCCCTTAGATCACTCTTTGCATGGGACTCTGTTGATAGAGTCCGCTTTGTTTTCTAGAAGATCTGACGGTTTCCCGAAGCAACAAATAGGAGCATTGGTTGCCGAGTCTCATCTGGAGGCGAGGTTAAACCGCGGACGTCATTCCCGAAAATCCCCGACGCACATTAACGGGCGTTGAGGATGCGTTGGGCGAGGTAAGCCCCGTATTGCTATAGCTACCGGGGGCGTCCCGGTGCCATCGAGGTTATGCGGACGGTAGTCTTATGAGCATTCCATGGGCTACGGTCTCCAGACATATGGCGTCGTGGCCGCTGCACGATGCTCATTCCTCGCGTGTCAACGGGCCCCTGTGTGTATAGAGTGTAGAGTGTAGAGGGTCGGCGGGGGTATATCCACGGGGTCTCAACCCTCGTGAAAACGTTCTCTTCCGAAGGGGCGCGCGACGTCTCCCGATCGCACCGAGACTCTCGACAACACGAGCGTCGTCGTCGCGTAGCATTCTTATCCGCCACAACCACCACCACCACCACCGGGTTATGTAATTCAATTAAGACGCCGGCGTCGAATAAAAAGCGTCCGGGTTACGCAACTCGCCACTCCCGGCGATTGATTAATCAAAGGGGTCGTTGGTTTGCGCTTAAACGCTCCGGCCCGCGTGGGATAAGGATACGACGAGTCGCGCGCGCGCGATGCTCACGAAATGTGCGTGCGGAAGCTCTCTTAAATGCCCCGCGATGCGATGCGATGCAATGCGATATCGCCCGCGATATTACACCTCGTTTATTCTATACCAAGTGTTATTTTAATGGGCTCCGAAACGATAGTAATATCATCTTCGTTCCTTCCACCTTTCCGCGTAGCGTGCTCCGAATCGCAAGCGCTCTCACACGCGAGCGGAAGTTGCGTGGTTAAAGGTACTCGTCTTGAGCTATTGAGAAACTAGATTGCGATTGCTAATATGGGTTCTGCTTTAAAACTTGCTTTTCGGCTCGATAAGATGCTAGCAAGAGGTAAATCACGTCCTCGGGGCAAATAAACCACGCCCTCAATGAACTCTAGACACCTAGAACGAAAAAACACGCCCCCAAGGAACTCTAAACATAGAGAACGATGAAACCACGTCCTTCAGAGCACTCTACAGATAGAGAGCAAAGAAACCACGCCCCTCGGAGCACTCTTAAAAATGGAAGATCTATCCGAAGGCTATTCCACGATCTAAAAAATTAGTTTCGAAGGATCGAGTTTTATGGCGGGCGTGTATCATCGCTGAAAGATAGCCGATAGCAATAACGTTGATCAAGGTTCCGCCAAGGTAATCGGCTTATAAATTCTCGGTGTTTAAAGTCGAGGAGCGTTCGCGAAGAGGAGGCGTCGCGGCTCGGTCAAGAGGACGCAAGGTGCACGTCGATCGACGACTGGGGCTCGAGTCGATTCGAGTCGCGGCGCGAGGCAAGGCGAGGCGAAAGCGGTTACAAATGGGAGTCGTATCGCGTAGGCCGATATCTCGTTAAGGACGTATCATCGGGACTTATCGTGTGCGTGCGTGCCGGAGGAGTAGCTTGTCGCGTATTCGCATGCAAGTAAGTCAATGCGTCGCAGCTGACCCGACTTAGCCGCGCTGAATCGTTATCGCCTGCCTCCTAACCGGTAATTACAGGTGCCACCGGCCGAAACCACCTGTTACCTGCGACAAGTTGTAAACGGTTGCAGCGGCGCGCGCGCGCCCGCGCCTCGTCGTGGGACATTTTTTCGAAAATACGCCTCCTGTCCTCGCGTGTAACTTTCCCGCTTATTGAAAAGCGCGAGCGCAACTGAGCCGAGTCGGCCAGCCAGCGTGCGAGCGAGCGTAGCGCGCCCGTAACAAAGGTTACGGAACGTGTCTACACTCCTCAAGAAACTCGAAAGAACTTTCAAGAAAATTCTCCACTGCCGTCGCATGCAAATTGCCTTGCTTCGAGGGGCTCTTCGCGAAGAAAATGTCCAAACTCGCGCTGAACAGTTTTAGCCCGAGGATCGCTGTTGAATGTTTCGAGTTGACCCGAGAAGACGGTTCGACGAAATTGTTTGCAAACTGTGACGAAGACGTGTCGGCGGAGCCGACCCGCCAACGAGGAAAAACAATCGCTTTCGCGCAACGAGAACGAGACGCGGCCCGAACCGGAACGAATCCGAAACAAAGAAACCACTTTGTCCCGTGCCGCGCGTATTTATCCACTGAATCACCGCGAACGACTTATTATCCTCGTTAAGCGAACCGCGGGAGGAGAAAGGACAGACGGAACGAGAGCAAGAGAGGGAGGAGAGAAGAAGAAGAAGAAGAGAGTGTCAGGTGGAGCGAGGGACGCGAAGAACCACGGGGAACGTTTGCTCGTGACGCGTACCCGTGAAAAACCCTCGGGGAAAAACGCGTAGCGTGCAAACTGGAACAAATTCGCGACGCCGTCCACGGCTCGCGGAATCGATCCGCGCGATGCCCATTTTTGGGAGAAAGTAACGAGCTGCGGGACACCGGGGAAAAAATTCCTGGTCGCCTCTCATCATCCTTTCTTCCTCCCCTTTTTCTGTCCACGCCGCCGGGTCTCTCTTGTTTCTCTCTGGCTCTTCCGCAACATTTTTCCAACTCGTCGTTCGCATTATAGAGAATGGTCGATGGCATATGTGGTTGGTCTAATCTATTCGTATTCTGAATGTTACGTTCGCGTTAAGGCACACGAACGAGTACATATCGGATGCTGAAGTATGCCAGAAAGTGGGCGAACAAATGGAGCAACGGTTGAACGATCTCCGAATCAATGAATTGGAACTTATCTACGATGTTGATTTTAATCAGTTCCACTTTATACGATTGAATTACTAAATAGGTTGCATGCATAGGTTGGTGCGTCTAAACTCAATGCAAAAATACCTGTCGATCGAACAGCCCCCCCCCCCCCTTCCACGCCCGATTGCATTCGAGACTAGAATCCGTTGCGCAATCCTCTGTGCAAATGTAAAAGTTCATATCTGTCGTTCTCGATTCGCAGAAACCGAAATAGTCGAAAGTCACGGTGACGTGTGTGATTTTCCAGCTGCAGTTCCGTCGACTAAATTGGATTGAATCCTGTCATTCCTGTCGCTTTTGACCCGCCAGAACCGCGGAAAGTCGAGAGAGTGTTCGCTGCGACCAATCCGAACGTTTCAGTCATGGTTCCAGCTAAATTGAACGAATGCTATGACGTCTTTCGGGAAACTATTCTGCTAATTGCCCGTCGCATCGCTTCAATCTTCCAGCAGTCCGCGATGCCGTCTTCCGACGCAAGAGCGAGAAAAGAATGAAAGCGAGTACGCCCTGTCCGTCACAGAATGTACCGTTAGCGTCATTCCGATTCGCGACGACGGTCGTTTTAGGCATTTCCGATCGGAAGACACAGGGCTCGAGCGGTCGCTCGCCGCACCGCGCCGCGCCGCGCCGGGGTTTTACTGTTAGTCAGCTAGCCACGGAAGACAAAGGCTGGCTTCGTGGCCACCGCTCATTGCGAATGAAAGCCGCGACGTCCACGCGGATACAAGCACTTCTGCATTCTCTTCGCTCCTCTCCGAACCGTTTCTTTGACTTTGATTTTTTTATTCGAACTCTCGCTCGCCGCTTACCGAGAACGAATTCCCCGCTGCGGACGCGTCGAAAGAGCTGCCAGTCGGAGTGCTCTAACACGGTTGTTCGTCGATCTTGTTTAAACATTTTTTCAGTCGAAATTTATCCAGATCCTACGGTGGTTCTTGTTACGCCCAATTGCGCTGTTTTAAATTCAAGCATTCGGGTTCAGATTTTTAAACAACGCGTCGCCGGGGCAGAAACGCGTAAAATCTACAGCTGGAACAAAGGGACGAGCATTTGTTTAGTCGAAATAAAGGGAGCCCTTGCGTCCTCTGTTTCGAGCATGATCGATACCGGAAGCGTAGGGCCGTCGCCTCCGCTCTCGCGGCCCACGCGATCCTCTTTTCTTCTGCTGGCCATTCTTCCGGCGAATCTCCATGACAAAGAGTCAAATTAGCCGAACCTTTTATCGCGTTCATCTTCGTCCCGGGCTCGTTCTCTTTCTTCGCGGAGCCCCGCGCGAATTAGCGTCCGGAAATTATCATAAATTATTAGCTTTCGTCTCGTGCCGGGAATACACGGCTTCGTCGTCACGGCACCGGGGTCTCGAGCGTGCCCGGTATTTCCATATTTATGCTCGATCCCGCGGACACAGGAAAAAACGAAGAGAGAAAGAGAGAGAGAGAGGGAAAGAAAGGAACAGGAAGGAAGCAGCCTTGAAACATCGAGGGTGGTTTTACGCGCGGCTCGCCTCACCTTCGCCTCTGAATTATTCACCGGACCCCTCTTTCTTTAATTTCGCACGGAAACTCCCTATTCCCGGTGCCGGGATTTTTCTTTTTCTTCCGAGACGCAAGAGCATCCTCCTTTCGGTTTATCTCGACGCTCTTCGAGATCTTCTTCCTCCCGGGGATCTCATTGTTGTCGGACAACAGGGCTGCACAGACACTGACTGTGGCTCTTCTGACCCACTATTTTTCATCCCATGGGCTCAGCGGTGCCTTACAAGGTATTGGACTTCCTTTTTTTGGGGGGAAAACTGCACATAAATCTTTCGGCACGTAACCCGTTGCTAAAAACCTGCAATACCATTTCGCCTGGTGAACTTTAGTTTTTTAGAAAAACGGGTTCAATGTTTACTCGCAAAATTAGACCTATCACCGAAACATCTTCAATTTCTAAAAATGACGAATCTGATAAACGTGATTCAACTTATATGTATAAGAAATTCACGTACCATCAATTAGTTCGAAAGGTTGTGGGTGTACCACGTTGCTAATGACCTCTGATGTCAAAGCAACGTTAAAAATGTATACAAAAGGAAAATATTCACTTTGTTGTCGTAACAATACTCGTGGTAGCGTGTATGGTATGAATGTTGTATAAATAGTGTTGGCCGAACAGAACGATTGTCATACTGACTAATCCATAGGAATTCGAGACAGTTTGTCGTGTGTGCACGCTGCGAATAAACAAAGGTTTGGTAGTAATGCATGATAGTAAAGACGTTGCGGCTCGTATTAATATATAAACGTAATTAAGAATTTATTAATAATTTCGCGAGCGCGCCGGCGCGGCGTACCGTTAACGATCGTCCGTTTCCTTGAGGATTTCGAGGTCTAGTCGAGAACGGCATGGACGAAGGCGACAGCGCAGCGTCTAGAACGGTCAACCTTCTCCCGACACGGAATCGAGAAACGGTGTAAAACGATGATTGTAATTTTCAAGGAGGTTCGTCGAGCGCCTGGGGATCATTCCGCATCGTTGGAAAGGTCCTCGAAGCGCCCGACACCCAAGAGAAACTGGAGTCTCTTGTCAGGATTAGGTTCGCCTATTAATCGTAAGCCGAAGGCGCGACGACGTCGATTGGTGCGTCGTCTGACCGCCGCGCCGCTACGCACGATCTACGCGCGATCTACGTCCGAGGATTTCCTTATTCATACAGAGTTTCGCTCGCGCTCGATCGCGAGACAATGCATCCGCGAAGGCCGGCCGTTATGCAAACGCATTTGCACCTTCTGCCACCGGCGTTCGTGACAAACTATTATGTAAAAACAGCCTTGGACGAGTGCAGAGGTTTCGCTCGAGCCGCGCCGCGCCGCGAGACCCGGTCGATTTTTCCAGCTGGAGTCCCATCACGAGCGGGCACGCGACCGCCTTGAATACCCTCGGCTCTTCCCGCTTTTATCTCGGTTTTAAATTCGACCGGATCGATAACGCGCACTGTATCTGCCGCCGCGCCGGTGTGAACTCGACCGCGTGAACTCCTAAAGTCGGCGATTCGTGGTGCTCGTTACCGGAACGACTGTATTAATAGAATCCTGTAATCGCGTTCGCCCGACTCGATGATACGGAAAACCGAGAGCGACGGGACTGCTGACATTACTGGGAACGGGCTTCCGCAAACTTGACCGTGGCTCGCTTCATAAAATACAATCTTTACAAGCGAATTGTTTTTTTTTGGAACTGAAATCAATTTTTTTCAATGAAATGTTTTTTTGGCCAGGAAAAACATTTTCTATATGACGCTACAAGACATTTCTATCAGGGTCCCGTAGTAACCACGCCTCTCGGTGCACTCTATCTACAGACTGCAACAAAGCCACGCCTCCCGGTGCACTCTATACACGCAGAGCATCGAAACTACGCCTCCAGAGCCTCTTGTACACACAGAGAAGCGAATCCACGCCTATCAATTCACTTTATTTCTAGACTGCAACAAAGCCACGCCTCCCGGGGCACTCCATATACGCAGAGCATCAAAACCACGCCTCCAGAGCCTCTTGTACACACAGAGAAGCGAAACCACGCCTCTCAATTCACTTTATCTATAGACTGCAACAAAGCCACGCCTCCCGGGGCTCTCCATATACGCAGAGCATCGAAACCACGCCTCCAGAGCCTCTTGTATACACAGAGAAGCGAAACCACGCCTCTCAATTCACTTTATCTATAGATTGCATCAAAGTCACGCCTCCCGGGGCACTCCATACACGCAGAGCAGCGAAACCACGCCTCCAGAGCACCTTCTACCCAGAGAGCAACGAAACCACGTCTCTCAATTCAGTCTATCCAGAAATAAAAACAACATTATCTCCACACACGAAATACACGAAGCTACGCCCCCCTCGAGCACTCGATGCATAGAGACTACCAAGCCACGCCTCTCAGGGCGCTCTATTCCCGCGGACCAATGGAAACGTTATCGCGTGGAGTTCCGCTTACACAGAACCTCGGCGAATCGGAGTGCTCTCAGGGGCCACGGGCTCGTCTCGCGGGCACGTGCGGTTCGACGAAGCTCTATCGTCAGGTACGATGGCGAGCTAACGCGGTGATTCAGAGCTGTTCGCGCTTGCGGGGACTGTGAGAAGAAACGTTCTCCCTCTGCCTCGACCGCGTCATTAGGCACAAGGCTAGACCCGAGCGCGCGCGCGAGCCGTTGCACAAAGCCAGCGAGCGCGAGTGGAAAGCGAGAACAGAACCCGAGAGAAGAAGAACGTGGACAAGGTGCTGGTTCCGTTCCGTGGCCTCTCCGTGCCCTGGCCGGTGTTGTATCGACGGGTACGACGCCGCGCAGTGCCGGCCGACATTCAGCTAGACCCCCTTGTTCCCGAGGCTCCGCGTTCGCCAGTCAATTGGGCTTCCCTTACGAGCCCGACGGGCTCGTCGTCAAGGAAACCTAAGCGCGACTCCATCTACCGCTGCGTTCAGAGCCGGCTAGAGTCTGAAGGCTTCGCCTCTACTGTCCTTTCAACGTGGAGAAAAGAATTAATCGATTCCAGACACCGTCGTTCGCACGATGGCAGTAACGTTCTAAATAAATTCGTTCATTTTCCTCCTCGAGACTCGCGACCTTGAACCGACGAGGAAAACACTCGTTTGCGATCAGATTTCGACGGAGGCGAACATTTTTGCAAAAATTGATCAGCAACGATTGAAAATGAGTTCTACCTGTTACGCTATTCGTTAAATAAAAATTACAAGTTAAAGTTTCAATAAAAACGAATTTAGTAGTGTCGAAATTGTTTGAAATTGTTGCGCGATCAATTTCTAGCAATTGCTCAGGGTTGTCATTCCGCGATTTCTGACCTTTCTGTTGCATTCCAAGCAACGCGATACTTGCACTCGAAAGTTCACTGGAATCGGCAAGAAAATCAGTTTTCCATTTTTGCGATGCAGGCGACGCGACGCGAGGCGATCGCGCGTTTCAAGCGCGAGATAGGGGAATCGGTGGCGCGTGTCTCGCGAAATGCCGAGGCCGCGTGTCGAGTGACTGCACACGTGGAAAGAGTGAGAGAGGGAAGAGGAGGAGAGACGCGCGAGGCTCGACCTTTGGCGGAAACAATGTTGGACACCGATGGAAAGCGTTCTTCGCTCAAGGCCCGCAACGTACCGTTCCGTTCCGTTCCGTACGATCGCTGCTGCACCTGTGCAGCTCTAGGCTTTGATGCATCCCAGTAGATGTCGGCTGACGTAGCGCTCGCATCGGATCGCCGCTCTCGATCGATCGATACAGGTTTACGAGCACGGGGAGCGGTTATCGCGCGATCGCCGTCTCTCGATTGAGAGCTCGCGGCTAGAGAAACCGCTCCGAATCGTTGCGCTGAGAAAGTCTGAATGGCAGCCACGATTTTTCTGAAAGAACGGAAAAATTGTGATTCGACTTAGGAAATTCTTATTTTGCATAAAGATACATTTTAATGAAAATGTGGCTTTCTATTGTCTGCTAATTAAAATCGTTCAGGTACGCCGTATGCGCACAAGAGTACAACGATTGCTTTGAAAACGTGTTGCACGAGGACCGAAGATTTTTATGCGGAATAAATATTGTCCAAGGTGATTGCATTCGTCTAGTGTCCTTTAAAGTGTTGCATTTGGCCAGTTCGTGTCCGCCATAAATGCATAAAATCCCTAATCACCAAGTGCGACACGACACGCTTCCATCGATTAGCGTTGTCACTCCGGTACGTGGAACTAGTTATGATAAGCACGGAAAAAAGTTGCATCGATTCAGACGTAACGGCAGCATCTGTGACATTGCACAACGTCGACCGGCCGTGAGGGGTTAATTGGAGACTGGTAGAGGCGAGGAGACGCTTCGTCCTTGGATTCCGAGCGCTGTAATCGTGTGAACTATTCGTGCCCGAGGGGTTGGCGGCGTAGAAGAAACTCTAGCAGCGGATTACGCAAATTCTGGGGATGACTGCATACATCGAAGGCGACAAGTCTTCTCGGTGTCCTGTATGTAACACGAGCCCGTTTCTACGCGACTAGTTCAAGGTGTCTCTGGACAACGGGAACGAAAGGAGAGCGGGATCCTCCGGTCGTAGGTGTTAAAATCCGAGACTCCGCCACGTCGAGACAAGGTCCCTTACGGTGGCAGGATCGCACACCTGTTGCCCCAACAACTTACTTCCACTGTGTCGCACTTTTTGAGTGACGCAGCCTTTCTTCTTCCGAGCTTGTCTTTTGGAGGAGAAGATCCGTAACGATGATCGATATGACCGTGTTCGTAGTTCGCGACAGCTGAACCCGTTCTGTACTATGATTTATTTTATGGTCACGGCGATTGCACCTCCTCCGTCTCGCGGAAAGAGCAAATCGACGACTGCCGTGTGTCTGTATTTCCTCTAATAGTTTAATATCCGTGACAGAAAATTATTGTAGCCGATTCGATCGCATACGGTCTTCGGCAAGAACCGGCTACGGGTTCGCGGTACGTTCCAAGTATTGCTGGCAGCGTTTACGAATTTCGCCAACGAGGAGAAAAAGAGGGAAGGTTCCCGGCACTTAGCGAAATTAGGCCCGCGAAACTTTCGAGCCGCCGCGCCGCACCGCGCCCCGATACCCGTTAAAACGAGACGAGACCACTCCGTTCCGAGGACAGCCGAAAATTGCTCGGCGAAACTTCTGTTCCGCGTCGACGGGATTCGCGAACTCGCTGAATTTGCATACGCGAATGCGCTCATGCACGGACTCCGGAGCTGTGTATTTCTGCGATCGTTAGGGACACGGCCGAACGAGTCCGAACAAACAGGCATAAAGATTTAGGCTTTGGAACATTCGACTTTGGGAATTTTTTCTGCAGAAACTCGCAAATGTATCAATACATTTTTCGTCGAGACTAGAAAGTGTAAACTTGTTTAGATAGCGTTCCCAGCGAGCCGAACAACGCGACAAAATTTCGAATCTGAACAAGCAGGAAAAATGATTTTAGGCTTTGCAATATTCAAATTTGGGAATATTTTCTGGAGAAACTTGCAAATGTATTAATACATTTTTCGTCGAGACTAGAAAGTGTAAACTTGTTTAGATAGCGTTCCCAGCGAGCCGAACAACGAGACAAAATTTTCCAATTTATTTCGAAAATTAAAGGTCCGAGGTAAGATCGAACTCCTATCAAATTGTGCTCAGTTGAGGCACGTTCGAACCTGATCTCGTCGACTGTGTCCGGCACGCTCTGAATTTCCCTGCAACGCATCGCGGAGCAGCAATCTCGCAGCAGCATCTGCAACTTCGCTGGGACATCCGTCTGGGAACGAGCGGGTTCACGGGAGGAAGCTCGTATCACCTGTTTTATGGCAGGCCGGTGGCATTGTCCCGACGCGAGATGGTCGCGGCACGGTTGTCGAGGGACATTATCGACGCACGAATCGCTGACGCGGCTTTTAGCGACACCGTTTCCTCCGGCGGGATAACGCGAGCCAGGGGAAAGGACCTCGAGAACCCGTATCCTTCTCGGGCGAAAAACGACCGGAGAAAAATGGCTGGCGCGCCCTGCGACGCTTTCCGCAGACGATCGATCATGCGAGAGTCCGATGCGACACGTCTTGTTATACTGGTTGCGTTTTTGACGGGGCAATAATTTGTTTTAATTAGACTCCGTTCTATGTTGGACTCTCGTTAGACTATGATTGCGGTAAGACAAATTTAGTATTATTCGATTGTCCTAAAAGTCCTAAAAATGTCGTTAGATAACATCAGCATACACGAACAACACAATTTTCATTAATCCTTAAGCTTCCCCTTTCTTAGCTATGCCATTGATTTTGTCAAAAACTACTCTGAATGTGCATCGAGCACATTGATCGAAAAACGAGAAACGAACTTTCGGGATAACCTAATGCTGGTGATAGTCGTACTAATAGTTTCTGGTTAATAAAATTGCCCAGAATTTCAAGACGCCTCTTCTGTAAAGGCAATTTTGTTAGAAATAAATCCGAAACAAAATCGTTGGTTGTTCCAAAATTGTTAACGATTACAGGACCTGTAGATGTACAGATACGGAATGAATATTTCAGAATCCGTGCGGAACCTCGAGCAAACCGTGCGCGAATCGTTTTTCTGTTTAATTTTCAACTTTTCACGACTTCTGTCTCACCTTTCTGGATACGTCGTCGGCTGGACGAAAATTCGCTGGTTTCGTGGGAGGCTTAAACCGCGAGGAACCAGGGTTGGAAAAGCTTCGGCAGCCCTTCCGCTCTCGACGAGGCCTCGTATCGATCCCAGTACCGGCCGAAACGAACTCCGAGCCCCGATTCTCCGAGAAACGATACTAATTGCGCCGTCGAACGTTCTCTTCCTTTTTTCCAAGTTTACACTGGCGCGGCACCCTGTCTCGTATTCGGCGGTGTTCGCGACCGTCTGCGCGCGTGGCCACGACATATAATTACCGCAATTATGGTTGCAACAGTCCTTTACAGAGAGACGAGCCTTGAGAGGGGCCGCGTACGCTCCCGCGAATACGTATAATTGCCACGATTCGCCGCGAAGTGCGTGCTCTCGTGTTTCGGGCTGGACGAGCCCGCTTCCCGACTTCCGTAGACGTGTGTTTTAATTCGCGGATCGTCTGCTTTCTGTTACAGGTACGTAGCGCAAGGACACGCGCGAGCGTTCCTGCTGCTGGTCACGTCCCAGTAAGTAGTTGGTGCCCTGGTCTGCCCATCGATCGCCATATTGCTCGCTTTTACCTGTCGTTCGTAGAACAGAAACATTTGTTCCGGTTCTACCGAAATCGCTGCGAATTCTGAACAAAATTATCGAGCGTTTAAAAAATTATCGTTGCACAATCATATGCACCTCATTCACGAAATATTCAAACAATTTAACTGAAGAATGTCTCTAAAGGAGTCTCTGAATGCTATTGCGAACGTCATAGTAAGCAAATTGTACAATTTCAATAACCGAAGTATCAGAACTAGCGAGTCAGGCCTTCCTTACTTTCTACTATCTCGATCACTCGATAAGACAGTCTTTTATATTATTCCCCGTTCAATGTGAACGCGGTATCGAGGTTTATCACATTGACACAACTCCGAGCGACTCGAAGAATTTCCTTGAACGTTATTACTTGTCGGCGTAGAGGAGGAATGAAAAATGTTCGCATTGATTGCGGCGGACATACGAGTCGAATAAAAATTTCTCCCTATAATTATCTCATTAACACTGAACCTACCGCTGCCGCTCAATTGACCATATTTATCATTTTGCAATTATTGAAATAACGAAGTTGCTTACATGAAAATTGATTCGATAAATTTTTTTGTCCAAGCACACATTGAAGTTAGAATTGCACAAAATCTAAATAAATAGAGCCTTGTCATTTTTACCGCTATTAGTGCTCCGAAGGTTTCGTGGTAAGCTGAACCCTGATGACCTCAAAATTTTTTAGGTGTCGCTTTCTAGAAAACAATTTTTTTTTTACCAAAAATTGAGTCAGACGGCCACCTATTATGGAACCAGTTCTTTATGCGACGAGTACCGTTCACAACAGCGGAACGCCAGGTTGCGAAAGCCTCGAGTCTCTAATTAGAATCGAATTTTGTCGACGATCTGGATCCCGATGTTTCTCCAAGGGCCAGAAAAATCGATTCGAGGGGCCATTAGTCCTTCGAATCGCTAAAAAGCCTAATCCCCAAGCGGATAGGCCGCGGTACGTGATTCGTAGGAGCGAAAACGAGCCTCTGCGCTCCACGGGGTGGCGTGTGTCTCTTATTAATACGCGTTCGGTCCTCGTGGGGTGCCTGGATCGCCGGGGAGAAGCGTGATCGTAGATCGGCGGATCGTCACGTGGCCCGTCCATGGGGCGCGCCCGTTCCCGAGGCGCAAACCAAAATAAAACCGATGGCGTTCTATCCCGACTCTCGACGGCCGCCACGTGGGGCCAGTTCCTTCGGGTTCGTGGACCGAGTATGCACTCCGGGAAACTGTACCTCGTACGTAAATGTATTCTGTTCGATAAAAAATTCTTTTTGCGTGAAAATTTTAGGAAACTCGATGGATTTCGAATATTCGCCGTGACAAATTTGATTTTTCTGTTCTGGTTCTGTCAAATTATCGCGATCTTGTGGGACCCCTCGTGGAAATGTTATGGGTGCGCGGTGAAAGTGAAAATTCGACTGTGAAAGTAGCCCTTATCGTTCGAGTAATCTTTGTTACGCGAGAATCGATCGAACACTGCGAGGGTGCAGCCGGAGGTGTTTAAAAGCTTGACCTAATCGCGCCAGCGGCGGCAGGAGTTAGGGGAGGAAAATGAAACGGAGAGCCAAGTGAGTTGCCAATGAAACACTATCGATCTCTCTTGCCTGCTCCGATGCTTTTAAATAGCCAGTGCATCGAGCACGGAAATACCATATTTTTCAATTCCTCCACAGAATACACAGATTAATTCCTGTTCATTACCCCACTAATTTAACACGTTTTCTAGACCGCGGAGAAATGACAGAAAAATTATGATGCGTGCACAACATCGATCGATGAAAATCATTAGAGGTCGCCACGGAGCGCGGACGGCCGAGATATCGATCTTATCACGTGGGTGTTATCAGCGGGGAATCCGGCGTACGGGCAGAGATTAGTTCAATAAATATGAAGGTGTTTTGTATGCCTTGCAGCCGAAGATGACACGTCTAATGTTTATTCTGTCGTTGTTAGTGTTGGTTCAGTGCTCGGGAAACATACTTCCGTTCGTACAAGCGCACACAATCTACCCGGGGTTTTCTTGCTCGATATTCCAGTTAAACCCCGATATAAACTTCTGGTCGGTCGATCGATAGCGTGTTCCATGCTCGGGACACGAACAGGCGGAAGGTCGTTCAAATTTCACCGGGCATAATGAGCTGACTGTTCGACGGCGTGCCCGTCGACACGCGCTGCACTTTGAACAATGCTCCGCGGCAACCGGAGCGATGCACTGGGTGTCCCGCGAGTCGCGGCAGTGCTTGCTGCCAAAAAAAGTTGCATAACAGGTAGACACACTGCTTACACGAATTCCCGTTTCCGCGGGTTTTATTGTTAAACGCACGAATAAACAATCTCGTACGTTCCTCGTGGTGAAAATTCACCCATTTACTATCTTCACTTTTCGTTTTTATGTCTATGTTGTGAAATGTATTTCTTGAAAATGTGACGTTATAAATGAAACACAATTTGTTTTAACGTGTAGAACAAAAACGGTTGAATTATTATTCTAGTCTCTTTTATGCAATTATTTATAATTGATCTATTTTCTATTTTTAATTTTATATTTTTCTATTTTTCCATCACTGAATTATGCAACAAATTCATTTTTTCGGATACATATTAAAAAATTGGATAGACATGGTCCCGCCATTTTTGTAAAGTAATGTGAAACAGTCACTCTTAGAGATCCGTAAACTTAGCGTTTATTGTGACTATATATTTTTGCATTGGAATAAAAATTTATATAGACAAAGATTTTTTATATAAAGCTAACGTACCATAAATGCAGAGTGTACTGGTTATATCCGATCAGTGGAATCAGACAGCAGCGATCAGACAGTGGAACTCTATACAGCCGTGCGATAGAACGTTGTGCGTGATTTTGAGCATTTTCCAGCGAAGCTCACGGTTTCGGGACTGCCACGGCACCCGGTATATTTATTATGCGATGGAACCGTGCTGTGGAAACAGGCTGGCTTAATTGCTATCCCCCCGGGTCTTCTCTTCCTGTGCCACGGTTCTCTAGATACGCCTGTATTTCACGATAGAACAATGCTTAATGAATAACGTCTTGCCGATGACGTCCATCGACACTTATCGTTCTAGACCGCGATCGCGGTGTCACTCGCGGTTCCATACGTAACGCTCTGACTGTCGCGTCGCTCGTGTTTCGGATGACACAATTCCTTACTCGCACTTGAACATACATATGAACTATGCTGAAATCTGTGAACTACATGAAAATTATGCAATCCACTACAATACTGACTAAATAACAGCAGGACTCGATTATCTAGATGACTAATAAACAGGACGCTAATTCTGTGGTAAAATCAAAATTAATACAGAACATTACTGGTGAAATGACCAGATTTTGTATTTTACAATTATTTACGTTATAAAAATCGCACAAAATCCGATTGAGGCTCAATGACGTGTGCAAAAATTCTGAAAACAAAATCTCGCACATTTCTAAAACCCGGCTGCACATTCTCCAAATTGATTTTTGCTTCGTAAGTCGAAAACAATCGCGGAAAACGAGGGATGGCAGGAGGAGGGAGAGCATTCTGGTCGCGAACGACGGAAGTCCCGTGCGGTCGATAAATCGGCTGAGCGAGTCGGACGCGTCGATAGCGGTGATTTATTGCTCGAGATTTGCGGCCGCGGCCGCGGTCGCGGGAGCATTAATTACGGAGGAGTGTCTAAGCGCGGGACCGGTTTCCGCGAGCGGGAAACATACGGTAAGGCACGCCGAGACACCGCACCGCGCGGGCTCGGCCGAGCCTACCGATCGCGTAACGACGAGCGCCGGAGAAAACGAGAAAAACCAGCGTTATCGGCACCTTGAACTACGCCGTTGCATCTGGTCAGGAGGGCGGTTCTTTCGCGCGGGACACGCGAGCCGAGGCCGGCCGCTGCCTATAAATCACGGTAATGACGGATCCGTGTCAACCGACGTCACGGACCCACCCCCCTCCGCACGCCCCGATTATCGTCTAGGAAAAATCGCCGAGGTCGCCGATCCGATCTCTGCCAGTCTCTCGGACGTAGACTGATATCGCTGTACAAGAAACACTTGCGTTTTCCAATTTTCCGTCCCCTCGAATTGTGGGACGCTTCGGTCCTGCGGGAACGGTGACTTCGGGATTTTTTCGAAATTTAATGGTAACAGTTACGGGTACGATTTTTACGTAGAATAATTCTTCACACTCTCCCAAATAGAATGGTATTTTGTTTTTCACGATTAGGATTTTTTAAATATGTCTAAACCATCTTTGAATCGAGAAGTTTAAGTTTGAAGGGAACTTACATCTTTCGGATTTTTTTCTGACTCATCCGTGAAAGTTACGGGCACGATTTTTACGCAGGATGATTCTTCAAATTCTCTTCCGAATAGTATGGTATCTTTTAAAGCAAGATGAGGCGCGCCGCGAAATTTAATTTTTTCAGGAAGGAGTGAATTTCGAGAATTTTTTGTGCTCGAACCGCGGTAGCTAAGCGAACGTACCTTTGCGCAGAACGATTTTACAAACTCGTCCGACTAGAATGGTATATATGCTTGCAACATCGGTTGAAGCGCGCTTATGCGAGGTTCGAGTCAAAGTGGGTCGCTGCAATCGCCGCGGCCGGAAGCGCTCGCGACTTTCCGAAATCTCGGATTTCCGCGACGAGGCAAGACGTATCGACCGCGCTAGATTACTCTAATCTAATCGGGCCGCCGAACGCCGAGCAAATACGGCCGCCTGTTATCTCCGAGCGTGCGCGCTGATCGTCGATTCACTTTGGCGGAAAGGACCGTGCCTTGCTATCGCGCCTTCTGCTAGCAATTTCCGTCGAAAGCGGTATAGTATACCGTCTCCCCGCTTCCTTGTGCTTCGCGCAAATCCGCCTCGGGCGAGGAACGTAGCACAGTGCAAGAGCACCGTCGACACAGAGAACGGGAAACATAAATTTCACCGTGTATCGCTGCTACCCTGTTCCGCGATTTCTTTGTCTGTCCAACACTTTGTTTTACGGAAAATAGAAATTTCCTGCGCTAGACATTAGCCCTCCTGCGCTCCTCAGAAGCAGTCGCATAAAAGATCTAATACGATAATTCAACCATTAAAATCAACATGCTCCGTTCATAACGTTGCATTTTAAACAAGTGTACAGTATGAGGATTAAACAACAATTTAGAGTCTGGTTCAATAGGTTAAAGAAACTGAATCCAATTTAACAAGTATCTTCAAGTGATGTACATATTGTTTTCCATTTCAACTATTAACGCTTTGCACTTCAGCCTACTGACTCATATAGTACACTAACAACTCCTGCACTGTATTAGTTACAAGTGTATATGTATATAATAAAAAAAATACGGTTGCTGCAATAAAACAAAATATTTATTATACATTATATAAAACAATTTATAACTCTTCAACGAGACACGTTAAGATAAACACGCGCATCATATTTCAAATGTCGCATCATCGACGACAACGGAGTGCAAGAGGTTAATTGTTTAAATGTTTAAACTCTGCAGTAAACGTCCTTGAGAATGATATCTGAACTAGTAGTAGGGATCAGTGGACCAGCCTATCAGAGAGAAGTGTCTTGGAACAATTGACCTTCAGTGACCTTCAACGTCTTCGATATAGGTCATTGTACTCGCCTTAAAACGTCCTGACGAAACATAAACAAAACGGTATATCGGTACGTCTTCCTGCTCAAAAGGACAAGAAACCAAGCCATCCTGCCTGACCCATTCGAAATTAGTTTCATACGAGCACAGTATTGTTCTTGCAAGGATCACGAATTTGCATAGGAACAATGCTGTGCATCCCGCGTTCACGGAAAATGAAAAGGCCCGCGCAACTAATTTGCTGTTGTTTGACACGAAAAATCACGGGAGGAATGCGTGAACATTTCGAGGGCCCGCGGCTGGATACGTCCGTAGGAATGAAACGTCGCTGTGAAAAACTCACGGAGGAGAATTAGCCACGGGGCTGGATGTCGAGCCGCATTCATCCACCCACATATTTACCACGTGGAAACTGTGTGGTCGGGGAGACGGTGGAAATGATGAAAGGGAGCGAGGGTGAGGGGTGTGCCAGTATGCGCGGACGGGAAAATGGACGGAGCAAAGAGGGAGCCAGGGAACGTCGAGAATCATCGGACCGTTCAACAATGGCCGCTTGAATGGAACGAAGGGCCACGAAAAGATTCGAGGAATGCTCGCGGCGGTGACCGACGGATTTCACGGGCCGAAAAACCTGACCCGGCCTCCGTCGTCGTTCGTCGTTTCCACGCATTCCTGCCGTCCGGGACTCGTGACCAACTTGCCGAAAACAATCGCGCTCCCTCTCGGGGTTAACGGGTCCTGTAATCCCGTTGAAAAATCGAGGATCTTCCTTCTCGAACTTCCCTGGAACTTCGCGACCCGTCAGGACAAACGCTAAGTGAGATATCAAAACGTTCTTTCGCGTCTAGCTTTTTAATCCTCGCGCTATTTCCGAAGTTTCAGCTGTTTCGTAAAAATTTCGATGAATTTATCGAAGTTAAAAATAATTGCTACGTTCATTTGGTCTCGACCAAGCCCTCCGAGGTTTATTTTCGCAATGTCGACGGCCTTAGTCGCCGGCGGGGCGAGGGGGACGATAGCTCGGAGCCACGTAGCCGTAGTAGCAGCCGAGCTAGCGGCTCGGAAAGTTTATCCACGGATAAACGCACTTTATCCCGTTACGTAAAAAAGAGAATCGATCGAGCCCGCGAACCGTGAACACCGCACTACTAGCTCCGTGGTTCTGGTTGACCGCGTGCTCGCCGAACACGCGAGCCGGATAGTATTATATCTGGGGTCGATATAGCCAAGGCACTTAGGCGAATTCAGGTTCGAGGTGGCAGGCCCGCGAAATTCATTCGACCTTCTGGCCTGCCTTCATAATGAGGCCGCCGCGTCGTTTCGTACGATCGAGGCTCGCTGTTAATTTAATTAACAGAGAAATCGAGCAGAGTAACACGAGGACTTCGTTTCGAAGAGGTTGCTTGATTTAACAGCGGGAGCTGGACAAACTTCGTTGAGTTCGATGAAATTAACATTTGTTTGCACAAATTCGGGAACACAATTAACGCCTCTCGGTCCCACTTGGGGAAAATCGGGACTCGCTTAGCCACGGAAGTTTGACGGAACGACTTGGCGGAATTCGGTAAAATCGATAGGTGAAAGGTTCCGCACTGATCGCAGGGATCGGTAGAACGTAGATCGCCGCACCGATATACATACGTCGGGCAAAAATTCCGGGCCAGAGGAACTGGAGCCGCAAATTGAAGGCGGCCCGGGGGAAACGCGACGGTCCGTTTCCGAGACCCTAATCGCGGGCTCGCGTGAGCTCTTGGAAGCCACGCGGACGCTCCCAGCGGCTCCTGCTGTTCGAGGAACAAAGGAACAGGTCGAAAGGAGACGGGACGAGCCTTTAGAAAGGGAACGGGACGCGACGGGACGGGACGGGACCGGTAATAATGCGCGAGAGGATAACGCGGCAGCCACGCGACCTACATTCTTCCGACAGGTGAGCCTCACCTCGCGCTACGGATAAAGAGCCGAACGGAGAGAATAACGCTGGCCCGCGATCGGGCCCCAGTACCAGGGCCCCGTTCCTTTCATAGGCCACGGTTCTCGGAAGGAGAGCTAACCGGGCTTAGGAACGCGCATTCAACCTTTGCGCGACCGCAGCTGCGTTGCGCGCACGACTCTCAGAAAATATAGGTGAGAAGTTTTCCGAGAAATCAAGCCGGCGCGGCGGAACGCGTTTCGATTATGTCAGAGCGTTCGGGAACGTGGGAGGGTGAAAATTGGACTGTGGGTTTCGGGTGCTAATGGGTTTTTATCTGTGAGACTGGTCGTGCGCTAAAGCGGTTCGAACAATTTCTCTTATGGCCAATTGGTTGGGAAAACAGATAAATTTTAACCCATCGCGCTCGGAGATATTTTAACGGGAAAATTAAACATTTCTTCCGACCTAGAATAATTACATTCTACATGATTCTTTTTTCATTTTATGGTCATAGAATTGATATAGTACCTCGAAGAATACTGAAGCGTGTGGTAACTGATTAGATATCACCGTATTTAATAATATAAACAATATTGTGAACAATGATAGAGAAATTTTTAGTGGTGACTCTGAATCACCACTCGAGTGCTGAGGGCTAATGTCAATTTTAGACATTTTTCTATTAGGTATTAAGCTGCACGAAATGTTCCGCTGCTCTTCCATTTAGCATGACAATGTTAATGAAACGAAATTGGGAACGGGCCAAACAAAAGAACTGAATGAGAATTGCCCTGGAGATAAATGGTAATAACATTTCTTCCATTCTTTCGGGTTTTCGCAAGATCCACGGTCTTGCAACAATGGAAAGATCTCAGAGCGTTTTAAAAGGATGCGTCGATCAGCTGATCGTCGATTGATACATTTTAAACGTTCTCTCAAAACAACGCGTAATTGAACAAACGTACGATCATTTTTGTCGTAACAGGCTCGACGAAGGCTCTAAGGAATTTTTTCACATAACAGAGAAAGCCCCGGTACCGGAACAATGCAACCGCAATCGCTGGACGCGGTCCAATTCGAGAGCGAATCGATTCTGAATAGAAAGACGGGGCCGAAATCGCGGCGAGCCCGCAGACGTCGATTTTTGCGAGCGACACGCAGAAAATGACGATGACTCCGTGGCGCTCCGGTCTCTGGTTTTTAATCGAGCGGGGTAATAGCCGCGGCGGTGGTCGTCGTTTTTCAATCGTTCTGCGCATCGATCACCGTCATCGTTTCGAGAGGCTCGGTGATTTTTCCAGTTTTGCGGTCGGAGCGGAATCGAAACTCACGGCGAACGGGGAATTGGTTGGGTCTCGATGGTGTTGCACTGGCCTTGGAAATCGTTGCGAAATGAAGGGAGACTTTTGACGTAAAGGGACCGAGGTCTCCTATCATTTTTCCGGCACCTAAGCGATATGTACAATTTTAATTTTACATATGATAATTCGGACGTTAATGAGCCTGGCATGATTTTTTTCTCGTTCACCGCTCCACGAAATGCGTCCAGTAATTTTTCCAGACCTCGAATTGGAGCTCGATGGCGCAACCTAATTCTTCTCTCGCGTTCAGGAAATCATCCTGAAGCAAAGGGCGGCGACATTTGTCCTACAGGGACAAGCGGTTTCGGCACGTCTCTCGATGGACAGCTGTTTCGAGACCCGCGACGAGCATCTGCGAGGCCGAAGGCGGTTTCGATGGCACACGGGACGCGTGCTCGTTAACAACCGCGATCATGGAAACAGGAGGAAAGGAAACGTTTGCTTTTCTTCGGGCACGTTTCCGATGTGGTAAATCTCGCCATATGGTCGTGGCTGGTCGATGCGAGAGCAACCGATCGATCGCGCGTGCTCGATCGGACGGTAGCCTTCCGGCATAGTTAGACTACGAAATTATCGGCCACGCGACAACTTCGTCTAAGTTTATACACGTGCAACGTGGCAATTTCTAAACTAATTTGCAAGTTTAAGTTTGTTTGGACATAGTGACGCGTTGCACGTGTGCCGGCAGTTCTGGTTCTCTTGTAAATAGGGGTTTGCATTGATAAACACGATGGGCGGCACCGACGATGTTGTCCGGAATTCATGCTTGTGCAAACATGTGCGTTCTTATGAGCGAGCTTTGACAATTCGTCTTGACGTGGTTTTGGTGGAGTGATAGGGCATTACTGAAGGCATCTAGGCTGAAGCTAGAGGCTAGGATGATGCTAGAAGATGGCTGGAGCTAGCTAGAGAAGGTAAAAAATTGCTAGAGCTAGCTAGAGAATCTAGAAAATTTCTGATGCCGACTAGAGAAGTTAGAAAATTACCAGAGCTAGGTAGGGAAGCTAGAAAATTGCTGAAGCTAGCTAGACTGAATCTAGAAAATTGTTAAAGCTCGACAGACTGAAGCTAGCTACAGTGAATGAACCGACTAGACCGAAGCTAGCTAAACTATCCCAAAAGCAGCAAGACCGCGCGAGCGACGTCGCGACGGGGCGTGAGGATATCTCGGTGGCGGATATCTCGGGGTGTTTAAAGATGGCGGGTTGGTGTTTACCGCGTCGTGGGTAACCATCCCCTCCCACGTCTCCTTCCGACCAGGTCTCCAGGTCCTCGTCGGTGGGTTCTACCTGTGCTAGAACCAGAAGAGCGAGGGAGAAAGATGTCCGAGAGTGCCTCGCTGAAGCGAGAGGATTCTGGTCCCTGCGCGCCGTCAAGGCCCATAAAGGCTCTTTCACTCTTTGTCTCTCTCGTTCTCGGTTCGCAGAGCCGTGTAGGGTACACTAACACACACGCGCGCACTCGCACACACATACACCGGGCTGAGGAAACGCGCTCGTCCACACAGCTGTGCGACGCGGTTCTCCGTGTGTTGCTGGTGGCTGCATCAGCTGTCGGCCTTGGTAGGGTGCAATTACCCCGGCAGAGCAGCGACGAAGAGAAGACGACCGGGAGGAACGATCCGGCGAGCGACCGACCGACCGACCGACCGAACGAACGAACGAACGCACGAACCAGCCAACCAACAACCCAGGCAAGAGCGAAGAGGAGAAAGGACATGCAACAGAGGGAGAGTCCACGGGGCTTCGAACCCACCGATGGACCTGACTGCTCGCTACGTCTGTCCGTCCCGCTCTCGCGGACTCGAACGCCGCGAGAAGTCTCTCTCGAGGTAGCCCCTCGAGGTGGCCAGCCAGCCCAGACACCGCCACCCTGCCTCCAGGCCGATGTTGTTCGCCAACTTCGACTATCCTTCCCAGCGAGACGGTTGCCTAGGATCAGGCCCAAAATATTCGGACCTGTCGCCCTCGGTACTGTGAACCTGTTGTCGGACAAAGCTACACGTTCGGATAGTATCGCTAGCTGTCCCCAATACGTGCTCTTAATTTCTTCCGACAATACTAAAGGACGTGTGCAGCAGGCTCTCTCGCTCATTCAATTTCCAATCAAATCCTGTTCTTTACGCGAATCTCGTTCGTTGCATTTTGTTCGAGGAAAGTTGGAAATGTAGCTTTTAGAGTAATTTTGTGCAGTAGGTGCGAGTCGGGAATGTTTGTTTAGATTTTTATATGTACAAGTTCATTGCGGCTTCGAAACCAATAGCGGGGGAGTTGTAACTCTTAGGGTACGAGTACCGCGGAGCTGCGATACTTGCGAAGAGAGCGGCGCGGCGCTTTTGATGATCGACTGCTAAACGCACCATCATCAAAAGCGCCGCTCTCCGCGCTAGTATAGTCACAGGTATTATCGCAGTCGTATGTATTCGTACCCCAACTCACGTCATCGTCCACTCACACCTAGCTTCAAACGTTCCGCGTCTCAATCCTGCCACATTTCAATCGCACCGCGGTTCAATCGTGCTCTCTTAGAATTGTGACAGGAGTTGAGAAAATGATTTGGAAAAAATTTGGGGCCGATTGGATCATGGGAACCTTATGCGCATCAAACTTGACAAAGTTGAATTTTTCAAAATTTCAAATTTCAGTTTTCAAGTTTTCAAATTTTCAAATTTTCAAATTTTCAATTTTCAAATTTCAGATTTTCAAATTTTCAAATTTTCAAATTTCAAACCTTCAAAGATGCGCGTCGGGTTCCCAAGATTCAATCGACCCCAAATTTTTCCCAGATCATTTTCTCAGGACTTCCCACAATTCTAGGGGTTGAGACCAAAAACATCTTTTTGGTCAAAAAATAAGATCCACCCTAGTGTCCTAATGCTGTGTCCTTTTCAACTTTCGGCACCGTCCGTTTGTGCTTTCGGCGCGGTCGACGCAGTCATAAAAAAATAATTTCCCTTCACGATCTCTGTCGCTACTCGGACCAGGCGATTGAGAGCCAAATCCCGAGTTTACTGAATTCCGCATCAACCGTGAAAAACTGGAGCCGAGTGGAATTCGTTGAAATTTGAGATATTTCGGATCGTCTTCGAGATGATATGCGCCGTCCCCGAAATTTGTCGGCAGATGATCGATCTTTGGGAAATCTTGGTTCGGTCGTAGGCGGGGCCGTCGTCCCCGTGGCGGCTGCTCCATCAACGCCGCGTATTATTATCCCGTCAAGAAGTTCATAGGTGGCTCGAAATATCGAGGCCCTCTCGCCTCGTATATTTTCCGGGGTTGGCTCTCCTCCTACTCGAGAAGTTTTCCGCGCGAGACCTCGACTCTCCGCTCCCGTTCCCGCTCCCGCTCCGCTCCGTTCCGCGCGCGCGCTTCTGTCCCGCTGCTGATATGAATAATGGATCGCGCGAGCCGCACCGAAAACGACGAGACGGGAAAAACCGAGAGTCGAGGGAGAGAACGAAAACCGCAAACGGATCGAGCGAAGTGGATATGGTGCTGACAAACTACGAACAGAGACAAAAAGAGAAATGGGAGCGCAGGTGGGGAGTCGCAGCAGCACCGAAAATCACATAAAATTTATGTAATTCATTTAATGAGATAAAAATTGAACATTTTTTTTCGCTGAACGAAATTTGTTATAACTAATTATTAGTATAAAAATCTAAGCTCCAATTAGAATAAATTTATTCCGTCACTCATATGCGGCTGACACAGTCAACGTGGTACTCGAATTATTTGAAGATTTCTGCGGTTGTGATCCCGCAACTTTCAAGCGAAGACAGATGATTCTTCGAACAGAAGCAGAGAATTCTGGCCGACACGTGTGCAGTGTCTCCGCACCTTGAATCTTCAACCGAAGACGGATGTAAGATCAATTTGATTTTCTTTCGACCAGAAGCACAAAATCACGGACACGTGTGACGATGAGGCGAATTGTCGTTTGAGCGTTGCTGCGAGACAAAACAGTTTCGCGGGGATAACGCGAGAGGAGTAGAAACGAAGCAAAAGAGATGAAGTAACGGAGACGGTAAGGAGGGAGGAATATGGCCTGTATAGGCAGGGGGACAAATGGTAGGATTACCGAGCCGACAAAACCCGCGGGAGGAGGAGGACGAGAGGAAAAGCGGAGAGGTTCCCTCTCCGGGGAGAGAAGGACGGGAGAGAGAAAGAGAGAGAGAGAAGCACTGGTTCCGCTCGGGGCAGGATGCTGCCAGCTAGAAACAGGTTTGTCCGGACGCTTTTCCAAAGGTTGCCCGGTCAATTTCCGCGGTCATCGACGTTATTCTAGCGGCGATCGCGACAACGATACCGTTCTGTGTTCGCGGGAACGCACGAACAGCGCCAGGCTAACGAAGAGCCGCGCAGTTACGCGTAATTAGCAGCTAGGCTGCGTCTGGCAGCGGTGGATCATGGACGCGATACTGCATCCTAAATTAACCGCGATGGTTTACCGCGTCAAAGGCGCGAGTGGGAACGAGAGAAAGAAAGAAAGAGAGAGAGTGGGAGGTTCGTCGATCAGCGGTCGCGGATCTTCGGTGAAACGAACGGTTTATGGTCAAAGGGATGTCCACTTTCGTAATTAACAGCCAAAGAAATTTTACCGTACACGGCGGACGCTCGGCTCGGTTCCCAGTAGGATGCTGTTGCAGAATAATTTCGGAGAACTATCAAATGCCACGGGTGAGCCTGCAACCTCGCTAATTAATCGGAGACGCTGCTTTTTGAGAGCCCCGTTTGTCCGGCACATGCGCCGCTCGCCGACTCTCCTTAGTCTCACCGACTTCGACGACGAACTTTTGGCCGGAACTGCTTCAACATCATTGGTTTCCATTGTAGTATTCGTTATAGAGATACTGAATGACTTTTTTACTCGTTACAGCTGAAGCACAATAAAATTTTCTTTCGTCTGTATGTTCAAACCATCGAGAGACTAATTTTTCAAGAACACCAAGAGATCATTTTAGTGTGAAGTATTTTTTTTGCCAAGAACCGTCGAATATTCTCAGTCTAGAAATGCAAGGCGAATGGGTAAAGACAATATTGAGTGCACGTGTTCCATCTTGCGCGACATTCGCAGTAAACAAAACGGAATGCAGTTTCATTCATAATTCAGCCGTGTATCTTGATGTCCATAAAAAATCCGAATGAAAGTACGTATCTTCAGTGGCCCGGAGAGAACGAAACCGAAGTCCCACAGATTTTCGTGAACGAACGCGCGTCACCTCTTTCTCTCTCTCTCTTTCTCTCGTATTTCACAACCGCGTAAAGCCTCGCGATGCAACTTGTAGATTCTCGTTGGGCCACGGTAAAACACGTAGACGTGTGGAGTGTTTCGAGCGATATCGTCCGCGGGTTCACTGAACCGGGTAGAGCCGTGCAGCATGCAACGAAAGGGTGCAGCGCGGCGATGCAACACAATGCGTCCGAATCACGCAGCAGGAGCGATGCATCGTCGGAGCGTCCCTGAATCGAGCTCCGCGCCATTGATAGGTGGTTTCTCTGGAGCACAAGAGCGAGAGATAGAGAGAGAGAGAGAGAGAGAGAGAGAGATATCAGGTTTTTCCGCGAGTTTCGCTCATTCTCGGCGTCCCTCGGAAGATTCCGCGGGAGTCCGGGAAGCCTGCGCCAGGAAACGGTTGCAGGGAATATGCATTCCTGCCCTCGGAAATCCCGGTAAGCCGGCGATAACGAGTTCGGCTGATCGTTCGAGTGGCTGGAACGGGATCGAGATGGGTGGTGGCGCAGCACCGGTTTGCGACTGCGCCCCTTCTCGACCCCCTTCTTCTCAACCCCCCCGGAGCCCAGGGGTGCAGTTCCTGCTCGAATAGCGCGGCCGTGCGACGAGCGTGTTACGCGTTCGATCACGCACTGTCCCCGCTCGACCGGCTCCCTGTCACGCTCCGTGCGGGTTAAGGAACCCACCGCGAGCTTGCGTACCGTCCAGCTGACCCGACGTGACCCCTTGCCCTAAAATCAAGTCTCCGAAACGGGCTTTCGCTCGCAAACTCGATTACGACCCCGCCGACGCGACGCAACGTTCTTAAAGCTGTTCCTCGAGATTTGTTCGTGTTGCACTCTTCTGCATCGATGTCCTTAACACATCATCTACCGGCGATTATTCCATAATTTTTTTTTAATAGATCCTTCAACATCAACAGCATGAAAATAACAATTTTATTTTGGATTATTGCGTGAAGGAAGACTTTAATTTGGCGCATTTGAAAATATCGCGTTACGAGTGCAGCTTCGTTCTCAGCATAAGCTAGGAGAAGCGCAGTTCATCCCGGTAGCTGAACGTAGGAAAAAAGCTGTTGGCGCACCAATTTGTAAGAGCGAATGCTCGAGCGTCCGATGGTGGATGCACACGCAGAGAGGCGCGATCGACTGCCGATTCCATGACGCTCGCACGACTCGACGACGCTCTCTTGAGCACCGTTAATCCGCGATTCGTTCCGAGTACTCGATGGCCGCGGATAGCCAATTAATTGCACGCGCGACCCGTTCGAGTTCGCTCGGATTGTTTGTTCGGCAGAGTCCACCTAATCCGTGTACATACTTACATCGATCAGCCTTGATCTTCCTGGTGTACAGCGGGCAGGTCAGATCATCGGATGATCAGGAACGGAAGGAAAGTGGCGAAAGAAGTAGCGAATGGAAAAAGCAAGTTCGCTTCCCAGCGACACGAGGCTGAATAAATCAACGATTATTATTAATTCGAGGAAGGCTTGCCGGCACTGTAGAACGAATCGGTAACAGTAAAAACTGTGGATGCTCGAGGCGCGGATCGCGATCTCGGTTGACAAACGAACATCGATTTGTCAGCCAAATGAATAACGAGGACGACGGTTGCGTAGCTGGGGAAGAAAGATTAGGATTAGCGGTAGCGTCCCGCAGAAAAAGGCCCGAGGTATGGGACTTGTGCATGCTCGTTGCATAGATCCCGAGATGCGCGGCTCTCGGGGCCCCTTTTCTGCGAGCGTGTCCGTGTCCGTGTCCGTGTCCGTGGTGGCTTGGTGGCCTCGTGGTGGTTCTCCTGGTAGCTGGGCCCTCTCTGCCCGACTGGCTGCTCGCGCTTCACACAAGGAAGCCCTCTGTGTGGGTCTAGAATGTGTCCTTGGCCGAGGTGCGTTGACCTTCCCGTGTGCTGGACTCCAGACTTCTACTTAGAGAGGGCTAAATCTCCATCCGGAGAGGTTGGACCTGCCTCCCACCGGTCTCCGTGGGCCCACCAGATGCATACGAAACTTCTCCGACTTCTTTTCCATGGGCTGTTCTCCGTTTAGGAATTCCTCAGGAGATCTGGTCTCGTTCTTGTTGCCTCGCCGCGCCGGGCCGCCACGTTCTTTCCTTTGTGGGCCAGAGCTGTTTGCTACATTTTTGCTCCCGGCTTTCGCTACGCCCTCTCTGACCCTCCGATCCGAATCCCGTCCAGGCACCGTCAAGACGCATCGCGCATCCTGCATCGTGGGCCCACCATTTCGGTTCTAGCGTCCCGTGTCCGCGGTTGCAACTCCCACGCTCGCCGAGGGACCTTTCTTCAGCCACAGGGAACGTTCGGACTAAAGTTGCGAGAGCGTCGATCGGCACAGCGGTCTAGTTGTTTATTGCTTCAACCTGCGGTCTACTTTGTAATTTGTATTGCGTAAGAGCAGGGCCCCGTTTCGATGGGTCTTTTTAGACGCTCGAGCGAGAGCAGAGAACGCTTCTGATCGTCTTCGGGCCGAATGACCGGTTGAAGTAGAAAGAGACTAACGAGCCTATGAATTTGACATCGGTGGATGCTGCGTGTAGATAGATGCATAGATATTTTAAAATTTAGGTAGTTGAACACCGGATTGATGTGGCATCGCTGAGCGTCAGTTGGGTCAAAGAGGGAATGAATTTTTGAATACTGTTCCATCGAGGATAGAGGCCGTAGTTAGCCAGCAACGAAGCATTATCCTCTAAGCATAAAATATGTGAAAATCCTTTTCGACCGACCTACTACATTAGAAGTTGAACACCCATGGTGCAGAATGCTCTCAGGGGGCGGGTTTTCGAACCAGAGCCCCACGGGGCAGCCCATATTTCATGCCTGATAAATGTACGCTCCTTTTAACTGTCCATCTAACCTGTACAATACTTCGTGCTCGCCAGAAGAACATTTTCAAAGTAAAATTTCTAGAAAACTCCGTTTCATTGTTGAAGACTACCGAGCCTGTACATATGCACTACGATCGCTCGTAAAACAATTTTTCCCTCTTCGCGTTCTTAAATAAATTCTTCTTTCGTTCCCTCCCTTCGGTTTGTTTTTTATCGACACAGGTTTCACGCGAATACCAGTGGGATTCCCATGGTGCACCGCGCAGCACAGTAGCGCTTCTTCGCGCTAGACCGTAGCGTGCACGCGTTAACGCACCACGGGCACACCCGTGTCGAACGATCTACGATCTACAGGGTGTCCGCGGAACAAACCGACAAATCCAGCGATCTCGTGACGGTAATAAAATGTTCGATCCGAGATAGTACGTTCTACGAGCGGCAACAGATATTAGATAGATAACGGCTGTCTAGCGGTGTGACGTTTTGCATACGCTGGCGAAACACTCCGTAGAATCTGTTAAACCAGTTAATTGGGTGAAATCTCGACCGCGAGTACCCGCGCGGACAAGTGAAGGGGAATGATAGCAATCAGGGGCGATTTATTCTGCAATAAATCCAATTATAACTTCATTTAGGTGTGTGGACCTCGTTTGTGTGCGCGTGCGTGTGTGCGGCGGAACTCGATGCAGAAATATCTAGGAAAATTAATAGGACGTAGAGCGAAATAAAATTTCGACGGTGATAACTGGATCTTTATGGAAAATAAAACTGTTTTCGCTGAAGTGGAATAAGTATTTTTAAATTCTCCTAATGTTTCTACTCATTTTTATAGTCTAGTGATAACTCGTTTACGTTAAAAATGAGACCATTTTCACCCGAAGTATCAAATGCGTCGTTTGATTACTCAGTGTTTCAGCACGGAGAGTGCAGAGCAGAAAATTTCTGTGGGACCAGAAACGCAGAATCTTCGCGCCGTTATCTTCCCCGATTTCCGCTTCACGGCCGGTCTCGTCCGGTCCCCGATAAAAGTCCCCCAGGAATCGCCTGCAGTTTGCCGGTGGATTAGCGACGAGTAAATTTTCTCGGAAAAACGTTGTCGTCCCTCTGCATTTTCAGCGGGATTTCAGCGCCGGGTAAATAGCAGGGAGCCGCGTGCAGGTGCAGAGAACGCGTGCACATAGAGTGGCACCGCCTAGCAGCGCAGCGCGCCGTGTACCTGCGACAGCGGTTCCGCGTGCAGGCACGTACCTAACAGGCTGGCAGGTAATCGATAAGCTCGGGCATGCCATCCCGGTTATGCGTGCGAAATATTCCGGTTTTTCAGTCGTTCACCCTGGCCAAGCTGCCGCTCGAAAGAAATCGCCTCGCGCGTATCGGCACGCGCGATCGATCGGCCATCGAACGACCAGCCAACCGCAGGCCTGGATCTTCCCCCCTCCTCCTCTTTTTTGCGTCCACCAACCGCGCTTCTCAATGAATCCTCAATGGAAGCTTCCCTTGAATCGCAAATTTTCAAGACGGCGGTGCGGTGCTCCGATCGATTTGTATTCACGCTCTTCTGAATATTTTTCGTTCTGTTGGAGCCTCTTTTGTTTTTTTGTGTTTTTACTATTTTATATTGTTGACCTTAAGTAAGTTGTGGGAATATTGCAAAAAAGAAATCAAGCCGCCCGTTCGACCGCCGTTTGCGAATGGTGAGAAATATTTTTCACCAGAGATGCGGAGGAGTTAGTTGGAAAATCCGTTTGAAATTCTAATGCGAATATCCAATTTCATCAATAATTAGACAGAACAAGGGCAAAGAAAAATTCTGTGGTTGTAAGAAAAAACGCCGCATGTCACAATTTCATAAAACTTGAATTTATGCATTAATTAACCTGTATCGTATAGGATTTACGTATTTACCAGAAAAAAACTCATGAAGACAAATTCGGAAGGCTCAAATAAATAATGCAACTTAACCGATGTCCCATACAAAGGATTATTGATGAAAACTTTGTTTTTCCTTACAACGACAGAATCGTTAAACGGGGAAGAATGTTGTTAACGAAAATTCGGCAGATATTCGCGCGGCTAATCAGCGCGGCTAATCGGTCGGATAAGGCCGGGTAATAAACTAGCTTGTTCTCGTCGTGGGAAAGGAGCGAGCGTATAGGTGGCTCGTCGAAGGCCTCTTCGGAGCTAGCTGACTGGAAAAGGTGTTCCGATTAGCATATTCGCTGGAACGTCGCCGTCGGTAAAAGGTGTAATGGCGTTTCGCTAATGGCTCGGTTCGCGGGATAAGAAGCCGTCTAACGTCTAATTGGCGACGCGGAACTTCCGTCTGGACTTCTTGCACCGGTAGACGCCGATGCACATGCAGCGCAGCAGAACACAGCGCAGAATAGAACAGAACAGTGGAGCGCCGATGTTGAGCCCGATGCAACGCGATGGGACGCGACAGCGGAGCGCGCGACGAGTTATTTATCGAGGCGGAAACGCGCGGAACGTGGATCGCGCCGATTTAATGAACGCTGTCCCGCAAGGATCTTCGGTTTCCCGAAGCGCAACAGCGATTAAGGTCGTGCCAAAGAAAAAAGGAGAGAAAGAGAGACCTTAGAGACGAGGAAACGGCCACCAATGAAAACTAACGCCGCGGCCGGTTACTTTCTTCTCGTTTTTCTTCTTCGCGCCTATCTACACCGCTACCTGTCGCTTGGACGCTCGTTCCCTGTCCTTACGATTATTCACTCTGCCAGCAAACTCGACGCTGTTGCGTCGTATCCGTCAGGATTGTTGCTATTCGGCTTTTTGTATCATTTGCGCCAGCATAATCTTACACGCGTTTCTTCTCTCTGTCTCTCTCCCTCTCTTTCTTGGACTCATACCGACTGCGTATTAATGGAATTCCAGCAAGTGTTAAGACGTTCGATCGAAGGTTTTTAGCGGACTGCTGCGTCCTCAAGAACGATTCGAAGCTGCGAGGCGTGCAACGAGGGGCTAAATAATCTTCTCTGTCTCCGAGGGACGTTTCAAGGAAAATTAATTAACCAGCGGCGATATGACTATTAATAGTCTTTTCAATGCTAGACATCAACCATTAAGGGCTTTGCGATAAATGTACGAAAGGCAATTTAATTCATAAACTGGTAAGATAGTATCGCGGTCTACTTCGTTTGTGATAGTTCCTCGGAGAAATAAATCGTGAACGTTATAATTGACAGTCATTGGTACACAGCGGATCGTTCCTCAAAATCAATCGCTCCGCACATCAATCTAGAGTGAAATAGAAATTATATCTAAATATGTTCAATAGGTTGGAAATAATAATATTATCAAATTCTGTCAATGTTTTTTACATACCATCCGCTAATTTTCCCGAAAAGTGCATAAAATCCGCTGTCCAGTCGTTAGAAACCTATTAGTAGACTCCCACGATGCTGAAAGTGTTGAGATTAGGAAAATTGGTGACAAACAGTGCAATCGCTAAGAAGGGATGATAGTCGATCCTAGAATAGCCTCGCCCGGAGAACACGCGTTCCGACATCGTTGACACGGTAACAGCCGCAAAAGAAACACCAAGAATTTCTCTCCGCGGTGTTCTGCACCCAAGGTGGAGAGAAACAGAGAAAGAGAGAGAAAGAGAGAGAGAGAGAGAGAGAGCGAGAGGAGAAGTGGCAGGAGCCGAGGAGGGAGGGGCGGAGACCGTGCGGTAAACGCGGCGTGCGAGTCGCGGTGGCGTTCCGCCAGCAGACGAAACACAAGGTTGCATTGTGTTTCCCGGTAGGCCGTTAACCCAGGTCAGCAACTGCGAATCCACGGTGCTCTCTCGCTCGTCCGCCGCGCCGCGCCGTTCGCTCTGGCATCGCTCTATAACGCCTCGGTCCCTTCGGTTCTCCTCGCGAACAGTGTGACGCAGTTCCGGTCCCGGCCGGAAGCTCGTCGGCTTCACTTCGCTTCCGACACGCTTCGCGGGCCGACGCTGCGTGCAGCGCGCCGCGCCGCTGCAGCGTCGGTGCAAGACGATCCGCCCTCGGATCATCCCCACCCCGCCAACAGCCACTAGCCGCCACTCTCGATCCCGGATCGTTAGCCCCGAGATTCCATCGGGACCTCAATTAACCATTTTGTTGAAACGTCGTATCTCCGTCCACCTGAAATTGACAGTGTACGTTCGTTCGCGCACATTCATGGTCGTTCGTGCACGTTCGCTCGATTTCAATTGGCTTGTACACCTGGAGCTGACGATGCGCCTGCATTCAGAGGAAAAATTGCATCCTCGCGCCAAAGAAGGAACCGGGCGATTATTATTGCAATTCATCGCTGGCGGACTTTACATACACATTTTTTAAATGAAAAACAGTTGAAACATTTAAAGAAGCTGATAATACGGTATTGTTTTCCAATAACATTGTATTAACCTTTTGCACTCGGAGCTATTTTAACTCGAAAGTTATACATTTCTTCTGGCCAAGAATAATTCTATTTTATATGAATTTTTTAATTTTATAGGTATAAAATTGATATAATATTCATTAATACATCATATTTAATAATGTAAACAATATTTTGAATAATAGTACTATCAATTTTTAGTGGTGCCTCATAATCTCCACTCGAGTGTTAAGGGTTAAAAGAGGAAAGAAGTATTTGGTAATTGATATTGAAAATTTTTATTTTGCATAAATGTCCGCACCTAAGATTATGTGCAAGACCCGGGAGACTTCATTTCACCAATTGAAGATCGTTAAACGTACAATTGCGGAACTTTTGCATACGTTTACGCGTCGACGATAGTCCGGTGCAAAATTCGGGCCACTTTCAAAAAATTCACTCGGCGGTTGTAGTACGGGGTCTTTAATTTGATGTGCACGTTTGACAAAGGCCGATGCGGACGTTCCCGGAACGTTTGTATCGGCCGGGGTCGTTCCTGTTAATTCGCACGTGGGGCCGAGGCCGGTGAAAATATGGAAGTCGTACATTTCCGGCGGACCCTCGTAAATCGCGACCCCGGCAAGCGTCGCGGAGCGTCGCGAAGCGCAGATACGCGCCAGGACAGGTTCACGATTCGGTGGACACGACGCGACGCGACGGTGAAATTACCGGTCCGCCCCGGAGAATATTTCTCGCTCGTCTCCAACAGAGGAAATGAGAATGGCCGTGTCCGTCTCGCGATCCTAACCCTTTGTCTACCTTTACCCCGACCAGTCTCGCCGAATCCAGTCGACTCTTTGCTTGGAGCTCTATTAGCTACAGTTAAGTGTCCGATAAAAGAACAAATGTCCAAAACTTGCGAAATTAATCTGGAAGCCCCATTAAGATACTGTACATGTGACGAGGGGATGTAGGGACCGCTAGACGCGGGGAGGGGGTACAAAATTTTTGCATTTATTATCTTGTAAAAATTCAATAAATGCAAAAAGTATATTTTTTTGTCAGTGTCCTTTCAATTTAATTTAAATTAACGATAATTCGAACAAAATGACGAGATAATAAATATAAAAATTTAGATTCTCCTACCTAAAAAGTGTTGACTCTCGCCTAGGCGAGGTCAACTCAGAAGGCCAAGGCACCATCGTGGCCAATACTCCGATAACCATTTTTAATACAAGCAGCGGACAATAAACGTGCGTCTGCAGGGTCCCAGTCCGCGGGCCTCTGCCCCATCGTAAAACAACCCCACGTGCTTCAACCATTACCGTCGCATCTCCGGTCTTGCCCTTGACCACTGCTCGCGCCCCCACCATAGCACACCCCCAACAATCATTGTATCCCATTAGTATATAAGACCATCAAATGTACATAGAACATCAGAACTCTAACAGAATCGCAAGCGGCACGTCACGCTGCCAGTTATCAGAATAAACGTTTTTGACTATCAAATTGTCACCGAATCAATCGCCAACCCACGTCATATCAAAGTCGCTTCTGGACGTTAATTCGTACTGGAAGAAAGTGCCGTAGCCATTACGTGCGCTTCAGAGCGGTCGAATCGACGGTTGCTCAACAAAAAGCATTAAAATGTCTCAATCCTATAAAAATATCGAAAGGAAAAAAGAGGCAGAGAATTTGTAGTTCCGCCGCTGCTCTAGGGACAGAGGTTGCGAACTGTCTCGGTGAAATGTATTCTAAGAAAATAGAAAGGCGATTAATTAAATTAACAAACATGGTCGAATGATTGAAAGCTGTTGCAGCAGTGAATTATTAATAAAGATTAGAGGTGCTGGTCGAACGTTGGTCAATTGAAATCCTCGGCTGATTTCGTTCTAAGTCCGGGACTGGTTCGAATAGCAGTTTCGGCGATCGGGAGATAAAGGCTGTATACGAACGAGTTGCACCGATCGGCTCGCGTGCAACGAATTTCTATAGCGCTATCGCGGCGAGTATCGCGGTATCGATGCAACGAGTCTCGGCTTGCAACATTCTTATCGGGGATCCGTGCACGGTGACTCACGGGGACCCCGCGCGCCGCAGCAATAATCGACGCGGGCTGCAAAGATATCGTTTAGCTAATCTTCAGCGTTCGCGTCACAAGGAATCCCGGCTCGATTATCGGTCCGTCTCTATCGCGATCTCAGTTAATTACAAACATTACCGATTCCCGAGCCCCGCTCGGACTCGTTCGTCATTCTTCGGCGCGCACACACACACGATTAAATTGATACCCCGACTTTCTTTGCTTGTTTTATCCGATACCTGTATCTACGATCGGGTTGTTCCGTGGAATGTCGTTTCTTGTTAATCGAGTGGAGCGTTTAGCTTCGTCGCGGTGTTCGATCGAAATCGTTCGATCCTGCCAACACTCGCGTCTTTCTGTGAAAAATTTCATTCGCCACCTGAGATTGCGGGCTCGCCTTTATGACGACAAGGTGAGTTGTCGAAGTTCCGTGCACGGTCGCAGAAATGAAAATCTGCGAATTCCAGCGTTTGAAATCGTTTTGTACGCGAGCGATGTCGCTGCAGCCTCGAGATTAAAAAAGTCCCCGAAACTTGCGTCCATAATTTCGAGCCGATTTGTTCGGGAAAGATCGCGCGGAACAATGGGGCACGCTGGGAAAAGCTGGCAGAGGCCCTCAATTCAGGAAACGCGATATTCGTACAAGCGGCAAGACACAGAATAAGGGAGGAAATAATGAGACTGGTTAGGAAGTGTTGTATATTACGCAGATTAAACGAAGTACAAGACTATTCAGGTTGCGAGCGGAAGTAGCGCCGAGATAGCAGATTCCTTTTTGCGTGCCCTGCAAAAATTCATTATCCGGTCCGCTGATCCCGGCGATAGGGAGACCCCGTTGTTGATTGCATTTTTTCTTTTTCTTTTTTTTTGCTCGCCGACATCTGTCTTGAAAAATTGAAATGTATCTTAACTTCTTTATAACGTGATTAAGGCCCATTAAAGCCCAGTAACTACCGCCGATTCAGATAAATTAACACAACTTTATGGAGAAAGTTACGCGGCGAACACCTGTAAAACTGTTTCACTTTATGCTTCCTCGCGGACCGTTCAACACCTTTGCGTTCCCTTTCGTTTAATCATGTCGGATGACTGGCTGTTTCCTTTGCCGGCGAGTTTTCCGTTCCGTTGGCCCTTCGCGACCCTCAAAGCACTAAAAACATTTACCGTGCCTTTCGGCCGCCTCTCACACGGAACGATATCTACCAATGAAAAATAAATGTTCGAAAGGGCGACGGGGAACACGGCTAATTTGCCTGCTGGCTTGAAACTGATAATTACTCGGCGGACGTGAAATAAAAATATCGCGCATCGATTGTAAGAAACGGGAACCAAGTAACAAGGTTTCTATACCTGCGATAATCTTGGCAAGTTGAAAAAAAACGTGTCGATCAATCTACGAATAAAAATACAAAATCTACAAAATTCTTCCTCGAATGCGTGATAAACAATTGGTAATTAACTTCGACTTCTTCGACTGGTAGCACTTCCCTACAATTTTCGAGTCCCGAGACCAATTGAAACGACTGATCACGAACACTTCTATTTTGCAAGAAGATCCAAACCGCGAAGGTGTGATAAGATCGGATCAAGTTCAACTAAGATTGCTCCGCGAGTGGTGCAGTGAGGGATGCAATACGTATTCTTATCGAGCGTGCGGCACGAATTAGAAGTTCGGGTTTCGGAGAAAGGCGTTGGAAGATTGGCGAATCAGAGTCGGTGCCCGAGCGATTCTCGGTAGAGCGTCGACGGCGACGCGACGCGACGCGAGTCCGAGGTTGTCCCTGGCCCATATAGCGTAGGTAAGCTCCATCCGCAATTGCGTAACTGCAACCGATAGTAAAACGCAACTGGCAGCCAGTTGCAGTGTATAGCGGCAGGGGGGCAGGAAACGGGGGACAGCGAGAGGGGGACACACCGTCGGAGGGAAAAGGAAAGCAGCTCGAGCGGGAAATTCTCGTTCCACTCGATCGGCCGTCCCGGCCCGGCCCTTTCACGAACCAATTATCCGGAGTCGTTGCACCTTTCGTCGTTTCGTCGACGACCACCGAGCCGACGCGAGCCACTCGTTTTTCGCGAGCCCGTAAACAACGTTTGCGAAACCGAGCAACTGGGTCGGCGATTTTTGCCTCGGAACGCTTGCCTCGCTCGCCTCGCTCGCCTCGCTGAGGCCACCGATGGCCCCTCCACCTGTTTCGCGCTCTATTATACCGAAACATTCCTGCCACAATAGGCAGTGTGCAAATTTATGCAAACAATCATTCCGAATTGTTATGCGGGGCCGTATGCTCGCATGCAAATTCTCGTTACTTCGTTAATCCTAGACGGCTAACCTTTCCGAGTGTTTTCATCAACCTTTCCATTGCTGACCGAAAGAAATGAATTTACGATACACGGCTATTATTAGAAAATAAGACGGCATTTTATTGGCAATTTCTAAACGAGGAATAGAACAACGTAGGAACCGAGTGGAAGACCCAGAGTTTCTTCCTTACTGTTAAATTCGATAGCGGCTAGTAACAATGTTATCCACGAATAGCACAGTTATCTACGGTTAAGGAAGTCGATGTTTCATACCGCTGGTAGACAGTGGTGTGCCTAATTTAGATTGTTTGCATAACTGGAATCGGGGGCCGTCCATTTGCTCCAGAATCTCCAATTCAAATCCGCTTAATCGATATCTTCTAGTGGTTCGAGCTTCGACGAGTGGGTGAAAAACGAAGATTCAATTTACTTAGACTTCGAACGACAACGCTAATTATCCGCCACTACATAGTACCCGGGGGCTACGATAATATTCCTAGACTGCTGCGGATTTTATGGGATCATCGCGAAAACGAGTAGATCGAACCGCGAATCAGTAGTGGCATTCGAAGCATTTACAAAAATTTCGTCGCAGTATTTTCAGCTCGTTGATTAAGAAAACGAACGATCTACCACCTGTCTCACAGAACGAGATAAACAATTTTTGTTGAGAAACTTTATTCGCTTAAACAAGAACACTTTATTTATTTAATGCGAACAAAATTACAGAAGTGGATTTAAGATGGTAATTCCGATGTGAAAGAAAAAAGAACAAACTGTATAAAAATAGAAAGAAACTAATGCTGTAATGTAAAAGATGCTGTGGTGTTGACCGTACTGTAATGGGACGACGACTGAGCTGGTTCCATAAGTGAAAATTCTGCGACTCCGGCCGGAGTCGCACCATAGCCTATTTCTGTATATTATCGTTGGATTCCAACAATTTTTATTTTAGAAAATCTGCGGTCTAATCGTTACGTCGCCGTATAGACTTTCCCACATAGGACGCGAGCCAAAAGCGGAACAAGTTTCCGTGTCGTTCTTCCTCGTCACAAGACAGGGACAATGGTACACACCGTGTCCTGTTCTGTAAGCGGTCGACCATTAAGAAGAATAATTCACCGACCTCCCCGGAGCGCGCAGCTTAAACCAACAGTTTACGAAAATAAGTTCCAACAGAGATACCAGATTAAGAGTAATGCGAGTGCAAAGGGTTAAACAGGTTTTCGCGCGACCCTTTCCACGGAACCCACCCCGCTCCCTTTCTCCCTTCCTCTCTCGCGGCCCTATTTTTAGATCCTTTTTGTCCGCGGCCCATGTGCTGCCAAATATGATTCTCTCCAGTCAGCGTACGAAAACATCCTGTTTCCTCTAGAATCCTCAAACCGAACATCTACACACATCGATAATGGACGTTGGAAAATTGACAATTTTTTCTCTATCGAATTCCCTCCGCAAATGTCTGTTCTTTAGCAAATTCTGAGAAATTTTCTCACGTTTTATGTCTCTGCCGATCCCAAGGGGGATCAGCCAAGATTAACCAAGCGTCGACTCACTGTTGGATCAATTCCGAAGTCTGCGCTAAGGGTGCAACCATTAGTATGTATCTTTAGCTAGCAACGGGCAGCGTGAACCGAAGACTTTCTTCAGGACGTAAATCGTAGAGATTCCCCTACAGGAAAGCGAGAGCAACGTTTACGGCGATTCTTCCGACACGATCGTGACACGAGACCGCGTCCGCTGGTGCAACGTTCCCCGGGCATTAGAGCAGCGTATATTCAAAGTGTAGCACTGTCGTAATCGCTTGGAACTGCCGGTTAAATTATGTCTACGGTCGGGCCGGTACGAGCCAGCGAAATATTTAACCGTCTCTCTCTTTCTTTCTCTCTCTCTTTCTTTCTCTCTCGCTTCCTCGGTCTCTTTCCAGCAGGCTAGCAGCTCGCGCGCGCGCTTCTAACTGGCTTTCGCTCTGTTTCCCTCTCCCGGTTTTCTCCGGTGGCTCGATGTCGTTTCGAGCCTCGAAGCCCATTACGAGCGCTCGAGTATCTCACGAAGTACGTGTACCTCGATTGCGGGAGAGAGAAAGAGAGAGAGAGAGAGAGGGCACAGGCCATTCGAACGAGATACCACCGGGTTTTCAAGGGTTCACCGTAACCCCGACTCTGCTTTTCGCGACCACGGGGAGTGAGGGAGGTCTCCTTGCGGATCCACGGTCGCAAAAAATCTCAGAGTACCATTAGCGCTCGGCTGACTGTCGATAGTTGACTTCGATTCTTCCTGGTCGGAATCGACGCTCGATGCCTCGCTCGTGTAAATTGGAGTTTATTCCTTCTGAGTCGCGACGCCTCCTTTTCGCGATTCGAGATCCTCCTTAGTAGCGGAACACCGCAAAACCCCGCAACGCGGGGGGGGGGCCAAGGTTTTTGCATTCATTATCTTGTAATTTTGCTAAAATTATCTCTAATTTAAACGAAATTAATTAAAATTATTTTTACAATTCTCCTTCCTGAAAAGCATTGAAGAGTCTATGTATGTAATGACATTTGGTCTCCTCAGGGTTTCAAATCCATTCCACCACCTCTCCCTTTACCAATCCTTAACTATCGCCTAATTTCAAGCGGGACCTACTTTTTATTAAGGTGGGTTCTTAACCACCTATTTTGCCAACAACACGTGAAACGCACCCGTAGGGCCACTTCCCGGCTTTTTACCCATCCTAGTGCGTCCCCCGCCCTACGCCCTTTAACTTCGGTGATCGAACGAAAACCGGTATTTTCAGCGAGGCAATGGTCGTTGACTGCATTAAAGAGTCTTAATCCTATAAAAGTATCGAAAAAAAACAGAGGCCCAAAATTATATTTTGCGGGGGGTGGTGCGAAAACTTCTAGACCACTGTTAAGAATCTCAGTCTCCTTCTTGCAATGTGCCATTTCAATCGTTGGGAGCTTAGTGTTCAGACACGTTCGTCGCACTTGCCGAAATTTGCGGACGCCGAATGGAATCGTTCGTCATGAAGCGCCGCGGAGAGCTTGCGTGAAGAACATTCTCGTCGCCGTCGATCTTCCTTTCTGGGTCCGTTTTTACACCGAGCCGTCTCGTTTGCCGTGAAACGAGCCACGATCCCCGCTTCCCGGCAGAAAAGATTTCGGCCGGCTGTTTGTTCCGGCCGTGCCCCGACAAAGAGGATGATGCCCCAGGCCGGATCGAGCGGAGCGGGATCCTTGTAATCGACGTTGGTCGTCGTCAAAGAAAGGTGCAGTGACACAGAAACACGAAGGGAGCGAATCTAGAGAGAAGGAGCGAGAGAAAGAGAGAGAGAAGGATGCGTCAGAGTTGGAAATAAAGAGGAGGCGTGGGCCGCGAGAGCGTGCACTCGACTCGTGGTGGGGGAGATGTGAGAGGGAAAGGGGGAGAGGGAGAGGGAGCGAGAGCGAGAGAGAGAGAGAGACCGATCGTAAATGGACGCGTATGGGAGGTTATCGTGAAAGCCGGCTGTTCTGTGAATGAAGCACCCACTCTCCGATCCCGCCGTCTCGCGCCGCGTACAGCTCGGCCGACCGACGAACTTGCACGTATTTGCATTCGATTAAGCCGCGTCTCACGGGTGCACCGGCCGGAGTCGATGCACTTTCGACCTTCCGCTCCGTTCTCCGCTGCGAATCGATCCCCTATCGATCTCTAGCCACGCCGCGATCGAACCGGAAGCGAATCTAGCATTCGATCGTTCCCGGAAGTCGCCGCTCGTCTTTGTTCTCGATTTTTCGGCGAAAAGTTTGTTCCTGCGGCATCTTGTTTCCTCGGACTTTGTATCATCGTTGTATGCTTCGCAGGTGCTTCTCACACCACCTTTATCGCCTTTCCAGAGTTCGTAGAATTTATACAATCACTCAGACAATTTTGTCGTTTAACGAATCAATCACAATTTCCACTTGGGCCGATTATTGCTGACTACAGCAACGTTTTACGAGTCTGCGGCTACCACAACTGCACGGAGGTTCGCAGTCGAGAGAGGCTCTCGTAGACGACCCGATCCTCGGGTGGTACGGGGCAAAAGAGTTTCCAGAGGTATGCCGGCGATCAGGATGCATAAGTTTAGGATCCGTCGTCAGCCCGTTCCTCGCGGCTCCCCAGCCTCTAACCGAGATCCGAGAGCTGAGAGCTCAATCGTGTGGGTCGCGCGACCCCATTTCGCGTAGGCGTCGAGCCGTTCTCCTCGAAAACATCGTTCCCCGATATCCCGCGAAAGAACCCTTTCGTTGTCCTTCCAACACAGAAAAAAAGAAGAAACCCCCGAACGATACCCTCTGTCTCTAAATCCAAGCCTCCGTTCGTACGTGTTTATTTTTCGAAAAGAACGAGGGCGTTCCGAAACGTTCTCTTAATTTCGCCGCAGCAGATCGGGGGGAACAAAGTTTCGAAACCGTGACTCCTATAGCTCGCAGCGACGGATAACGAACCCGCGCAATATACCGAAGTTAATTTCGAGCGGCTTTTGCTGTTCAATGGAGCGAGACGATTCGCGTTATGCACCGACGTTATCGATATTTATTTATTAACTGGTTCGATCCTGCGGGGATTGAAAAATGTTAGGGAAAGGATATCGCGGATCACAGATACGGCGAAAAGGAATGTTGAGAAAGGGAAACGTCAGCGGGAGTTTTTAAGGAGCTCGGAGAACGCAAGGAGTGCATCGGATATGCAAATTGTATAAAGTAACACTTCGCGGAGACTGCTCTCCAGTATTCCAGTAGAAATCAGTAGGGTGTTATGCAAATGCGCGAATACTACTGGGCACAACGCTCTTCCTTCATTTTATTCTTACACTTGGCTCTGTGAGACGCAATTCTATACATTCCACATACAATTATTGGGTATCATTGTATTACACTAAGCCTTTGCAATCGAGTGACGACTAAAAATTGTCGCGCCATTGTACAAAATATCTTCTGCATTATTAACCTTGACACACAAATAACTCGGAACTCGATGCGTCCGAAAAATACTATTTAATTTTGCTCAACTGAACTGTTATGTGTAAGCTTCGAAATAGAACATTTTATTTTGAAATTTGCACTGCTATATAACATTTAATGTTATATATTTAATGTCAGGTTGATGTATAATGTTAATGGACAATAATTAAGTAACATTATAATTTTGGAATATGAAATTAATGACGTCTCCCAGTCAAGGAATTAAATTTGCATTTGATAAACTACTGTTGCACGTGTCAATTGATCAGTTTCATATGCAATGGGAATATTCCAGGCCGGTAGAAAAAATTTGATTTTCGAATTGAAATGGTACCGAGTGCGAATATTAACCCTCATCCGCCCCTCGTATCGATTTCACACAGTTTTCTCGAGATAAGTTATAACGTTCTGCTATTTGTAGATGTAAATTTTCCCGAAACTTCGTGACATTTATTTTTTTAATGCGGAACACAACCATAAATATTAACATATATATTTACACGAATATTATATAAATATTAACTCATCAAGTTCACTAAAAAAACATGGAAAAAAATAACTGTTCTCCTAGTTATATAATCGATCATTACCACCATCGATTTGACACCGAGAGACAGAATCGGTTCGTGAAACGAGGGACGGACGAGGGTTAATAGACAGGAAGAACGAGCGTACGCTAAACGTAATTCCCGTCCGCATAGGTAAATAAATTGAAAGTAAGACCCGAACGAGCTCACGACTCAATAGTTCACTTATCTGGGATTGAGAGTGAGATAGCCGGGCGGAGAAGGGTCCGGGCAGACAGTTTAGCGATTTTGCATCTTCATCGGAATGGTTTCGCGGCGATGGGATCGCCGGGACAGTTCCGAGGATCGGTTGATCGCGATCCTGGTCGTTCGCCGATCGGCGTCTAGAGAGCCTGTTAAGGAGCTGCGGTGCGCGACCGACAATAAAACCGGCACTTTAAAACTCGTTTAGCCGGCGCGCACTCGCGAATAAGGATACCGGTGCAACCTGCTCTCGATTTTTGCCCTCGCCGTGTTCGGAGGCCATCCTCCCGCGATGAAGAGAACGAGAGAGAGAGATAGAGAGTGAGTGAGTGAGAGATAGAAGAACGCGGCGTCGCGACGACGCGAGCAGCAGCGTCGAAAGCGAGACGAAACACGCGTGATATAACGCGGACGTAATATCTCGGATCTCGTGGCCAACCTCGGGAAACGAGTCTCCTCTCGCCGACACGCACCGAGAAATCCTATGCACGCGGCGAAAACCTCTTCGAACGATCGCCTCTCTCGCCTTTTATAGGAGATTCTCCCGCTGAAGAAGCGGCATTCAAAGTCGCCACGATCGGTCTTCTTGTGCGTGCTAACAGTAACATTTTTCCACCGGGAATTCCACCGGCAGACCTGGTCGGAGGTTATTTGCATCGTTCGATCTCGCTTAGCTTCGAATTACTTTATTCCGCGAGGATACTTGTCGAACCTCGATTGTCCGAAGAACCAATTCCGTAAATCGTGTCGGAACGACTGCATCTAGAAAATGCGTTGCATACGCTGTAAACGCGTTTGCCAGAACAATAGTCTGTGATAATGCGAATGATTACGAGTAGAATTTTTACTTTGCGTAAAGATCTATACACTTGATAATCAATTTCTATGCTCCATTAAGTAAATTGAACTTCTTCGACACACAAGGATGTAATACCGTCGCAGAAGTATCTAACTGCTATAAGTAAATCTTGACCTGTCTGCTAAATCTAGCTCTTACATAGTTAAATAAGTTGCCTCGATTTCGTGTGACTTTTATGGGCTCTGGTCTGTGAATGGCCAGTGGACGTGTTGAAATTCTTCGTAGTTGCGGTTAAAAAAGCTGTTCGGTGTTTCCAGAAGAACTCAATTTCTATCAGGATATACTAAGCGAATATAAATAATTGTATCTGTATTTGGATAATACACTTTGAATAATGAAACGATGACGACGATGCTCTCGGAGGGGGGTTAAACGAATGTCGCCACTTTCGTCCGGCAATGAATAAGAACCACCCGAAGCGAATTACACCGTAATAAACGCGGGAGGAGGAGGAGGAGAAGGCTTCTTTATTCGACGTTCAATCTCGACGCGTAAAAAGTGCAGTCATTGTTCCCATTAGTCGACGGTCCTGTCCCGTGACACGAAGGTGTCCTGGAAACAATGGAGCAAGACACCCTCGGAGCCAATAATCGTATGGATTATTACCTAGCCCCGGTCAGGTCCGGGGACTATGGAGGCGAGAGACAATTGGTCCTCGGTGTCCCATTCATTTGTCGAGGAACCTTTCATCCGGTAAACCCTCTGTTTCGATGAAACCACAGCGGATTAAGCTAAGATTTCATATTTACTGGCCGGCGACTCCATTACCCTTTCGATAACAATAATAATCTCGGTCGTGGCCCCTTTGACGGATCACGGGTATTGAGGACCATTGTCCCGTGAAAAGGAGGCTGAACGATGCTTCGCGAGATAACGAATCTCACGCGCAGAACTCGGTACACTAAAAGTCACTAAGAAATGGAACGAAATTCTACAAAAATTAAATGTCCACGTAGCTCTTGAAATTGTTCTTTGTATAGAAATCCGCGGTTGAGAATTAAGTAAAAGCAAATATTTCTTACGTACGATCTAGCAGATCGTAAATATCCTGTGAATACCATTTCTGAGAAATGCTACATGCGTACGGAACCGAGTATTTTCCTGAGAAATCGCAGCTAAAAGCTGTTACTCGCGTTTATGTACGCGGCGCAAAGCACGCGATGAATTATTAAGTATAAAATCGGAAAGGGAGCTGTACGCATGTAAGGAGAACAGGAAAAATAGCTGGTAGAATGCCGCGGGCACATCAAACACGAGCAGCGGAGAAAAACGATGAGAACCGACCCGAGAGGAGCACGGAGGTATTGACTATCGACACGTTAAAAACTCGTGTTCCACGTATTCAAGAAAAACAGCAACGCCGAAACGGAAGTCTCAGATTTCCAGCATAATTCTCGAATCTGCAAGAAAGAGCCGCGCCGACACGGGAATTCGCGAATAAATCGTTCGTACACGCGACGCAAAGGGAAAAACGGTCCCTTTCCCTCCGCGCGGTGTCTCGCGGTTTCCGATTCGCGCGAGGACGCAGAAATAGTTTGGATGTCCGAAGTTTATAGCGCTCGAAACGGAAGATGACGCGCGTCCGAAAGGAGTCCGAGGGCTCGAGAGGGACGAAGGCGAGACGAGACACGACGAAAGAGAAGGACCACCCGCGTCGCGCGCAAAGGACTCGAAAGCAAAACACGGTCCTGGCAGGACGTCGTTCGCGTACGAAACGAGAAACGACACCGGCAAAAAAGTTCCCCGGTGTTGAGCAGCGAAAGGGCTGCTGCTGCTGCTGCTGTTGCTGCTGCTGTTGCTTCTGCCTGCCACGTTTATTTGGCCCTTTTAGGGCCACGATGAAAACCGAGCGCGAAGGTCCAGCAACTCTTTCGCCATCGACTTCGCTCCTGTATTCTTACGATTTTTATTCCGCTCTTCGCACGTCCGTTCTAACGCGCTATCCAGCCGAGATTGTTTAGCAGTCTGTTAGAAAATTTTTAATTAATCATTCCCTAGAAACGAAGGAAAATTTGTATTCATTTTGTACGTAAACTTGTTTTAATACTTGACACACTGACTGCCCATATATGGAAGTGTTTGTTCAGTTTTAAAAATGATTGCACCAAATTATTCCGTGTAACAAATTTGGCTGGGATCTGCAAAAAGTGATATCTGTCTGCGTCGATTGCAAGGAATAGAAACTAAATAAATTGTTATTTCTTCTTTTAATATAATTATTTTAACAGATGAGAAATTCAATTTTCAAAATTTTCCTACAATTTAGAAATTCATCTATTCGATTTTGTTGTAATCGTCTATTCAATTATCATTTCACCGAATACGCTACTTTGATTTTACAAAAGTTTCGCGGCAAAGTGTTAAGTGACGATTGCAATAGAATCAAGACGTCGCAGCATGGGCACTGATCGGATGACAATATTCAGGACGAAAGATCAACGCAGGAACGGTGCAGTTGGTCAGTGAACGCCCCTCGATGCAGCTCGTGTCCGCGGTTTCCAATTAGTTCGAGCGATTTCTGGAGAAGATCGCGCGGCGCTTTAATCACCGGCTCTGAGGATCACGATCGGCTGGATCTCGAACGTCACGCGGCGTTAACGCGATAACGATCTCGGCGAGTTATCGGACGCTCGGTGAACTCGAGAGGAGGTTGTGCAACGAGTGCACGCGGTGCGCAGCTGTGATTCCCAGCGTGGCGGCCGATCGCCGCGCTGTGCCGCATGCCGGTCCGATCGGATCCGCGTGGACCTGTTTGGGAACCAGTACATACATGCAAGTCTTCCTCGTCCGGCAACCGTTCGCGCCGATGAGAAATTAACAGCGTGGCGATCAAGGCCTGGAAACTGTTAAAGTGTTTTAATGTCAACCGATTTTTCCCGTCGAATTACTAATAAGCGTGGGCCGATTATCGCACAGCGTAAAACCTGTTCTCGAAGTCGCATTTATTTTTACTGTGCGTCTTCGACGCATCTTGATTACGAGCGTGATGAAAAAAATCGAACGCATAATCGACACGTGAAGCGAAGCGGGCGATCAAATGATATTGGAGTCGGTTGCGTAAGAATGATTCTCGTAAAATTAACATCACTGAGAATCGGTGTTAGGCGAGAACTTTATTATTATCGTGCAATTAACAATTATTATTCGTAACGCTGTTCGCTGTACATTAGATCGTCTCGTAAGTTCGTGCCGCGAATACGTTTATTCTTTCCGCGCTGTGTTGTATAAACATACAGCGATTACCGCCCAAAAGGATTACAGTTGAGAGAAAGAGAGAGAGAGAGTGATTTCATTTTTTCGTAAACTTTAAAGGTATGCTTCATATACAAATTTAAACAGTAGAACAATAAGCGGCACGAAAACTTTCGAGACGACCTAACGTTAAACATTTTGCGCGAGACGGTTAATTATAACCGGACTGCGGAGCTCTGTTAAGCATTAAATAATAGAGTCTGAAAATTCTGAAAATTGCTCGAACACTTTCAGCTGTGGATAACATTGTCCTCCGCAAGCGAACACACGCCTCGTCCGTGTCTCTAACGATCCGATCATCCAATCGCAGAGAATCGACGATCGTCTCAGCATTCGCTAATTGGACAGCAAAAACCAGACAATACGAGCGCGTTGTTATGGTATCGATTTCGGTTCTCGACACGTTCACGGTCGATAATATTACGGGGAACCTTTATAAAACTGTTTACGGTTATTCATTTCCGGCGCGTCGTCCGCCGCGATCCGGTCACGCGATCCATCTTGTCGCGCGCGTCGCGATCGTTCCCAGATCCTCGATCTTCTCGCAGCATAATCTAACAAGTCCCTTGTTCTCTTTCTGTTGCAGGTAAGCATCCCGTGGCAAATTCCACGGGGGATAAGCGAGAGGAGAGCCTGGCGTTCATTCCAGCCACGACGCGGCAGGTTCGCGCGCGTGCGAGAGAGAGAGAGAGAGTGAGAGAGAGAGAGAGAGAGCCTTTCTTCGTTTTGCCAACTTTGTTTCCAACGAGCGGATTTTAATACTGGTTTGAAACGCGTACAGCCGTCTCGGGATTTTCTGCATGGGACTTCTTCCCCGAGATGGCTCTTGGGAACTCGCGGATAATTACCAGCCGCATATCTCGCTCGCGTTTCTCTTATTAACCATCGGACACCGGAGACGGATCATTCCGATCCTAAGCTGTGTTGCTGCGTGCTCGGTTTCGGTTCTTATCGCTTTAGCCGCCCCGGATTACCGAGCTATGGCGCGCGCGAATCACGACAAACAAACACACGGACCCCATCTCGTTCGTACTACGAAAATATTCCTGCGAACGTAGCTGTTTACGTGAAACGAGATTGTATTAGGCGCACAAAGTGATTGTAGCGATTCTCTCGTTTTTATAATATTTTAAAACACCTGGAAAAGTTCTAAAGTTCTTACACAGTCACGCGCACACAAGCGGAGCCGTTACACTTAGCTAGATATATGAATTTCTTAGCAATAAAAAGAAAAATTGATACTCCAGTGATACTGTGACACTTATGGAATTATCCATGGTTGAACTCCCTCAACGTCGAGGATATGTGAAGGAAAATGTTCACGAAACTGAAAGAAATAGTTTAGAGCGTCACCGTACGGGAAGCAAATTAGCTCCGAGCACTCTTGCAACTTGTGGGACGTCGCGGAACGGAAGAATGCTCGAAAGGAGCTCGATTCCGGTGGTGTCGCGTCGCGTAGCGTCGCGCGTCGGCGAAATAAAGGCCCCGCGGAATAGAGAAACGAGATTTTAATTACTTAGAGTGACCCGCACCCTTCGACCACCGGGACACATGGCCAGTATAGCAATAGCAGTATACCAGCACACAGCACTCTCTTCTGTATAGTGTGCTCCACGAGTTCGTGTCGGCGCGCTGAAATTTTAATCAACGCTATTCGCTCGTTCTACCCCGGCGACGCGTATCCTCCCCCGAGATAAAACCAGGGAGCGTCGCGATAAGGAGGCCGTCAGTTCACGAAGGGCTGCTCGCTAAATGCAAACCGGAGGAAACGAATAGCGAAAGTCCTCGGATACCGGTCCTCAATTTATTATTCGATCAGATCCTCGATTGTTCCAGGAACCTGCACACAATTTGTTCATAATTCTCGTTCGATCTCTCGCACATAGACATTGAGTCCAATCTTTGTCAACTGTTTTCACTCGACTGTCCGAGGCACCGCTAACAATTCCTAATAATCTATGGAAAATAAAAATTGTCCCGTAATTATGAGACGCGAGAGCTACATAGACATTTACTTGTTTCCTTGGTCGTTTTAATAAGTCGAAACTAATGCAAGAGCATCGTCAATTTCTTTAAACGTCAGACGAAACGTTTCAATTTCCTAGTGAGTACAACGTCGAGTGGATAGGGCTGACATCTTGCGGGTATTTCTGCGTGCAAATACCGGTAATCCGCGGCTGCATTTAGCCTAATTCAGTTCGCAGTGAAATAGCAAAGCCTCCCCCACGCCGGAACGTCGAAAACGTCGAAAAGCGTGCACGGGAACGGGGACAATCACGCGACGCGGCCAATTTCCATATCGTCCCCGTGTCCGAGCTTGAACAAACCGATCCTCTAAATGGGGATTAATTAGGGGGATGATTTCGAGGCGGAGGGTTGTTCTCTCCGGAACTCTCGGACTGGCCAGGAGCCACGACTCTGTGTCGCGCAGGCTTGTTTACTCGGGGAGGGTGTTGATAATTGAACACGCCTGGGGAAATCTTTTCGCTCGATACCGGCGCGTCGCGTCGCAAGCTTTCGCAGAAATTTCAAAGCTCCGTTGCGAAAAATACTGGTTTGCTCTGATCTTACACCGTCATACAACTGCAACAGAAGCTCCGCGAATTCTTCATCGAATCGTTGCAGCTGGGAGACTTCGATCTTCAAAATTCCCTGGCAATTCAAGGTACAGAATAAATTGTTCGCAGTGGCGTTCGAGTTTGTAAAATCCTGAACAAAGGGAACCGTTTTAACTTCCGTACCCGCATACAACTTTTCACTCTATGTTGATGCAAACGTATCTAACCGAGAAACAAGCTCGGGAGGTGAAAGGAGGCATTTCACTCTGCAAAATGAAATTTCAAACTGTATGATTTCGTTTCACCTAGTTATAGTGACCCGAATGTAGCCGACCCTTGATTAGCGGTTCTTTAATTGTGACGATCATATCGCACGAATGAATTTAGACAATGCAGTCTCCCGATCGAATTGTTTTGTTGTTTCGGCCTTCCACGGCGTATTTGTCAAAGCGGAGCTTCGCTCCGCAGGGTTTCTGGCGGTTCGCGGGAAGAAGATCGCCTGGAAGAAATTCATTTCCACATGATCGGCGAAACCCAAGCCCGCGTTGGGAGGGTCCAGCGAAATTAAATTTGGTGGCCGATTCGGGACGGAACGGGCCGGGCCGAGTCGGTCCTGATGCCACCCCCGCAGGGCGAAATCGATGATAAATCTCGGCCCGTTTTCGATCCCTAGGCTCTCGCCGTTTCAAGGTATTCGATCGATCTCTCGCGGTGCGCGCGTGCAAACACAAAGGGACTCCCCCGGGGGATGAAGCCGCGAGCGAGACGGTGGCAGAGAGAAAGAGAGACAGAGAGGGGGGCGGGAGAGAACACGAGAGCCGCCCTTTGTGCCTCGTCCTACCTCGTTCTGCTAGGCCAGGCCCGGAGAATGCGCGAATTACCGTTCGATTTGTAAATCAAACACTCGCGCCCCGACCGAAAATGTTTTATCGGCCGACGTCGACGCCGATCTCGCGCCCGCTAATTCAACTGGAAACTGTGGCGCGATCGACTTCCCGCAGACTGCAACCGGCCCGACAATTTTTATCGCGATTCCGACGGGTTCAGGCTGCCCTCATTGATCCTGAATGCTGATTTTTCGATCTTTGTTTCTCCAAGGCCGATTTCGGGCGTTTTACTCACTCGCGGATCGAACTCTTCAGCTGCTTGCCTTAGGATTCGTTACAAATCGATGTTATCTTTCTCATTTTTAGTTTGCATTCGAAGAGTATACAAAATTCTGTCGCATTATTCGCAGCTAGTTAGTAGACCGCGGATTTTCCTCATTTGCAAAAATAATTGGCAGATGCAACTTAAAAGCATTAAAGTACGTCGATTGTATGAAATTCGGTCTATTAAAATGATAAACGGAACGATTGAACTTCTATTTGACTTCCGCTTCTTGCAACTGTGGCGAATCATTTTTATTCTAGACGGTTTTTATTTCTCTAGTAGAAGTCTAAATATTATTTTAAACGGCAGAAAAAGAGAGGGGGGAGATGGTCAGGCGGCGAATTCAGCGCTGGACCAGCAGCAATACGAATTTGGTGAAAAACCCGTTTCCGCGAAAGAACGTGTTAACGGATCGTGCAGCGTGAAATGCGTCGGTTAAACCGATCGTCTGGGTTTCCGCGAGCGGCGCTGCTGCGTGTTCCAGCTATTTGTTTTCCCACGACGCGTTCCTCGTCACGTGCGATTTACAATGGAGTGTAAACGCGAGCGCGTAACCGTGATCGACGGAAAAAAGAAAACAAGAAAAACGAAAGAGAAAGAAGAGGATAGGAGGTCGGGAGGGGCGGGGGAGGAGCGGGCAAACGGAAGCGATCGCGGCCGGAAACGCCCTCGCGTTACGTCAAGCCGGAGGCGAGGAGAGCCGCGTTGCATCGACGAGCGAGGAGAGGCCACGTCGTCGTTACGCACGTGCGTGCGTAGTGCGTGTACAACACGCCGTGCGCCGTGTTACACTCTCTGCGAGTCTCTCCTTTCCCCCCTCCCCTCCTCACTCTTCGGAGCCACCCCCTCTTCTGTCCTGTCCATTGTGAGAAGAGCGCGCGTCCGTCCCTGCCGAGAGCCGAAACAGCGAGTCATCGGAGCCCGTCGCCCGTCGTGCATTGCCATCAAAGTGTGTATATCCGGTGACTCCGAAACGTGCAGTCGACCACCAATTTCCTATCGCTGCAATTTATTTATTCGTTTCACCCCCCGGCTTCGCAACTTCCCTGCCCGCCCGCCTCGAAGTCGATCGAGAAGTTTGATTCTACGGTCGCGAATCCATTTTGTTTTCGAGCAGATTTCTCCCCGCAATCGGTGATACAAGGGATTATTATTTATTATTAGTTATTATGATATACGAACGAAAGCCTGGCTTTATATATATATTTATTTATTTATCTTTTCATTCTTGTAAGCAACAGATTATTAGTGTGAAGAATCAGGAAATTCGTTCCGTTATTTTAATGGCACGAACGGATTTATATTGTTTCAATAATTGCAACGCGAAACCCGAACACGCGCATTGCAAAAACGCATAAAGTTCCACGCTCTAATAATAGCGATGCGCGTTGTTACGCGAAAGGTGTGCACAATACAAATATCAAAAATGCGGCGTAACAATTTTACGTGTTGCCAACACTTCGAACAAGAATCGATCACTGTTTTTCATTGGTGTTTTACATTTTTCAGTTATTATTCAGTTCTGTGATAATGGCTGAATTAACATGCGCGGGGAACAGGATGCTACACGTACAGCAATGCTAACGGTACATGCTACACGTGTCCACAAATATTGTGGCATTACGCATATGTAGATACCTTCAGAAATGTTATGCATTTTCCAGTCCCAATTGTTGTTCCATCAACACGTAGACCGTTGCCATTTGATGAGACAATCATGTGTCCAATGTTACGAATTATATAAATTATTGCTCACGAGTTCAGAATTAGATTGTGTCCAGAATTGAATGTCAACTATTTAACACAGAACCGGCCGAGTGAAATTGGTCATTTCACCACTAATTACCGACAAACGAATGACTAACATTTTCCACATTACTCATGTCTGTTGTACAGTGAATAAACGACTCTGGTCTCTTTAAATTAATGAAAATAATCATTTTCATGACATAAAAGAAACACGAATGCAACTAGAAATACGAATGTCCCAATTTCCTGAATAGCACAGGTTAAAATAAAATGGAAGAATCTTCAATAAAAGAAGGAACGTTAACGAAAGAGGCAATCGAGATCAATTAGAAACCGTACGAAGGAACAGAAACATAAACGTAACTAAAAATACAAATGTCCCAATTTCTTGAATAGCATAGGTTCAAATAAACTGGAAGAATCTTCGATAGAAGAAAGAACATTAACGAAAGAGGCAATCGAGATCAATTAGAAACCGTACGAAGGAACAGAAATACATGTAATTAGAGATACAAATGTCCCAATTCCTGAACAGCGCAGGTTGCTTACCGCAAACTGGAAGAATCCTCGGTGAGTCAGGGCTTCGGGCGGCAAGCGCAAGGAATTTCTTCGAAATAGAAATAATCGGAGAATGCAAGTGCACGCAGGCCGCATAATCGTGAATCCGGGGAATGCGGGCAGGTGGGGAAGAGGCTCGCTCGTCGATATCTCCGAATTAATGAATTTTTTCCTCGCTCAGATCGTCGATCTTATCCGGGTTCCCCTACTCCCAGCGAATTTTCATTACGCGTTCAATTTTCCAGATCCGTTCCGGGAAAACCGCTCGTTGGAAGCCGCGGGGCGCGGCGTTCATTCGATTTACAATTCCCTCGCTCCGGAAAGTCCCGTAAACTGTTGGACTTACCTGTCGGTAAGGTACCCTTACCTGTTCCTCGGCCGCGGTCCCGTAGTCAGCCATTTCAGTGTACCTCGCCAGAATGGTCGCATCGGAAACGAAACACAGAGACTTCTTCGACAATTCTCGGAGGTAGGTGGAAAATTAGTCGGGGGAAATTGCTTGGTAGGCCTTCTCGCTTCGCATCCGCAGCGGTAGAGGGTTGTTTACCCAAGTTCTCCGGGGCCGCGTCTTCGGCACAATGGCCGCGGATATTTACCTCTCGCTCGAGTTTCGAGCAAATTTGTCGGGGCCCTTCGAGGTATACAACTTGTTCCTTAGTTCCCCTGAGCTCGGGATTTCTACCTGGCAGTGCGCGCAACGTGAGTCAACGTTGCCAGCGATCCACAGCGTTCTAATGTTTCGGGAGAGCTCGATTCCTATGTGCCTTGCCTCAACCTCCGATCGCCAGCTTCCCTGAAAATGAGATATTTTTACTAACGAGTTATTATAAATTTGAGTAAGCACAACTTTTACCTTACTAACATTTAATGCAACCGAATGGTCACCCTGCGCATTTTTCCGTTGCATGAAGATCGCTATCTACCAACGTTCTGAATGTTGAACAAGTGCTCGCATTGATTTCGAACTGGTAAATCCTGACGCGGATGGCCGTGCGCGCCTCGGCGATAGAAGGGAACCTGGATCCTACGGGACACCGTAGGACGTAGGATAAACGGACCCTCTCAGTCACCGGCACCCCTCCCGACCAACCCCTCTCCAACTCGGCTTGCTCTCTCTTGCTCTCTTCGTCGTTTCGCCTGGCCTAAACCCTCCCCTCCCCGCCATCGCCGCCGACAAGAAACCCTCTTCACCCCGTCACGTACGCACCACGAAGGGACCCCTACAATTCGGTTTCCATTCCAGTCTTCCTCGTGCCCCGCTATGGGATAGATACGCGCCGCAGTCCAGGGGTCGTCGACGCGTCCACAATTTTCTAGCTTCGAAAACTTAGCGTTCTTCCGGTCAACCGAAGTGCCCAGTACCTCCTCTCGAGTGTGTTTAGAATTCCGTTTGTTAGTACCCTGAAGAGTGAGTGGAGTTCGTAGAAAAATCTGAAATAGTGACTGGAAGTTATTGAAGAGTGCCTAGGAAACGTGGAAAAATCCGAAACAGTGACTTGGATTACTTTGGAAGCTCCGAAGAGTGACTTTTTTTTGTTGAGTGCTCAGGATTCCTGGAGAAATCCCAAAAAGTGACTAGTATTTGTTGAAGAGTGCCTAGGTTTGATAATTACCCCCAACAAATAGTTCTCTCTTTACTGGTGCATCTTCACGGTGCAAAGTACGAGAATAGCGAAGCTACTGAATTAGCTCCTAGCTAGCTGGCCTCTAGGAAGCGTCGTGATCAGGACCTCAGCGATGTTGTTGAGGTTGAGCCCGTCTCCCATGAGTTTCCACGTTTTCCACCCTGTTGATGGATGACGAGAGAGCCAGCTGTTCCCGAGGAGGGTGAACCATTCGGAAAGGTTGCCACGAGTTGTCCCGACGATCGATCGGGCCGCACAAAGGGTGGACGAAAGCGAGTCTCGCCGCTTCCCTGCGAGTCTCCGGGCGTCCACGGGATTCGGGACTCTTTGCCAGGAGGACACTGGCATGGTTCTAAAGTAGGTGACAATATTTATTCTCGGACCGCCAGGTTTTAACCAGGGTTTCCCGAACGGGTTCGCTCTCGACCCCCTTTCAGAGTTCACTGATCCCTATTGTCGGAAATTCCGGGGGTATTCGGTTTCAAGTAACTAGGAATTTTACGGGCCGAGCCTTGGCGTACCTGGAACTGTAATTCCCCCTGGATCTCGGCATAGCTGGAACTTCCATGCCTCCGAGTCTCACCAAAATTGAAACGTCCCTTAAATCTCAGCAAAAGTGAAACATTAATGCCCCCTAGATTTCGACAAACTGAGTTCACAACGTTTTCTGATCTGAGCAAAACTGGAACTTCCATGACTCCGAGTCTCAGTAGAATTGAAACGTCCCCCAAATCTCAGTAAAACTGAAACATTAATGCCCCCTGGATCTCAGCTAGCTGAAATCTTAACGTCTGCAGATTTGAGCTAAACTGAAACTTTAACGGCCCCAAATCTCCATAAAACCGAAGGTTCGGTGCTCCCTAGTTTAACGCCTTCGATTCTGAATCAAACTGAAATTTAATCACCCCCCAAGTTAGCAAGCTTCTTAAAATCTCAAGGAACAGATTGCGAACGAAACACCGTGAAAGTGAAATTTCAGCAGAAAATTTCTACGACCACGTGGAGCCTCCAGGTTATCCTACGGATTCCACGAATTGTTCAGAGGTGCAAGAAAAGGGTTCCCTGATTTGGGGAGGGGAGGTATAATCGGAGACACGAGAGTTCAGAGAGGGAACGGGTCTCTAGGAAGTGTCCGGAAAGGATCGAACGGTTCGATCGAGTTACCGGTTGTCTACCCACCGGTAGCTCTTCGATCTTGCTCGAGCGCCACGGGGGAACAATGCCGAAGCGGGCCGCGCCCCTCGATTTTCCAGCTACCCTAAACCAATAATCCCACCCCCTCCACACCCCGGACCAGAATCCTCCATTCGAGCGTTTTAAGGTACAGCAGCTGTTCGTACCGCTCTCTCGCGTTTCTCTTTCTTCTCCGGTTCACTATTTTTACGGCGGTCTCCGCGCACACGTATCCTCGTGTTCCAGGCTCTTCACCGTACTTTTCTTCTTTCCAAGAGCCACGCATAGAGAGCTCTCTTGCAGCGACTAGACGGCTCGATGCGTCGCGATGCATCCGGCGAGCTCATTACCTGCGAGCGCGTGACGTGGACGAAGCATCTGGCGAAAAAATTTAATTCCCTTTGTTAGTTGTACACTACGCGAAAAGGAAAATCCTATATCTTAATGCAGAAATTCTTATTTTAGTTATAAGTAATTAAAAACTGTGAAAATCGAGTCCGATCGAACAATGAAACCGGCGGGTAGAATGGAAAGATACACTGTGCAGTTCGTCAGGTAGTTTTCACCGCGAGTAGATGGCAAAAGCCTGGGCTAAACAATTTCAGCGATAAGCCGGATATTGGTTGTTCGGGACGATTCCGGGCGGTCGAAATCGCCGGAAAACGGATAAGCGGAATAAAGCCGTCTTCTTTCTTTCCGTTTCTATCTCCGCGGGAAGAAAGGCGCGTCCTGTTCGGACCGGCCGAGAGGCAGAAGGGACGGGATGGGACGGGTCCGAAGAAGGGACGGAGGACGCAGGAAGGTATCCATCCTGCGCTCTCATGGAACCGCGTGCTTGGAAATTCAAGGGCTATCTTACGATCTTTCAGGTCCTGACCCCGCGTAATTCCGAATTCGAGGCACGCCGAGGCCGCGGATACGAGGCCCGAGGAAACGTAACTTCCTTTCTCTAAGCAGTCGTCGGGCGTCCACGCCGTTATTTACTATATTGGCGACGTGACTCGGACTCGCGGTCCTTTGTCGCGTCTCGGCGCCGTCGAATTTCATTTACCGGTTCTGGAAAATTGTTTTCTAGCCAACCGGTTTCCGTGACACATCTTCGCGCTCGCGGAAGGACTCGCCGCTCCGTGAAAGTCCCCGATTAATCGGCACGGTAACGCGCAAGCTCCTCCGAAGTATCCGCGGATTGGACTGTGGATCTTCGACACAACACAATCGGTTTTATTCGAATTTTGTGCGACTTTCTATTATGATGCGAGCTTAAATATTGTTGGCTTGAGAAATAAACACAATTTATGTAACTAAAATATAACCGTTTATTTTGACTGTGGCTTGTATTAAAGACTGTATGTAGAGAATTATGTATAAAATGTCTGTTAGCCTGCTGCTATTCCTTTTTTGGTGACTGTCGATGGAGTGAGGGCTAGGCGGCTGCATTCGTCCTTATATACTTAAGGTGCCATAAAGTCCAGGTAGTCTGGCTGTGCATATCATCGGTGTATACTAACAAATATAAAATCGTGTGTAACCATTCCCAGTGGAAGCGTCTTTATAAATTCAATAATTGCAAAATATTAATGGAAACGGTCATTTGACCGATAACGGTGGGTTTATTGTTATATAAAAATTGTCCGCGTTAATTTCAAAGGACTTCGACAAGCTGGAACAATTGATTTCAAGTTCCTTCAATGTTTCTACATCGAATTGCACCTACTCGTTTGGCCATAAACGCAGAACAGTTTCCGTACGAAAATCGTTTCCCGAAGTAGCCGAGCCGTTTCTCCCACGTCTCCCGGAGCACGATCGAGCTTCCGAGGCGCGAGGTCTCGTCACACGCTTTCGTTCGAGTAAAAGCGAACGCTGTGACATAACGCACCGGTACCGGGAACGACGCACGACCTTTTCGCAGATCCGAACCGATTTGCATTTTAAACGAGCTGCCTTCCCCGTCATCGTCGCCTGCCGTTTTTCCTCCGGCGCTGTGTTCTCTCGCTCGCCCGATTATCGGTCAAACGCCGTGGTCGACGTCGAGGCGACCTTAGACGAGCAATCGATCGATCGACCGACCGCGTCTCGGGGGTAGCGAACTACAACCGACTTCCGGATGCGATGACCGGTCGCGCACGGCCGTACAAGCCGATACTCGCGAGACCCGATCGATCGCTATAATAAACGCGTTCACTGTCATGAGAATTTTATTCGAAGTATATCGTCCACACCGTACGGGATAAAAATATTCCTTTAATAATAACACCGCTCAAACAAATTTTAAACTTGTCCGCTCTGACGCGCGGCGAACTTTCTCGGCAGACCCTTGTTTTAAACCGCTGTTCACACGAGAGCTTCAACGCGCTTGGACTTCTTCGAAAATTTATTGTATTGGTGGCGCACAGAAAATTTGGAAGTTCAATGTTGTTAAAAAAATTCATTATTCTACCGAAGAATCGTTCCCACAGCCTCCCACGCAGCAGCGAAATAAAGATTCTGAAATTACCTAAATCGATGAATATCTTAACAAATTGTTGCGCAAGCAGTCCCCGTTACTGGCATCGTTTAAACATACATAAATGTTCACAACGTCGTAAAGAAAAATCTTATTGCACCTGGGAGAGTCTGCCGAGTCTTTCCACGCGAGCAACATTTGCATAACATCTGCAGTCAGTGCCGATGAAATGTTTAAAGCGGCAAATCCGTCCGAACACGGTTGCGAAGCAGCATTTTTATTAACTACCCCCGAGGATCGGCAGGATTTCGCGAAGCGTAGGATATTCGGATCTCTCTCTCTCCCTCTCTCTCTCTCTCGCTCGCAGTATCAAGGATTGGGAAAGTAACTGTTCGCGATAACCCTCCTCGCCGTTATCGGTCTCCAGGGTCTCGACGGCACACGAAACTTGCGCGATTCCGTCTTTTTCCCGGAGAGTTTCGATTACATTCTTTATTTCCGGTGGGACTCGACCGGGGCGAGCAACTCGGATAATTTCGCCACCGTCCGCCTTTGTTAGGAGCGTGTCCTGCTGGCGGAGAGTCCTCGATCAAGGACCATCCTTCCGGGCTGCTTTTCGTTTTGCGGTTTCCCTCGAAATGCGGTTTCGAAGCTACCACCGGGTGTTCCAGCTGCTGCCGAGTCGAGCGCGCGCTAGGAGATACCTATTCTCTTTCGTCGATAGCCTCCATTTTTTCTTCTTTTTTTAGTTAAACATTTCAAATCTCAACCGAGATTTAATCAACTTACGTTAAGCAACTTACGTTAAATCAAATTAAATTCGTAGGTTACAGCTTTTTAAGAAATTAACAGCCTCCATATTGATAAGACGATGAAAATGTTCTGGAACAACTGAATTGTCGATACAGTAGGCACACTTCGCTTTCGGATTGATGCAAAATCTTCGGAATCAGATAAATCGATTTACTAGACCGCGGATCTTCGTGCAAAATAAACGTATTGTCCATCATCCGTATGTAACGTTAACAATTTTAGTAAATAGTTGGTGAAAATATATAGGTCGTAGCGGAAGGGTTTGCCGATCGTGGTGGCGACGTTCTCGCGTGGTTTGACGATCGGTGACACGGCTCTTCCGGATGGATCACCTGCCGGGTGAGAGGTCCCTTTCGGACGTGTTTTGGCCAATGGCAAGGTTCGCGTCGCGACGACAATGAACTTGCGCGGAAGTTTTGCAGCAGGGGCGGCGAAACAGGAGGGTTCTCCGATCGACGGAACAGTGACATTCTCCCTTCTCTCCCCTATCAATCTCCATCTCTCACTCTCTCTCGCACACTCTCCGTTTCTCTCCTCGGTTCTCTGCGAACTTTGGGACAAGGTTAGTGTGTCGAGCCCGAAACGCACTCGATTTGGCCGCGGCCACGAGCCGAGCGACGCGAAGAGGGGACGGAACGGTTATGGTGGGACCAGTGCGGGATGGGGGGAGGGGGGGGAGAGAGAAAAAAGGGGGAGACCGGAATAACGTGTTTATAAAGAAAGGGCCATCGAAATCGAGCCCGATAGTCGTTTTTGCGGGGTCGCCGAGAGAAAGAGAGAGCGCGAGCCCTCGCAGCGATGTTTCTGCCGCGACGCGATAATTATTTTCCCGCGGGATTTATCGCCGCGATTAATTTAATGGCACCGCGTAAATTACTTAACCGAGAGCCGAGCGATACGCGCGCACCGCCGCCGCGTGCCATTATTAACGACGAGAGCCGAGCCCGATCGGAAGCTCCGACGCGCGTGGATCTCTTCGGTGTCCATGGGAATCTGTATTCCCGATGGGCAAACCGGCGATTCCAAAAATCGGCGGAATTCGGGGAACCCGAGGATCCGCGGCCTCCCCTGCATTCCCCAGGCGGTGTTCCGCGAAGATGCAAATTCGCGTGAATCCTGACTGCAACGCACGTGTCATCTCGCGCGATTCTTCATTCACTCGCAACGATCTGTCTCTTTCGATTTCGATCCTGCTTACCTGCTGACCGTCGAGTAGAGTATATCGTATCTGTCTACCACTGCGTATTTGGTCCATCGTGTGTCGTTCTAATTGTTCGAGAGTCTAGATAATTGCGTTGCTAATCGACCGAATTCTGTTCGATCTCTCTGTTCGGCGGTTGTTCCAGAAAAGTTCGCTTTCGTGTGAAACAGACACTGTACGCATCATTTGCAAAGAACGGAAGCCAAGTAAAACCTGCCTGTTACGTTGTCAGTCGATAATGAACATAGACGCGAAGCAAACAATCGCGGAAGCAAGTAGAAGATATATTACGATTACAAATTATCGATGTAACCCCTAATATGTATATTGATAAATACGTTGGATCTGTTTCACGTTCGAAATCTCGGCGAGTTGACGAACGCCACAAAATCCTCGATCCGCCGATACCGGTGTGCAATAGTTGCCGACGGGAGTGTAATTTGAGGGCGAAAAAGAAAGGAGAGGCGGGGGCTCGTTGATTGGGGAAGGTAATAGAATCGGAAGCGTCCGCGGTTAAGGTAAAAATAGTGGACCTGGGCCCCCGACGTTTACCTGGCGCGAGTTACATACTGCGAGTTACTGCATGCCCGCCACCGGCCGTCCGAGTTATCTCTTATCTCACGGCGATTGGTTTATATAGCGCGTGTCGAGTTACCTTGTACGTACAGCGTATAAACGGCCTTCTTAGCTCGTGACACGCACACCGATTCCTCTTCGTGCGTGCATACGTGCGTGCAGCTCGCATCGGGTTCGAGAATGCCGTTCCACGGTTAGGTTCGCGGGTTCCCACATTTTCGATCCCGCGCGAGAACCGCGTTCCGCTCCGACCGCATTCTGCGCGGAGGACGACGCGTCCCGAACGCCTATAGCTCGTCGTACGGTTGCGTCACGATTCACTATCGTCGTCCGGCGACGCGACGCGACGCGACGCCTCGTGCGATGGTAGTCGAACGCGCGCAGGTGCGTAGCGTTCCGTTTCGTTTCGTTCAGCCCCGGAAAAAACACTTTGCTTTTCTTGTCTTTTCTGTCACGAGAGCAAATGTTTCCTTTCCGGGGCACATCCGAGCTCCCAACGCAGGAAGATCGACGTTATCGCGCTATGATATCAGCCCGAACAATCATAGGCAAATACTGACTCACGATAACGCAGATAGCGACGGTTTTCGCGTTTACGATAGGCGCGCGTTGGCTGATACACACATCGCCTCGGACACTTCCTCCAGGCAGTTGTCTATTGCTACTTGCAATACGTAGTTTCGGTCCAAACACCGACAGCTTTCGATCGTGCGCTTCCTATAAGCATGTTAACAATTTTTTGGGGACGATGTTCGACATAATAGGCCGTATTTTACTTAGTTTATTGAATATACGTATAAGCAGACTATTGTCGTAACACGTGTTTATACTAAGAGTGCGAGACAACGGCTATCACGAAGCACGCCAAAAACACAACATTCTCACGCGCCAGGTAGCGCAATTAGCGCCGCGCATATACAATTGTACATACACATGTGGGAGCAGGAGCGTTTCCTCCGCGAAAACGTCCCGATGTGACGTCACGGAAGGTTCGGGAAACGTGTCGACCGTTGCGATTCGCGAACGTTCAAGATGTATAGCGACGGTTAAAGACAAGCGAGAATCGTAGTGACCGTTGGGACCGCGAACATTTGCGAGTCGAGATCCTCAATCCTACATACAATGTACTCAATACATCGAGAAATGCAATTTATATTCCAACAGACAATATACGTGACAAATTGGAACGCTTTGGTATACAATTCTCGAAGGAAACAGCAGTTTTTGAGCAGCGAGCTGCACGGTCCATCCGGATAGCAACGGTTTCGTAATCTCGCGAATTGCTTTCTAATTACGCCGACCTTTCCGGTGAATAATTGACGAACGGCCGGCTCGGGGGTGTTTTTCCGCGGCGAAAAGGTCAATTCCATGGGGCGGGAGCGTCGCTAACCCCTGGGGGCCGCCCTTCGCGCAGAGTTATTTCTACCTTTGTAAAAGGATTAAGCTTGGCCCTTCGTTTTACCCCGACGTGCTTTCGTACACAGCCGCCTTTGTGTTTCCCGTTAGACTTTCCCTGGCTTCGGGGCTTGCGTCTGCCGGACGGAACTTGTCCCACACTGTTTTCCAAAGCGACCCGACCCGGCCCGGCTCGACTGTGTTCGATCGTTGTTAATTCCTTCGGATAAAGCGATGTCCAGTCTTCGTTCTTTATTCCTGGATAATCGACCTTTACTGTGCAATATTCCCAATTCAATTGCGTTCGTGTCTATAACTAACAACGTCTTTTCTATCTCTCCGCTTTAGTGAAATCTTTATAAATGTTGGGATTACGAGGTAAGAAGATGTTTATATAAACAGCGCGGCGCAATGAAATAAACGTCGTTCAGTTCGTGAATTAATTAAAACTGTTTGCATATAACGCAATACGATGAAACTTTTTATATAATTGTCTGAAATACTTGATGATGATCTTATAACTAGACAGCGGATGTTTGTGCAAAGTAGAAATTATCTACAACAAACTGGAATGAAATGGAAAATTATCTCCTGTTTTAATACGTTTATTAGATTTAAAATATTAGGTGGACCGGAAAGTAATGTCGTTTTATTTGATTGAATTTAATGTAAAAAAACAACATTACTTTCCGGTTCACCTAATAATAGGACAGTACCTTTAAATTTTTCTAACGTTTCCACTGTTTTAAGCTACACCTACTTATTTCCGTCATAAATGCATAAAATCCTCACTCTATTTATAACATTGACGTCGAATTATTGACTAGCTCGGTAGCCTGTCTCGGACTGACGGGTTAGATACATTTACTTTATTCCTCCTAGACCTTTCCTCCTGTTCGTGCATTCCGGTCTACGCTCCAACAATAAAGAATAGCGGAGGCTAAAAAAAAATAAAATTGTTGAAATACAGTGCAGGAATGAAGATCGAACGTTTCTAGCATTCTAGATTCGAATGAAATACAAGTAGCATCGATGACGCGTCGCAACTAGCATAATCGACGAGACCGTCCCGTGTCCAGAGAGTCTCGAGTTCGTCGTGGCCTAGGTCCGTTCGTGTTCATTGAATATTTTTCTTTTTTGTTCTCGTGCGGCCGTCGTTGAAGGAGTTTGTGAGTTACATGTAACGAGAGTTTATTACAGGGTGTTGGCGGGCAAAAACGCGACGATTTTCGTGAGGCGGACTGTTTGTCAGGCCGGGAGAGAAGGTCGAGGATGGAACGGAAGGCTCGTTGGCCGGGGGAGCGGTGATTAAACGTTTACGAGAAGCTTTTCGAGGTCGTTTCGACGTCCCTCCTCGCCTCGCCCCCTTCCGGATATATTCAAATCGCTCTTAATGGGGGGGACTCACGCGAGGTTTGCGCGTTCCCGGCGAAAACTTTGCGAAACTGCGCCGCGCCGCGCCCCGACCCGACCGGTACCCGAGACGGGGTCCTCTCTTTTCTTCGTCGCTCTTCTTCTACTTCTTCTTCCACGAAAGCCGAAGTAGACCCCTCGGACAAAGAGACGGCGCGCGGGACAAAGTCGGTGATAGCGATGGCTTCGGAGCCCTTCTCCTAGTGTGTTCCGGTTTATATCCCGTCGGCCAATCAACCTCTTACCGACGCGGACGAATTTAACGCTCCGGTTGACGAGGGTGCGACGAGGAACGCCGATTTCTGCGGCCAACCCCTAATTTCCACGGTAAACGTACATCGATCTAGATACGCGCGGCTAATGTATGCGTATTATAATCTCCGTTCTACACGCCACGCATTATGACGCGCGTCCCTCGGCTTGTAACGTCGAATACCTCGCTCCCGAATTTTTAATTGAATCCTCGCTGCGCCGCATTTACTTGATGTCAATTGTCAGATTCTTCGGTCTTCGACCGAATAAATTAATTCGATTTTAATGGATTTTCATGCGACAAACCGTGTCATTTGAAAAAATCCCGAGCTCGGCGAGGCGACGTTTCAAAGTAATTCTCCTCAATTAACTCGTTCGCTTCAACGTCGGTCACATGTGGCCGACACAATGCTTCATTCATCTTCGTACAATTGATGTCTCCGTACTCGAGCCGAAGTTCATTAGGATTTTACGTTCCAGAAGAATTACAGCAATCACTGCGGGAATAGCTTCGACTCCGCTGTTTTCATTAGGAAAGATTGAATCGTCTGATCGTAACTTTCGGGCGAGGACAGCGATCATATTTTTACTTTAGCTGGGGCGGTTCTTAATTCGTGTGGTATGCAATTATGTGTTGGAGAAACATTGTCCCGTAAATAGGGGATGTTGGTGAATAGGGGCTAAGCCAGCTTTTCGACGGTCTTTATTACTTCACCATCGGGTTCTTGTTTCAGCGTTTTTAAGGGGGCATTAGTCTCTTCTGTGCATCGAAGGGTAAAAATATTCGTGTTTCGAGTTAATGAGGTGGGTGGGAAGGCTCCGCTCGCTGATGATCTTCCAGGCGGATTTTAATTGTTGGATACATTTTATCTGATGCGGACGCCGACAATACATATGTAAAACAATACTAGTTACGCTGCTGCTTATGCATTCGTGAGCCGCGTAAATTTGTAGCACGCAAAGTGTTTCATGTTGTTGGTATAAACGGGTTAATCGTTTTACAATAATACCAGTTGAAATACGACTCCTTTTTTTCGGATTACAAAAAGAAGAAAATATCTCGTGTCGTAGGTATGAATTGCTTGAAAGCGAATAAAAACCGTGGAAATTTCGACCGTGAGATTGGCGGAGGATCGAATGGTTTTGCGCGGGCGGACAATTTGTCGGAAGGGTTGAAAGGCTCGCCTGTCCGAGTCGGTGTCCGGTGAACGGTGTCCACGGAAAGAGACAGTAACTGCGGAGGATCTCACTTTCGGCGGGTAACCGTTAGCACAGTCTTATGCCACAGGTTGCGGGTAGGTGTCGGCGTGCGCACACAGGTGTGCCGACGTGCCGTGGGCGTCCGTGCGCGAGAACGTCGCTTCGCGTCGCGTCGCGTCGCGTCGTCGCTTGTGGTCGCCTCGCGGGCCCGTGTACTCGGCGGCCGATTGTGCTTGTGTAACCTGTTATAACGGACGAAGAGAGAGAGACGCGTTTCTCAGAATCGCCTGCGTGCCCACGCGGTTCCAAGACGACCCGAGAGAGTCCGCAGGAAACGAATGTCGTCGGTCGCGACACGCACGGATTTACGAAGCAGATTGCACGGTTCTCTCGCTCGCCTATTCGAGCAAAGTGTCGCTGTAAAAGTCCTGGCACTCGCTTGGTCCCTGTCACGCGATTAACCCCCTCGACAAAACTCGATTATAACGTCTCCGAGAGACGTCACACGATTCTTAACGCTGCACCTACCGAGCACTGAAACCGATTCAAATGTTTCAGCTTATAAAAATGACAAGGTTCTGTTTATGTAGATTTAGAGACGCGATCGACGATTCTGGTGGTTAGAAGGAGACTGCGTAGAGAATTCTGGTCGCGGTACGACGAGGTCTATTTATACTGTAGTGGACCAGTGGGTAGGAAAGGATCGAGGACTAGGAAATTTGAAAATTTGGGAGGATAAATCTGTGGTTGTAAAGGAAAACGCCGCATGTCACTTAATTTTACTTTCGAGATATTTAAAGTTTTGATCGCTAATTCTTTGCACATCGGTTAAGTTGAATTATTTTTTTGAGCCTCTCGAATTTGTTTCCATGACATTTTTCTGATAAATTATAATAAATCCTATACTGCAAAGTTTAATTAATGCATAAATTCCAATTTTTTGAAATTGAGAGATGCAGCGTTTTTCGTTACAACCACAAAATTAACGCCAAGCGATCGTTAGCACAGCTTGATGACGTCCTAGCGATCGGCGCCGCTATGGAAAGAAAGAAACGAAGACCGGCTGATCCTCGAGCTCATCGCCACTGTAAATTGTAAGCCAGGTAGTTGATGTCATAAAACGACCCCATCTGCCTTGCACATACTTCGAAGTAAGCATAGCAGCAATCTCTCCGAGAAACCGTCACTCCTGTTCTGATTTTAGTGTCTTACAGATCCTAGATCCGCATCTGGCGGCCAAGTTCGAGCCACCTTTAAGTCTTGTTCACTCATGCATTGTTCGAGTTAGGCGCTTTTCGGACTTATTGCTCGTCATGCCTCTCACCCGGGTGCAATCTGTACCTGCGAGTGAACGTTAATGAGGGACGGTCATTTGCCCTTTCCCCGTTGCATGCGTGTCTAACCAATCGGCTGTGACGGCCGCTTCCCTCACCAATTTCGAGAAACTGCGAATCGACGATTCCGCATGGCCCACGGTTCAAGTCACGGTCATTCCAAACTTAGACTCGTCTCGTGTTCACCGTCGTAGTCAGTCTTCCCGAGACTCTCGATGCACACCGACGCGTCTCCTCTCGGTATTGGAGGCGCGAAGGGATCTTTTATTCCGACTGGAACGGGGATCAACTGGCAAAGAGAGTGTTAGGGAAGGGAGACGAAGTCCTGGCCGACAAGATTCGGCTTTCAGGAAGCGTCACGAGATATCTCGGGACCCCGTCCCGTCCCACAGGAAGGACTAATGCGACGATAATGTGGCCGCGCGACGGGAAGTCGAGGAACAAGCGACAATCGCGGATCACGCGAACCAGGGGACGCAGAACGATGACGGAGGGTTGCGTTCTCGTGACGTAGGTAGGAGCACCGCGTCGAGTTCCCGGCCCTCGGAATCGCTCGATTTCCTAACGGAAGGGATCCTTCTTTACGGAACGACACAGTATAATTTTCGAAAATCCGCCTAGACACTTCGTCGATCGAGAGGCGATGCCTGATTACCTTACGCGAGAATTCGATCAATTTCGCTAGATTTGTATTTACAGTATTAACAGTTTCAATTAACGGCTCGATGTTACACTTGAAAGGGTCGGACGTGACGGGTAGGTCTCGGTCACTGGTTGGCTCGTTTCTTCAGCTCGCAGGGATAACAAGACGAAAAACGGGAAACCGAGAGAGCGTGTCTCGAAGAGCGGAACGATCGACAACGATGATAAAAACGGGTTTAGAGCCGCGGTAATAAGCTCCGGTAATAATCCCGATACGGCCGGCGATAAATACGATTGAAATTCACCGTGAAATTACGGCATTAAGATAAGCCTCGTTACGGTAATTTCGTGATCGATGCGTCCTTGGTCGGTTCGAACGCCGGATACGCGTAACACCGCACCGTCGTCGCGAGAATTATTAAGAGATCGATGCGAGGAAATTGCTTTCGCGCCTCGAGGCCTCCGATCGATTCCTTCCCCTTGCCTCCCGTTACCCGGTATTTTTCTAGCACCGTAATTTCTCTCGGCTTCGGCGCTGCGCGAAGTTCCGACTGAAACCGTCATTTATTGAGAGGGAAAAAAGGCGTGGCGACGGTGCGCGTTTCCTAAGGTCTGCCCACGACGCAAGGGTCTCGTAACGCGCATCGGGCCCTCCGCGTCGTTTAAGTTCGATTAACGGCGACGATGAAAAGTCCTGAAAATACATTTTATTGTATAATTTCGACTTAGTGAATAGTTCTGGTAGTAATTCTTGCCTGAAAGCTGCCAGAAAATTTGTTGGTAGAATACCGAATGAAAGCAGAGCTTCCACACGAATGCAGCTCGTGTTTCGACTCGAATTCGGATAGAAAGAGAGAGAGAGAGACTGCAAAGGGGAGATTAGAAGATGTTAAATGCGACGTGACATCGGTCGGACAAATTGAGAGTCGCTGGTTCGAAGCCGATTTCCCTCCGGATCGACGCGACGGGGTTCGCGTCAAGGGTCACCCATATATTGGATTAGGTCCCACGATCTATTATCGGGAAAAAGGCCAGAAAATCGAGGGATCCAGATAAGAATGGAGAGTTTCGAATTTCAACGTTTCCCTTCGTCTGCGCGACCCTCTTTCTCGCTTTTTTTCCCTCTTTCACAGTCTTCTGGTTCGATCCGGAGCCGAGCGAACGCGATGGAATACGCTCGGTGGACCCTTCGCAACAGCCCCTGTACCAAATTCACTGTTGGAAACGTGATTCCGTGACCTGGCCATAGAACGGGATTACTTTCGATCGCTCATTGTGATCGTATAAGGCTGCGCTTACGAAATTGCAATAGAAGCTGAAAGAGGTGGTGAAAGACGTAGAAGAATAGCCTTCTTTGGGGCGTTCATGGCGAAGCAATAATAATTAGTGGACAGCGGATTTTATGCATTTATGACAAAAATGAGTGGGTGTGATTAAAAATAGTGAAGACGCAAAAGAATTTAAATACACTGTTGTATTATTTTCAAGCTATTAAATATCAAGAAAAAACATTAATTTCTATTTCACTCCAATTTGTTGCAAATTCGTGAGGACAATTTTTAGTTTGCACAAAGATCGGCTGTCTAACAATTAGAAAATTATTAAAAAAAGAAGTAAATGTCCATGTACTCGGACAATTTTTAATATTGGACAACAGTCTAGTATCAGAAAAGAAAGAGAAAACAATTTTTCTCTCTCAACCCCGGTGCCTCTGATCGTGTAAATAACAATCGTCTTCCCGTTCGTTTATCACAGCCCGAACGCACATTCGCCAATAGCTCTGGCGATTGTTTGCGCGCTCGGACCGTTCGCCAATCGCGAACAAGCAAGCAAGGGTTTGCGCCCGCGCATGAATAAATAAACGAAGAGACGGTGGTAAACGAATCGGCGATAAAGGAGCCGGCGGAATGCTCGAGGCACGATTGCTCTCTCTCTCTCGTCTTGGCGAACTAATTGATCGCGTCGATTGTTCCTCGACGAGAAGTGGGAGCGGAGGAAGGGTTGCGCTGCGGCTCTTGGCCCGTTTGAGTCGCGGAGGACTCGTCGGATCGAGAGGAACGTCGACTCGACTCAAAGGACGTCGCATCATTTCGGGAACGACTTCCGCGGCTTTGTTGCACCGGCACCGGAAGAACGCGCTGCATTCGCTTTTGGGATGCACCTCCCAGTTTTAGCTGAACGATCGTTAGACTGCGTATGTTTATGCGGAATTAAAATTGTAAGAAATGTGTTCTTCTCAATTATTTTTATAGAAACGCGCAAAATCCGCAATCTAACGATTACTGTTTAGAAAATAAGCATAATCAATGCTGGAGGAGTTCCATTTCGGAGCGGAATACAAGGGACAAGCGGAGCTCACAGTCCAACGGCGTCGCGGGCACGGTGGGAGCGTGCCTGCACTGTGAATCACGCTTGAAAAAGGAATAGAGCGGCGACGTCCTAGTCACCGAAAATCGGGCTGGTCGGTCTCGATCGGGCGAAAAGGAAGCGAGATCGCCGCGCGGTTCGTGACCGTAAAGAGAGGAGAGTGTTTAGAGAACCTCGCCGCATGGCGCCGCGCCGCGCCGGAGAGGCTGGAACGAGAACAAGAGGAACGAGAGAGGAACGAGAGCCGCGGTTGTTCTAAGTATAGGAGGACGAGGTGTACACGAGGCCGAGGTTGGAGCATCGCGTCGAATACCAAGTAGTCTCTGTAACCAATCCGTATGCGGGAACCGGCACGCTGATGCAGATGTCGATGCGGTTAACGATAGCCTGGATCGTGTCGCGCGATACAACGGAACCGAAACAGAATCGATCGGGAACCGAAGAATTTGTTCCATCGAACAGCCTGGCTGGCGCGCGGAGATCCGCTCCGCGATTCCGCGCCGATCTTCCTCATCGGAGCCGATCTCTCCTCTCAATAACCTCAGCGTACAAATTGCAAGACGTTAACGCACATAGTTCTCAATATAAACGAACGATATGCTTGCACTCCCTCTGCTCTTAATCCCGAATAATCACTAGACCGCGGATTTTGGCGATTTATTAAAACGATTGAAACCAATTTTCATCGAACTCCTAAAGACAACGGTTCGTGTGGGCTGTTTTCGATCGCGAGGTTACTACACGCACAAGACTTTCGCTAGTTCTCGACCGCCTTCCAGCTTACTCGTCTGTTTCGATTGCCCATAGAAGGGCTAAAACGCGCTACATTGTTTGCCGAGCGACCGTCCGTCCGTTTCGTCGAGAGCCGGGCCTCGGCGTTTCGCGCGCACCAACGTTAGTAGCGTCGTTGCTAAGCGATGGTAACGCATTGCGCAAACACTGGTCAATTACAGGCGAAGCTCTAATTAAATGCAACACATCGCGGCGCTGGTCTCTCCGGACCCGGCTCGCAAGGGCAGACTTCTCCCAGCACCGATGAACTCGCCGCGTTACATCTGAAATTACTACCTGTGTCCATGGGAGTTTCGCGGCTCGACGGGGATGTTCGAGAATCTCGGCTGGCAGGTTGCAATTTCGTTGTCTTCGGTTCGAGAATCGCAGACGGCATTGGTCCTGCAACCTTGTTGCGGATGCCAACGGTTCCCGTCGCCTCCACAATCTTCGCAGGATAAAGAAGAATTTTTTTTTAATGAATCCACTGCGATCAAGTTTAAAGCTTTCTAGTTTCGGTCTTCCGAAGCGAGACAGAGACGTTAATTAGGGCCCGAAGCGATCCTCGAGTCGATTCGCGGGGATCGCGAGGCGAGAAGCAGAGGCGATCGCGATTGTTTCGCGCGAAACGGCGCTCGCCTCGAGGGAGCCGCGGTTAATTTAGAGATCACTAAATCTAGACCGCCGCGGCGCGGCGCGGCGCGCGCAAGCAACGTAACAGCGGAACGGCGGCGAAAGTAAGCTCGAAGCGGGAAGTATAATCCCCCCGTGTGTCGACGACCTCTCCGACTAATATTACGCGATGGCATTGCTAGCCAGCCGGTTTAATAACACCGGCACATCCGACAGGTTCAATTTTTCAACGCGCTTTCTTCGACCGCACCGGCAACTTTTTAATCACGCGATTATTTGATCAGCCGTTTACTCGTTACCACGACCAGTTGAAAAGCGGGAGAAAGAACTAGCTAATATCGGCGGTCTATCGTTCGACACGTTGGCAAGTAGCATGAAACCAATGCAATTTAACTGAATCTGTCGAACACGGACGTTATTGACGTGAAAAATGAACGTAGCCGGGTATATAACAGATATCAATTTTCCGAATGGTAAAATATATTTAGAATATTTGTAGAAAAGTGCTCGCGTAAGCCGTAAGGAAACTTCTCAAAGTACTTGCAGGGTTCTAACAATTTTGGCGATCGCAACCATGGGGGAATTGAACGTGAAAATTGAAAGTTAGCCGCCGATCGGAGGGGGTCTCGCAGTAGCGACTTGGGACTCGGTCGGCGGCATAAAGAGACCGGCTAATTATCTGCGAAATCGCGGGCGACGCTAATGAATTCGGCGAGTTTAAGCGGCGCTCGAACGCGCTCGCACGATAATAACCGTTCGTCCTGCGGCAGGGGCGGGTCGTTTTTTTCCGAGGAGCGGGTCGGTCGCGCGGGAACGCGTGGGCCGGCGTAATTGGCCGACAATAATCGTAAAATCCCGCTCTCGAAAAAGCTGCAGGCCGCGGCTACCGGTCGTCGCGGCGCGGCGGCGGGTTCGCCCCGGTGTACTTCGTTGATCCGGCGAGTCGCGCGACGCGGGAAAAAAGTCGACGCACGATCGCGGTCGGTTTAGCTATAAAACGCGGAATGGGAACGGCGCGGCGCGGCGCAACGACTCTGCGCGCGGTTCCTCGCCGAGAGGACGAAAGGACGAAAGGGAACAACAACGCGGTTTCGGACGCGCGTTGCTCGGCAAACACCCTCGTTGCGTGTCAACGCCTCGTAACCGGCCGAACGTAAACTTTGTTCTCCGCGGAGGCTCTCGGAACTCTTTGTGCCGGTCTCTAAAGAGTGCTCGCCGAGGGTAAGTAAGTTGGAAATACTTTCCGTTCTCCGCGCGCCGTTTTTGTTCGTCCTGATACGCGAGCCTTTGACCTTTTAATGACCAGCTTTTAGCAGGAGGGCCTAACCCTCGTCTCCTTCTAGCCCCACCCCGCTCCCCGCCGTTCTCGTTCTTTCTCTTTCTTTCTTGCTTTCCGCTTCGCGTTTAACTCACTCGAAACGAAAGGAACCTTTTGTACGCTCGCGCACGAGGGTGAACGGAGAGGGAACGGGTCTCCGGATCGGCCACTCGAATCACCTGATCTTCCCGATCTTGACAACTTTAACTAGGGTTCTATTTACACAACCGTACTCCTTGAGATTCGAGCGTACAATCTCTGATACTCGATCGCCCATGTTTCATGCTTCCTGCCCCGCCAGTACTAGCGTTCGTTTCCTCCGCGGTGCGAACTGTACCTCGGTAACGCGCTTTTTGAATAATGCGTGATTTCGTTACATTTCCTCGGTGGGCGTGGTTCTATTGGCCCGGCTGTTTAGCGTGCTTTAGACGGCGTAGCTTCGATTGCCCCACCGTGTAGAGTGCCCGAAGTAGGCGTGACTTCTTTGCACACACCTTCCAGAGAGTTCCGGGGCGTGGCTTCGCTGCCTCCACCCTGTAGAGTGCCCGGAGCATGCGTTGTTGCATTTTTTGTGCAGTAGTCGTATTAGGAGTGGTTCCTTTGCTCCTAGCGAATAGTGTGGTTTTAGTGGGCGTGGTTCTTTTGCCCCCACTACACCGGGTGCTGTTAGGAGGCATGGTTTCTGTGCCCTTCTGCATAGAATGTTCTGAGAAGATGCGACTTTCTCATTGGCTTTCTGTATAGTAATCAGAGTATGTATGATTTATTTGCCCTTTCCGTATGGAGTGTTTTTAGGAGGCGTAATTTAATTTCCTCAATTTGTAAATTGCCCCGAGTGGGCGTGGAATATTTTTCCTGTTTAATCGTGGCGGAAGGTCGCGGAAATTCTAATTAGAATTTAGACTAATTAGACTAATTAGTCGCGATATCCCGAATCATTCTGTGATATCGCGCGCGTGCCCGCTCGCAGCGAGCGCGAGATTTACGAGTCTCCGCCTCGCGGAAGATTCACGGTGGGCTGCGTTTTTCGCGGAACCGTCGACATAAACCGACAAAACGTTTTCGCGGAAGCTCATCGTTCTCCTGCGATTCTACACGGTTCGAGGATTTCCGACGCTTTGAGCCTTTGAACCGGATACAGTGCTTCTGACAAACGTTGCACCGTTCGTATATGTATAAATTAACCGTCAGATCCTCAGTATTACTCCCGAAATGGCAGGAATGTATTTCTGACATTTCTCGCGGCGGTCCGAGCACACCTTCCACGATAAGCGTTCACTAATTTGCGACAGGATTTTCAAAATCTCCAAAATGCACGAGTTCAAATGGTAACCTAAATAGCGGAGTAAGCGTTCTTCTGCACGCCGAGCTGCTTCACGGCGAAGTTACCACCTAAATTTAGACAGCAGTTTTCCCATTCTTTCCATCGATCTGGGTTTCAACAGTAAGTGAAGACCTTGGTGCTAAAATTACGTTAGTCCAGGGCTTGAAGACTGCACAATTCTTGCTCCAAGTAATTAGCAGTATAAACGTGGAAAATTTGATCGTGCAGAATTTTCCCGAAGAATAGACTTGCCCCCAAGTTTTGAACCAGGGTCTGTGATTATTCTCGAAGCTGACGAGTTTCGGCTCCGGAAAGTTCGATTTGAATCGGAGGGCGGGTCGTCGACGGCTAGCATCATCCCCCGGCGTTTCCCACGAGACAGTAGACAGCAGACGCGCCGGGTCCTCCCGTTAGAGGGCAGCGACTCGTCAACGACCGATTCGAGAACGACTCAAAGGGCGAGGACGTTCCTTTGAGCGATCGTGCTCGACTCTCGAGCCCTCTCGCTGGATATTATTCTAGCGAACCGTTTAAATATATTCGTTGAGAGAGCACCGGGCACTCGAGCCGGCGAGAGGAGGAGGTACCCGCCGCGAATCGCTCGGTCGCCGGGTTCTCGTCGGATACCCAAGATCGTTGTTTAATGGTCGCAATAATGACGGCTAAATTACCGGCTGACGAATGGGGGATTGTTTTCCAAGCAACCAGCTGTCGAACCGGCATTCAAACACCGCCGGTTAAAATTACACCGGCTCTATCCGCGTTACAAGCGGCCATTATCATTCGAATAGTTACTTCATTAACGGTCTCGGACCGGTTCGAATTCATCGGGACGATGCCCTCGACTTGTCATCGATTTTTCTCACGAGCCTCGTTCTCGTTAACACGAGCCATTTTATGTTTAACATTCGTACCGGTTGATCTTGTTTTCCTATTAAGAGAGAACATTATTATCGAGACATCATCGTTAAAATAAAGCTCCGATCGAACAGATAAGAAACATTCGAAGCGCAGTCGACGTTGGTATGTAATCTCGAGGTAGAACGAAGGGTCGAGATGGACCCGGTATCACGTGCTCCCGAGACGAAAGTCTCTGGCTGACAAGGGAAGCTCGATTTGGCGAATCCTTGCCGCGCAAAAAGTGCCACTCGCGACTCGTACGGAAATTTCGAAGATTAATCGGCCGTCGAGGCGGATCGACTCGCCGGAAACGTGACCTAACAAGGGAAGTTTCTTGGCTGTGCTCGGCCCGCGAGTATTAATTCCCCCCACCCCACCCCCTTCGGTCGAAGGCTCGGCCCTCGAGTCAAGTTTTTACGTGGCGAGCTCCGTTGTAATAGCTTCCAGATGGATTGCAGCTCGCAGCCCCCCATCGTCGTCGCGTCTGCGAGAAAGGGGTGTCGATCGACCCTCTCGTTCCTCGAAGTCGGAAAGAATCCGAACGGCTTAACCCATTTGCATCGTTACCGTGTACCGGCTACTCCGGAAAATCTGTGCTGCATACAGCTAGGTTAAAACTGTGTCTCTGCTACAATATAAAAAAAGAAAACTACAAATTACTCGAACGTAAAATGTTTTCCGGTAATTTGTCTGGTGAATACACACTCGAAAAAAAGGGTCTCTCGGTGACGGCGGCATTATTACTCATTTTTCTCCCGTAACGCGATGCAAACGAGTTAAGCCACCGGGATAGCCGAGGTCAAGTTCATAAATTTTGACGCGCTCGCGTTATCTCTCGTTACCCCGCGGGATTATCGTCTCGGAGGAATTTCTTGCGACGCCCGGAAATGTTCAGTATAGCCGCCGGAACGGACCGGACTTTTCCACCCTACCGGGGACTCGATCCTCTTTCCACCCTTCACGAGCGAGAAAGGGAGAGGGACGGATTCTGTGTGCCGGCGTGCTGTGCGCTCGGTCGCGTGACCATGTCGAGGACCACCGGATTGGGCGTAGGTCAGTTACGCAACGCTGCTGTGTGACGGCCATCGAGTCTCCACCCCCGCGTCGGCCGTCCGTTCGCCACACTCTCGCTCGAATTCTCGTAAAAATCGAACGCCGACCGTTCGGTTGTCGAGAATTCGTCGCGAAACCTTTCCGAATTCTTGCACCGGAAACCGCAAACAACCGTGAGCGTTGGGTCTGTTTTAAAATTTTCACCTCTTCCACCGTAACGTCCAGTCGGAATATATGCTGTCGATTGAAATGAAATTCCATCTCGCGTTTCAAACGCGCAGAAAGAGACCAACTCCACGACCGCTTTTGGTGCAGGACATTGCGCGAAACGATCGGATCTCGTTTTCGGGGATGGAGATCGAGGCTGGCTGAGAGGTCTGTCTAAAACCTGGGATTACCGGGAGGAGGGCGTTAGGCAGCATGAAAAATTTAGGGGAATCGATGGGAATCCACCGATGCGATGGGCGGCTCCGTCGTCTTTTCCGGAACAAAGAAGGAAATCGCCGGATGGCGGGGGTGTCTGTCAAGATGGCCGACAGCGCCACACTGTACCACGCCGCGACACGCCGCTTGGGGGTTGACCTTTTCTGCGAGAGCTGAAGATTTCCTGGCCGAGATACCAGACGTCGAATCCGTGAATAATAGAAGTCCTTCGACGGTGAAAGCCGACAACGAGACATCTGCTTCCCGGACGCTCGCGCGCGCGTTTTCTTACAAAATCGGTCGCAGGGGAAGGGGAGGGAAAAATTCTTACCCCTTCGTTCTCGGAATTCTCTCGATTCGTGCGAACAGCGCTGCGTCAGTATTTATTTGTCAGTTGGAGACGATTTTATCAGTAGATTGCAGATTTTTCTGCAAAATAAAAATTGTCTGTAAGCATTCCGAAAATTGTTAAACAGGAGACTAGGAGTTTAAGGGGCACTCAAGCGACAAATCAACCAGCAAACTGCCCGGTCGCCAGTACCAGGAAATCTTTATTGAGTTGTGACCGGGGGGGGGGGGGGGGGGAGCCACGCGAAGACTGATAAGTTAAATTTATACTTAAAAGCCAGAAGTACCGTGGTCGCCTTCGGCCGGATTCCAACGCGCGGTTCGACCTCTCCGAACGTTTCAGCGGGCCTCTCCGGTTGGGACAGTCGTCAGATCGAATTCGAAACCGAAACGTCCGCGTCCGGCTTTCGTTCGGAGAGAGATCATGCTCGCGGCTGTCGCTCGTTGTCCACCGGCTGCGGCAGTTGGTTCTAGCTGTGAATATAACTCGAGGTATTTAGGTGAGCATGCATTTCCGCCGGCCTGAGCGCGACGAGGACGCTCGCAGGGAGCGAACGAGAGGACGATACAAGCGCGGACGCCGCGCCGCGCCGTTTTCCCGACGGAGACAGAGCGCTAGAGCGGCTAGCTAGCGATGGGACTGACACCGTCACAGCGCGTTCGAAACAGAGCGAAAACGATGTCGAACGAAACGGTCGAGAGATCTGGAAACTTCGAAACACTTCCAAAGAAGATTAATCAATGCAGCCGGTAACTTTGGGAAACTGGAACGGAGGGAAGTTGAAGGGTCGATGAATAATTTCTTTTCGATTCCAAGTCCTTCAGATAAGTTCTTAGTTGCCCATCACATGGCTAATGAAACAGCGCGATAAACCTGTCTGGATGGACGTAGCTGCTGACAACTGTACAGGGCGGATCTGGGGACTATACTGGGCTATAAGTGGAACGCCGAGCAGCTAAACGATAGGTCGATGAATAATTTCTTCTCGGCTTCAAGTCCTCAAGATACGTTCTCAGTTGTCCGCATTAGGACTAATAAGACAATGGGTGCCAATAATTGGCAACTGTACAATCTAGTAACTGTACTCGTAACATTGTCTTTATTACAGACAAAGAAAAACAGCAAAGTTAGCATTCTTCGTCGAGCACTGTGTCACCCTCTGTTCAGCGCAGCGATTTTTTGCACAAGTGCATCGGTACAGTTCTACGATACGAACATCGTTCCCCAACAATATTTTCAATCCATCGCAAAAAAAAAAATGAAACCCGGCCAAGTAGAGTCACCCTTGGTCTTAAAAATCGTCCGTCTAGCAGGGGTTAAACCACAGCACCCACCTGAGCGGTTGAACAAGGCTCAGGTGCGAGGTCCAGGTTACCGAGGACGAGAAGGTCCCGCCACCCAACCCTCTCCCCACCTCGGTCGCAGTACCCGCGATCAATTACACCCCCGCGAGAGAGTAATCGAGTCGAGCTGGAGAGAGAGAGGTCGATACGCTCGTGCGAGGGCGTCATTCCCATCGCTAGTCGTCGTCGCTTCGTAGCTGGTTGCCCGTCGACAAAGACGGGGAACAGGCTAGCTAGAGGATAGACGGCGAGGGAAGAAAAGGAGTGGGGGGGGAGGAGAAGAGAAGAGGAGAGAAGGACGCGCGAGGAGGACAATGAGAGGAGGTGAAGAGGGGGCGAGAGTAGACCAGCGAGAGTGAGTAGCGAGAGGAAAAGCGGGGTGCGGCGGAGGACGACGGTCGGGGTGCGGGGTGCGGGGAGGGGGTCGAGAAAGGGCGGGAGCGAAGGACGCGGTGGAACGAGCAGGATAGATTTCCCGGGGAGGGAGCGAGAGGGCTCGAGCGGAATTCTAAGAGCCCGAGCGACGAGGACGCAGCTCGCGACGAGGAACATGGGGAACCGGGATAGAATTCGGAGGGGGACTAGAGGGAGTAAAAGGGGGCACGGACAGGGACGACGCCTCGGCGACGCGACCAACCACCCGGGGGATGAACAGAGACCGAGCAGGGATGACGACGCGACGCGGCGCGGCGCGGGGATGTAGGTGGGGGGAGGGGTGGGCGACTGCGAGACACAGGGAATTAAGGAACACAAGAGGGAAAGGCTAAACAAGGGGATGCGAACCAGAGAGGAGGACAAAAGAGGCGCGGTGCTTGCTGAACTGGAAGAATGAAAGGGCGGATAAAAATGGCAGAATTGCCGGAAGAATCCGCTGATAAGAGCGCGCCGGAGAGGGACAGGTGAAACGGTACCGATGGCAGCGCGATTCGTCTCCGTGAAAAAAATTGTTTCTAACGAGGTTTCCAGCCTTTCGGTGGAAATAATCGTCCATTTTAGTCGGTCGTATCCCCGCGGGCCTTTGTCGGATGAGCTATTTAGTCTTTTAGTAATCCGCAGCCGCCGTTTCGGTGATGCACTCTTGACTCGGTTGAATCGTCTCGGTGCGACCCTTCCATTGGCCGTTAAGGTTCAATCCACAGAGGAGGGTTAACGTCCGCGTGAAATGTCCAAAGCGCGCGTGTTTTCGGCGTCGTCCGGTTCTAAGCTTGACGAAGAAGGATCGAGAAGTATCCGAAAACCAGTCGCCAGGACTCTGTTTTCGTGTAGCTATTCTCGAGGACCGTTTTCGATCGAACGTGCGAGCCGAGGCTCCGTCGACATCACGGAAAAATCGAAAGGAAAGGGGAGAGACGCGAGCGGCGGAGGAAGAAGAGCGACAGTGAACTAGACAAGGGATCCCGAGAGTGAAACGGCCGTTCTGCTGAGTAGTAAAAGCGCGACGGATAGAGAAAGCCCGAGCGAGGAGGGACAGCGCTGGCGAAACGGTACGGGGAAATAAGAGAAGAGCGTGTTGCAGATAGCGGAGCTGAGAGAGAAAGAGAGAGAGAGAAGAGATACCGTGTGCACGGAGAAGAGAGGAGCGAGAAGGGTGTGCGGTGCTCGATAGAAGCGTGTCGACGTGTGCGAGCATCGTCGGAGCCTTGGTGCACCACCGAGCGGAGGAGCCACCTGCAAGGACGATGCAATCGGCCAGACGCACCGCGATCCCCAGGAACCTGGGATCCTCCGGTGATCCATCGATCCGGGCTTTTCATGCTAGATTGCGCCTACAATACCCAAAATTTCCTATCACGTTCGATAAACGAGTTATTACCAGACCGTGGATCTTTAGATTTTTAGATCTCTCCGCGAAATGAAACTTGTCCAATTTTGGGAAACAGAATTTGAATAAATATGCACCTGTTCATTTAATCATTTTAGCAAGTCGAAAATAGTGTAACGTCGTCCAATTGTTTTAATGCTTTTACAGTTTTATATTTGACCGGTCACCGGGTCATTCCTGACGCAGATGCTCGAAGGATCCGTGGCTCTTTGCAAAATTTATGTTATGTTCGTAATATTACTGTAACCGTTAAGTTAACTAATGGTAACAACGGACATGTAAAACTTTAATAGTTTATTTTAAGACGGACGTGTGGTAAGTAAGACTGCGGAGTTGCATTGATAATACAAATTGCGGTAGTCCGAGAATACCGTTGCGCTATCAGGTCATTAAAATGATTAGAGTTTACTAGAAAATCCAACAATTCGTACCATCCGCCAGAGAAGCAACGAGAACCGGCAAAAGACACGATCGTATCGGATCTATCCGGTATAGAATTTACCGTGAAGTTCGCGCGAACGATCGAAATGGAGCACGGCAGCGCTCTCGCGCGATTAGAAAAACCGATGACGAGGTGTCGCCGTAAATTCTCGCGGAGCAACGCTCGGGAGACGAACGTCGAGGAATGGAGAGGAAGAGTGAAAGGAGGCCGGTCGCGCACGGTTTTCGCGGCCGAAGATATTTTCGGAGGCGTATTCGTGCCGGGCCGAGCCGGGACGTTACGGAAGAAAGAAAGACACTGACCTTTCCACATTACGATTCCTTTCCGACATTGCGTTTACGCAACGACGCACTTCGCCGGCCGAGGAACCGGCGCGGCCAGCCGGCCCGAGAGAGCCCGGGAGAAAGAGCGAGAGACATGGCCGGCCGTTCATTAAACCCCGGCCGGCTGAATGACGGTCATTGTGCCATGAAATTCCTCTTTTTATCGATCCTCGAATCTCTCTCGGGCCGAGGGAGCCCCGGGTACACGACAAAGCCTCGCATCGATCCGTGATCCCCCGTGTGTCTACCTGGATCCCTCGTCCCGCCTCGTCTCTTCGCTTCTCTATGCCTCTATCGCTCGTTTCCGCTCGGAATCTAGTTCCACAGGCTCTGCGGAGGTAAACGTTCCGCTAGCGCAGCGCGAGAACTGTCTAAATATTTCGTCTGCCGGGCAACGATAACGACCGGTCGCCAATGAACAACCGGAAACACGCAGTACTCCGAGAATCCCGTGGCTGGCTCTCGCCACCCTTAAAACTGCCTTTCAAAACAGGAGCTGTTCCAAGAGCTAACGAGCACATACCGGCTCCGGACATTTCCTAGCGTCCACGGCTTCTGTTGGTTGCTCTGTTCCTTGGCAATATCGAACTTTCTGAAATTCTCCAATCACCAGGAAAAATCCCATCGCCGTCCAACTTGGCATTTCGAACGTCTACGATAGCCACGAACAGCTGGGAAGTGATCTAACCACCTCTACTTAATTATAATATGTTCTGTGCTACAGCTTACATTAATTTTATTACTAAGACATTTTTTACTCGTATTTTTCACCCATAATTTACAATTTTACCGAAACTACTGTTCGCCCAATTCGAATGCGATGTCTCGCACACATCGGGAGGATCAGCCCGGTACAAAAGCCATCGGAACGATCGTAATCGCGTCCACCCCGGGCAGCTTCGTTTCTGATCCGTTGTCGCTGGAATTCCCGATGTTTTCGGAGGCCGAATCGCCGAGGCCGGTGATCGATCGCCGCCCGGTCGAATCTCGAACCACGAAGCGACACACCGAGAGCCGGCGTAATTCGACTGCGAACCGTCCTCGAGGCTGATCGATGTATCGGCCGACCCTCTCTCTCTCTCTCTCTCTCTCTCTCTCTCTCTCTCTCTC